>OY979706.1:32096479-32696479 GCA_963855925.1 Inga laurina
CATTGCATAAGTGAAGTTGTCTTGCATATCGACATCTTTATACTTAATAACATGCGTAGGATCTGGTTGGTACTTCTTCAGTTGCAAAACATTAAACACGTTATGGAGCCTACTCAAGTTCATGGGTAGGGCTACTTGATATGCTACAGGTTCAATTCTAACAAGAATCTCAAATGTACAGATGTACTATGGGCTCAGCTTCTTTCGCTTAATTGCTCTCCTGATGCCTATGATTGGAGACACTCTCAAGAACACATGATCTCCCACTTCAAACCTAGAGGTCTTCTCCTCTTATCAACATAGTTCTTTTATCAACTTTGCACTGTAAGGAGCCTCTTTCAGATGATTCTAATATGCTTTGTGGTTTGGTCAACAAGATTTAGCCTATACAACCTTCTCTTAGACAGCTCTATCTAGTATAAAGGTGATTGGTACTTCCTCCTATATAACACTTCATATGGAGCCATCTAAATGTTCGCATGATAACTATTATTGTATACGAATTCAGCTAGTGGAAGAAAGTAATCCCAATTCCCTTTAAAGTCTAGGACACACGCTCTCAGCATATCTTCTATCATTTGAATGGTCCTTTCTGACTATCCGTCTGTCTGTGGATGATAGGTCATGCTAAACCTCAATTTCATACCCAGAGCTTCATGTAGAGCCCTCTAGAATCTTGAAGTGAAATGGGGATCCCTATCAGAAATAATGCTCTTTGGTGTGCCATGAAGTCTCACTATCTCCTGAATATATATTTTTGCCAATTTTTCTGGAGAGTAGCTGGCGTTGATCAATATAAAATGTGCCAACTTAATGAATTGGTCAATAATCACCCAGATTGCATCGTAGTCACACTAGGCAATCCCACAATGAGGTCTATGGTCATACTTTCCCACTTCTATTCTAAAATCTCAAGACTCAGTAATCCCAGTGGCCTCTGGTGTTCAATGTTTTCTTTCTGACAAGTAAGACATCGTGCTACATGTTTCATCACATTACTCTTCAATCTTGGCCACCAGTACATATACTTCAAATCGTGGTACATTTTGGTCATTTTGGGGTGAATAGTATACCAACTCTTGTGCGCCTCATCCAAGAGTTTTTGCCTTAAGTCAGCCTTTAGTGGTACACAAATTCTCTCTTTGTAGCAAACTAATCCACTAGGTGACAAATCATAGTCTTGAGTCTCTCCTCGATCGATCATGGTTCAAATGGAATGCATATGATAATCTTGCTTATGAGCCTCTTTAATTTCATCCCTCATATCACTATCTCCTTAGGAAATACTATAATTAGCACAGATGATCAGGTACAAAAAATTCAAATCCCAAAAATCTTCTATCAATTTTCTCTCTTGTATCATCATTGCTGCAACTAGCACTGTCTTTCGACTAAGGGCACCGCGACGACATTAGTTTTACCTAGGTGATATTTGATCTCTAGGTTGTAGTCTTTCAGCAACTCTAACCAATAATGCTATCTTATATTCAACTCTTTCTGGTCATATAAATACTTGAGACTCTTGTGATCCAATATAGTTCTACCATCACACCATACACGTAATATCACCATATCTTCAATGTAAACATAGTCACTGTAATTCCAAATCATGAGCGGGATAGTATATTTCATGAGGCTTTAGTTGTCGAGAGGCATAGGCCACCACTTATCCCTACTGCATAAGGATACACCCCAACCCATACTTACTCACATCACTATACACAACATAAATCAAGCTGGGATTGGGTATAATTAACACCGGTGTCATTGTCAACCTCTCCTTTAGCTTAGTGAAACTCTTTTCACAATGTTCATCCCACTTAAACAGTTGATCTTTTCATGTGAGCTTGGTCATCAACAAGGCGATAAAGGAGAAATTTTGAATAAATATCTAGTAGTAACTAGCAAGACCCAGAAAACTGTGTATCTTAGCAAAAGTTTCTGGTCTCTTCTAATCCAATACTGCTTCCACTTTATTGGGATATATAGAAACCCCTTCTTGTGAGATAACATGGCCTAGAAACTTTACTTACAAATGCCAAAACTCGTATTTACTCAACTTGGCGTAGAGCTGCTTTTCATGTAATATCTACAGCATTATCCTTTAGTGATGCTCGTGCTCTTCATTACTCTTGGAGTATATCAGAATGTCATTGATAAACACCACCATGAATTGATCTAAATACTGTGAAAGACACAATTCATATAATCCATGAATATAGCAGGTGCATTAGTTAATCTGAAGGGCATTACTAGAAACTCATAATGCCTATACCTTGTTCTAAAAGTAGTCTTTAGTATGTCTTCTGCTTTCACACGCAGTTGATGATAACCCAAACTAGATTAATCTTCGAAAACACACAAGAACCAGATAATTGATTTATAAGGTCATCAATTTTTGAAAGTGGATACTTGTTCTTGACATTTATTTTGTTCAATTCTCTATACTCCACACACAATCTCTTACTTCTGTCTTTCTTTTAAACAAACAATATTGGGCTCCCCATGGCGAGACACTGGGTCAATAAACCCTTTTTCAAGTAACTCTTTGATTTGTTTCTTTAGCTTCACCATCTCGTTTGGGGCTATTTGATATGGGGCCTTTGATATAGAACTAGCTCTAGGCATAATTTCGATTAGAAATTCTAATTCCCTTTCTGGAAGCGATCCACTGAGATCATCTGGAAACACCTTAGGGAACTCTTTTTCTATGGGTATATTATTCAGAGTTTCTTCTATCTCTCCCTGCACGAAAAAGAATACTATATACCCTTGACACCCTTTCTCCAGGCATTTCTCATCTTTAGCCATTAAAATGAAATTCAAATTGGTATTCATCTCATCATTCCTCTATGGAGTAGGATGAACTATCCTTTTGTTCCCACAATCCAGCAACACATTATTCACCATCAACCAATCAAAACCCATTATGACTTATAATTGATGGAGTGGTAAATAGATCAAATCAATTATGGACTCATTCCCTTCAACGGTTATCTCACAATTCAGACAAGCATCAGCAGTTGTAGCCTTGACACCCACCAGCATCAATAGGCAATAAAGGAATGACTTGCCCTGAAATCAAACAATGCTTATAGTAAACTACCATTGAGAAGGATTTTACCTTAGTCAGGTTAGGGGACTTCCGAGCTTCTTTATGCGTCATAGCAAACACCCTACCCTGATTCCTAGGTATTTGCTCTGTCAACGGCTATTTGCACTCACTAGCTATGTGCCTTGGTTGTTTGCAATTATAACAGATCACTTACCCTGAACACATTTTACTGGCATGTGCTCTCCCACAATGAGTATATGTCCATATTGTTGGGGATTTTGGGTTATCACGATCCTTATATTGATCCTTATAGTGTATAAGGGGCAGTTCTTATAATAGTACGAGAATTATAGTGGCTTCACAAGTGACTAGATCAAACTTATAGGATTGTAATGGTTCTCAAGTACCTAGTTTAAGTTTGAGAGATATGGCAGATTGAAATCTCAGAAGGAGCCTAGGGACTAGATGTAGGTCATCATGGATTGGACCGAACCAGGATAAATCATAATTTGCATATTCTCTTCCCTACGCTTGTATATTGCTAGCATATATTATTTGAATAACTAATTGTTGATTTATGATTCATTAATTTCATACTTATTGTTTTCACCAAGATGCAAAAAGATTTTTCAAAGTTCTTAAGTTTTTATCTTACACCAATCAGTTAGTTCTAACATAAATGACTAGAATAAAAAGTTAAAGAGCTACAAAGAAGAAGAATTAAGTATATGAAGTTTAATCAAAGAAGGACATGTATATTTTAAGAATGAGAAAAAGGAGAAGCACACTTCCAAAAGAAAGTCAATGTCATTTTTGTTTTATGTTGCTCATATAGGCATATTTCCTGATTGTTTTATAAGGTCAAGTAACGATGTTATAATGATAGAATTACTAGGCTAAGAGATCTTTAAATTTCCCTCAACAAAAGTGTATTGCTACATCAAATATGAATGGATGTATATGTAAATTTTATGATTAAACTATAATTGAATCTCATACTCTTAGGAGGCTTGATGATAAGGTTTATACAAGTAAACATTCTTTTTTCATGTAAATGTGTGGTGGCATCTATAAGTGATCTCGCAAAGATTGTATAAATTATCAGAAATTTAGGCTATAATTAAGAAGTTGTACTGGATTACTTACAGGTTTGTTAGAACCTTAGGCTTGAATTTAAATGTTGTCTGAGACTTGTGAATAGGTATATATGTTACTAAGAGAAGTAGAAGATTAATATATTATTGGTAGCTAGGCATTTCAAGAAGTAGTAAATTATATTCTATAGTATATTCAACCTCCAAATTAAGTAAACAATGGCAACGCTTATGTAAATTTTTTTTTGAGTGCTTCATTTTCTTAAGAAAGAAAGATAATGATTGTATATATTTACTCAGTAGAATAAAGAGGAAATCATAAATGATTAATAATTTTAGTTATTAGCAATTAAGTATTAATTTGGTATTGAATGGGAATTTCGGTTAAGTGAGATTAATGTCAAAGCTCACAAAGGATTTAGTAATTTGATGACTTAGACTGATTATTCTAAAACATTATGAGTATGAGAAATATGCAAAGAACTATAGAAAGTATGAGAAATGTGAAATGTTAGGTCATATTTAAAGGTATGTGGAAGTTAATTAAAGATGAGATACATAAACTCAAGGCATGGTTACATCTGTGAGAATAATTTTTGAAATTATAGCTAATATATATGATGAATAATAGTTTATCCTAATTGAATAGGAGTTGTATGAGTATAAATTCTTATTTTTTTTCTACATGTCCTTGTACTTGTGAGTGTTTTATGAGGACTTTGATAGTTGTTGTGATTCGTAGGCTTAGATTTTAGAATTTTATCAAATTGTGAAGAAGTGATTATGAATGTCGCATATTGGTAAAGAATTAGGTTTATTTTTTTAAAATTAAAAGTCATGCACTGTTACTTATTAGGTGCCTTGTATCACTTTATGATATACTAAGGTATAAAATAAGTGTTCTTTAAAATAATTAACTAACTATTTTGTTGAGTATTTTCTTTCAGGAAAAAAACTTTTTAAAAAGAGGTTATGATACAATTGATTATGGGGAAATTTGGTTAACTTTTAAAGTGGGTTTGGAAAGAAATCTTTTGAGAAATTATGTCTTTTAACCATGATTCATAGTCATGGCAATGATATAGATAAGAATCATAGTGCAAGAGATAGAGATAATGTTAAGATAGAATAGTGATTTTAAACTATGATGTAGGTTGTGATCGTGAATGTAAATTCTTAGCATAATTTAGTAAAAGGACTTTGAAAGTGACTTGGGAGACAAATGATGAAACTTTATGAATGGAGTAAGATGATTAGAAGCAATAATGTGGAAGGTCTACTAACAGTATTAGTATAAGAAGTACAATCCTATCCTTAAATGAAATTTATATTGGGAAGCAAGGTACGATAACTAGATACAAGTGTACATATATGATTGATTAACCTTATAAGGATGTATTGGGTATGGGGATGAAACAATAGTATTCTTCTAGTTTTACTTGGGATAAGATAGAGAGATGATGAAAAAAAGGTAAAAGGTATTTAGTTTCCATAAAGCATTGAAGTGTAACATATAGGTTCTTAAAATATTGTGATTTTCAAAGACCACTATAAATATAAATTTTTTTATGGATCATGCTTTTGATTACAAATATACTATATATATTATAAGTAACACCCCAAATTTTATCCCCAACTATGCCTTTTAAGTATTTATGGCATTTAATAAAATGGAAGGGAGAATTTTGGAGGATGTGATTATGTGCTAGTGAAACTTTCTTGTGAGGCAGTGAGTTTTTTCATGTGATTTTGGATCAAAAAATGATGACTAAAAATTATGAAATTTTATAGGGTGAAAGTAGACATCTCAAGCTTTAATATGATAGGTAATGGGTAATTTTTGGAGTTGTATACAAAGAGTTATAATTTTTGAAGTTAGCTTAGAAAAACTGTTGATTTTCTAAAACAACATTCAAAAACTTAAATTCTAAGAATTTTCAGCTTTCAATTGGCTAAAGAATATATTTTTCCTTGAAACTAGACTCAATGAGGGATTCATATCCTTTAGAATCACTCCAATACGATGTGTACAAATTTAGTTATGATTTTTCAAAGTTTGGGTAGAAAATCTGCCAAAATTTCCAATAAATCTGAAAATGGAAGAAAGTTGTGATGGCAATCTTGTAATTATGAGATAATTGATATCAGCTCATTTTGGCACTACTAAGGACCCTAGGACATCATTTGCATGGGCCAAGAAAAGGGAAACATTATGTACATGTAATTGGGCTTAGGACAACAATTTTGTGTACATAGAAGTTAAAGTTTGGCATTTTGGGAAATTAAATAATTAGGGCAAAATAAGAGATAAAGGAAAATAATATAAAAAACATTTCTCTTCCCTTATAAGATTCAAAACCATTAGCCATGAGCTCAAAGAAAAGAGAGAGTGAGTTTGAGGAAGGAAGGAGAAAACTTGCAAAGGTAAGTGATTTCTTCGGTGAATTAGTTCATAGCTTGTGTAATCCTTCCTCTAAGCTTCTCTTCTATGTGATTCAAGGTGTTTAAAGCAAAAAATTTCATTCTTTTAGGGAACTAGGGTTTCAACCAACAAGGGAAAACCCAGAAGGAAGTAAAGGTAACTTCCTAAACTTCAAATACTGGTTGTTCTGGCTGTTGTGGATAATTTAATCGGTGAAGTTTTGTTGGATTTTCTTTGATTGTGAAATTTAGGAAAGTAGGCATTATGCTACCAAAATTGAGTCTAAATAGTGGTTTTAACGTAATTAAAATAGTTAATAAAGTGATCAGGAGTAGAAAGGAGCAAGTATGGAGAGTTACAATTGAAAACCCCATCTTTTCCCAAAGAACCTTAAGTTTAGGCCACCTCTTGTTCAGGGGGTTAGAGTTGGATTTTTGATTATCTGATGATCTCATTGTATTCAGGGGAAAATTAGGTGGGGTTTCAGTTAATCACTTTTCTAGAAAAGCTTTAAAAAACATAATTACCAAAATGCCCTTGAAACCCTGAATGGGGATTGCCAAGGGCATTCTAGTCTTTTGGCAATAAATTTGGTAATTCTGAGTCCAAAAATGGATTCCTTGGGTGAAAATATTGTTAGAACAGGCTGACACCTAAGAGGGGGGGTGAATTGGGTGTATTATAAAAACTTAACTACTTTGAAATTCTTTTCGCATCTTATGAAATCAATAAGTATGTAAGTAGTGAAATATAAAACCATAATCAGTTATTGAAATCATATATTCTGGAAATATAAGAGTTCAGGGAAGAGAAGATGCAAACTGTAATTTATTCTGGTTCGGTCCAATCCACGATGACCTACGTCCAGTCCCCAGGCTCCTCCTGAGATTTCAATCCACTATCTCCCTCAAGTTTAACCGGGTACTTGAGAACCACTACAATCTCATAAGTTTGATTCGGGCACTTGTGAAGCCTTTACAATTCTTCCACTGAGATATGAGCTCCCCCTTACACACTGTAAGGATACAATTTGATTCCCACTCAAGATTCCCCAATCTTGAGTAACTCACACATATATAGAATGATTACAACGAAAGATTACTTCTCTCTATATGAAGTAAATAATGATTAACACTGAAGTACATGGTAGGAGTATCATTACAGTGCTTTGGTCAAGTAAGATTCAGAGTAATAGCATATCAACATTGTAGGCATGGGCTCTCTCATCGTCTCTTGTTCATTTTGAATGTCTCTTCTTTTATAGTTGATGAAGAGCATTTGACCGTTTGAGCTTTTCTTCTTCCCGTTGAGGCTTAAAATATTACCGTTGAACTAGCCGTTGGAAGCTTCTGACACAAAAGTGCTTTCTCCGTCTTGTGTCTTTAATTCTTGTTTGATCACCTGGAGAATGCTTAATCACTAATATAATAAAGTGTTAGAATGATTAGAATCAATAAGAACAACTCACACAAGATTTCAATGATTTTCAGAAGTTTCAAGGTGATACTCTGTTTTCTGTGAAGAACAAGTATTCGGATACTATTATAATTATCAGGATAGTTTAAGTCTTTTCAGATAACTTACTATTCGAATACCTTTTTCTCTATTCGGATAATATTTGAAATTTTATACTGAGACTATTTGAATAGCTAAGATACCTATTTGAATAGTGATCTCTTAAACTCAGAAAAGATTATCCTGATACATGAGTTACTATTCGAATAATTTCTCATCTTAATCTCATAGTCTTAGTTTTGAAATGCTATTTGAGTATTAATAACACTATTTGAATAGTGTCTTTACTATTTGAACAGTCTTGAATAACAGAATGTGAAAAATCTTTGAACGTACAAAGTAATATTCTGATAATGATTATATTATTCGAATAGTTATACTATTATCCGGATAATGCATTTGAAACTCACTTTGGGAAATATAAGCACTAATCGAATAACGTGCAAGCTATTCGAATACTTTTAGTTCAGAAAAACTTTCAACTGTTATATTAATCATACTATTCGAATAGTCAAGAACTATTCGAATAATACAACTATTTATCAGTGTATCATTATTCGAATAACGTATGCATTATCATGATAATTATTTGACTATTCATATGATAATCTTTCAACTATTCGGATAACGTATCCATTATCATGATAATCTTTCAACTATTCGGATAACATATCCATTATCATGATAATCTTTCAACTATTCGGATAACATATCCATTATCATGATAATTATTTGACTATTCATATGATAATCTTTCAACTATTCGGATAACATATCCATTATCAATATAATTATTTGACTATTCGAATAGTCACTTTACTATTCGAATAATATTTGATTTTTTGCACTGAGACTATTCTGATAGTTCAATTACTATTCGAATAGTCCTCCTTGAAATTTATCAAAAGCTTATTCAGATAATCATCATACTATTCGAATAGTGCCCTTACTATTCGAATAGTTATCTTACTATCCGGATAACATATTTAGAAATTGAGTTTGAAATCACAACGACTATTCGGATAGTGCCTTGACAATTCAAATAATCCGCAATATTAAATCACATGAATCTTTTCAACCCCACTTGATATCTTCTCTTTTTGCTTGACTAATCTACAAGATATTTCACATTAAACATAGTAGTTAGTCAACGTAGGAGATAAATACATTATGTAAACTTTTTGCTCTCAATAATTAATATCTATATTTGACATCATCAAAACTAATCATATCCAACAAATATGTCAAAATAGCCCAAGTCAGAATTTCAAGAAAAGTACGATCTGACCAAGTACGGCTGGGCCTAGTCCCTAGGTTTATTTTGGTAAATTTTCACAATAGACTCATATAACCACTAAAAACATTATAGAAGTTCCTAGAATATTACAAGAATGGGTTTGAACCTAATTCTTGTGCATTTGACATTTTAGGACCAAGTTGAGAGCCCAATTGTTGGCACGCTTTATGAGGCACACGTTTCGAGGCGGAAAAGGGTTAAAATAGTAACTATAATCTCTCATATACTATGTGATTGTTGATATGTTGTATGTTGCTATACTTTGTGATATGAACACGGTTCCTGAGATATGTTACCTAGCCGTGGTTAGGTACCCAGCTAAGGTACGCATAGGGTACATTACCTAGCTATGGTTAGAGGCCCAGCTAAGGTACACTTAGGGGATCCAAAGAGCAATTTGGCCCTGAGCTTTGTGTACATACATGTTATGTTACGAATTTTCATTTTACACTATATGGTGCATTACATATTTAATTCTCTCATTTTATATGATTGATTTTGTGTTGCAACTTGGATTTCTTGGAATCTCACTCCTTTTTATAAATGAAAATATCTCAGCGAGAACCAGCAGCTCTAAAGGAAAGGTTGTAGACATGGGAAACTGACGGGCACATCTCCCGAGACAAAGACTTTGGTTATATATGTAGTCTTATTTTGTGAATTTTGTATACATTTGTAAATATTATCAAACCTCGAGGGGAAACTGGTAATATAATCAAGTAACTTGTATCAGTATATCAATATATTTATTCTATTCTTATGTTGCTTACCGAACGAACTATTCACAAAAACTCTGAAAATATGGAAAGTAAGATAAGGGTATGATAGTTTAGTATCAGAGCCCAAAGCAGTTTGGAAAGAGCCCAAATGGTTCTAGCAGAGTGGCAACATGATAATATGCTAATATGGTCTTGATTACACAGTGATACGAAATATGCATAAATAGGGGTACCAAAAGAGCGTATCCTCCCAATTTGAAAGCTAGCCCCGAGAGATCAACGAATATATGAAGGGCAGCAAGTGGTGCAATATCAGACTGAGAATGGACCAAGGTTGTTATGAAACCTGACGAGGCAGGCATGGGCAAGGTCAATGTACAGTCCACACACAGTATTTTGATAGCTAGACAGAGTAGGCATGACTCTATAAGACAAGGATAGTTATGGGGTACCGGTGGTCGGAAGCATTGGAAGTTGGTATCTATGTTTTAGCACAGGTACGCAAATGTTAAGTGTGCTCAACCCAGGGAAATCCTAGGATGGGTGACCCCCTAGGAAGTTAAGTTGATAAGGTCATGGAGACTTAATGAATAGTGATTATCTTAAGGTTTCTCCATAGCTAATAATCATTTGAGTTTGAAGATTTAAAGAGTGCTTAGATGCATGGAGATAATGATGATGTAAGTATTGATTTTAAATTAAGACATTCTGTCACGGAGAATACTGCCCAGAAAGGTTCATTTGATGAGGTTATGGAAATTAGAAGTATAGTAAATGTTTTGAGATTTCTCTATACTAAGTAATGACCCTTAGTAACATCGTGTGTGAAAGGAATGTAGATACGATATATGGTGCTATATGATAAGTGGTGATCATACTGCATATTGATCCTAGAGGATCCAATATAATGATACTGAAGGTTGGGATAGGCTTGAATTAGATCTAAGCTGAAATAGTGCTTAGGTCAAAATATGAATCAAGTTGCATTATGGTTATGATTCGTGATAGAAGTTCAACCATGTAAACCTTGTGGATAGTGTTGAACCTTCATTAATGTTTTGAGGATTTTATTCAAATACCATGAAGGATTGAGTAGGCACTATTAATCCTGATTCTTAGTGAACCTATTGGGTATATTGAGGAAAATGATTACCAATGTTTGTGATATTGAAGTTCTAGATTTCATGATAAACCTAAAGTTAGGTTAGAGACCCTAGGCTGTAAATCCTACTGGCTAGTGATGTTACAGTGGACCTGTGTGTCCAGGGCCCTAAGACCTAGTGGACTAGTATGTCCTTAGATTGGCAGATATAGTCAACATCGTGTTGGGCTAGTGATGATCTATAAAATCAAGAACCAAGATTCTTACAGGCACAAATCCTTGTAGAAAAAGAGATTTTAAGAATTTGTTAGTTGTTAAGTCTATCATAGGTAAAGATCATAATCATAAACTATGCCCTTCAAGGATTGATTGAGGTGATAGTTCTCTGATGAACTGAGAGAAAGAATTGATCTATCTGCTATTCCACCTGCTTGAGTCTATTGGTGGATGGCAAAGAATGTATTGAAAGGTATAAGTAGAAAAGGGTTATCAAGTAATCCATAACCTAGGAATCAACTGTTAAGTTTTAATTCCATGAAAATTTGAAATGGCCCCACAATGATTTAAGTTGAAATGAGTTAAGAACTGGCACAAAGAAATGCATATTTCTAGTATAGTCAGGTGTTATAGTAGGTTCTTATAGGACTCCTACTAAATCATCCTGACATTATTAAAAGCTTATATGAAGAAAATACAACATCAAGTGGTATAGCGGAAGCCAATATGAAATAGTAAAACAACTGGGTGGGACAATAAATTTATGTGTAACATTTGATGACAGCTGGAGAGGTTAATATTTGCGCTAGTGTTGATCATCCTAGATCATGACTAAACCCGTGTAGTCTACAATGACATGGCTTTTGTGGCATATGGTGATTTAACCTCTATAATGTATAGGGGTGTGGTAGCCCATCAGAGCATGTTAATAAACCTTATGATCAATATGCAACCCTGACATGGCCAAGAGAGAATCCTGGTTGCACTAGCAAAAAGCATGGGTAGCCCTGAGGCCAGGAGGCGATACGTAAAATATGCTGCTGAGCGGTGTGCTATACAGTGATAAGACCTGTGTGGTCATAGTAATACAACCTGTGTGATCATAGTAATATGACTATATGGTCACAACAATATGCACCTGTGTGGTGTACAATGTTATACCCATGTAAACCTATGTGGTTTACAGTGACATGATCTATATGGCCAACTGTCACACAACCTATGTGCTTTGTGCTGACACATGTAAGTAGAGATTGGAATGAACCCTAGTGCAGTAGGGTATAATGGTGGCTAATACTCTCAACAGTGTAACCTTACAGAATGATTACTGTAACCCCCTCTGTAATTATATCCGAAATACAACATTAGAGTGAAATAGAGACCAATAATTATCAAAATTCATTTACATTCCCCATCCTTAAGATAGGGTTTTCACAAATACATTTCGAAATCAAAAACTTTAACCTGGTCTCACATTCATGTTTTGAATACAATTACTTCGTGAAGATAATTAACATTCATAATATATCAGAGTGCACAATAACAATCCCGGCAATTCCGGGTTCATATCTTCACTAAAGGTTCATGGGCACATACGCCCTTTACAATTCCTCAATGGGGGATTACACAAATTTCATTCCCAATACATATCCAAATACACCTCCATAACATATACAACCATATATTCATTCTAACATATACAACTCTAAGTACATTCAAATCAACTACCATTATCCCAAATGGCAATGATAACCACTACCAAGTTCAAATGCCTATAAGGGATTCTCGCCGCCCCTAGTCGCTTGCTTCTTCCTCTAGCCACTTGTCCTGTCTAAAATGTTGGTAGGGGAGGGTGAGATTCTAGAGAATCCCAGTAGGAAACAGATACCACTATGCATGTAAGATAAGTGTTTAATGCATGACATGCTTGCATCACAATAACTCATGTTCACATAATGATATATCCGCATGCTCAATGTTTCAACAACATACTCATGGCCATAGCATAAATAGAAACAGAGCTTCAATCATTCATATATGTTTCACATAATCAAGAAAAGTAATAACATGCATCAATACACAAACACAAATATCAATACATGCAGGAGAGGTAAGTTCCCTACTCTTATTCTTTCCACGTATGCTCCAACGTCGGCTACTCACGATCCAAGCGGATATCAAATCATGATAAGGGTAAATACCCAACCCTATAACCAAATCAAGAACATATGATCATTCTCTTTTCCAAATTATCACTTTCATAACACTTAGATTTGGTTATCATAATTGACCCTTAAGAGGCCACAAATGCCTCTAATCAAAGCCCTAAAAGATTGGGAAACAATAGGTTGAAGGTCACTTTTCGAAAACACAAAGTGCTGGAACACAGGGTTGGGCCGCGGCCAGCCCTTCCTTGGGCTGCGGCCCAAATATGGTCAGAAGGCCGTGGGCCACGGCCCGCGGCCCGAATCAGGCCAGAAAGGTTTGGGCCGCGGCCAGCCACTCCTGGGCCGTGGCCAAGAAATTTCCTGACTTTTGGCTGAACTTCAAAAATTCATAACTAATCCTAGAAAAATCGAAACGGAGTGATTCCAAAGCCAAATGAAAGGTATATGAGTCCTATTTCAAGGAAAAATATATCCCTTCACTGAAAATCACTACAAAATTCCAGAATTACACAACACTTATCACTGCCCCCAAAACAGAGTTCTGTTTCAATCCCAAACTTTGGACAACCATATCTCACAGAATTCTAAACGAAATGACACAAAATATATGTCCATTTTGAAGCTTGGGATGTGAAATTTAAGACTAGAAAGTTTCACAATTTTATGAAATCATTTGGTCATTAAAAACGCTCATCCAAACATACTGCGCAAAACAGAGATCAAACCAGACAACTTTCCAACTTTTCCCAAGTGATCCAAATGAACCCAAAATCAATAACCAAGATGATTCCCACACAAAATCACTCAAGGAATCCAATGGGAATGTCAAAATCACCAAAATCCTATTCCATTATCATGCTTTGGTTTTGGGTAACATTAAACACTAAAATCTCAAATTCTCCAAACTTAACAATTTCCAACTCAAACAATTCTATCTATCCAAAATGCATTCCAAACATACAAATTCCATACCAAACACATACCAAACTCTCAATGGCCCTCATTTTCGAAAATGGCCCAAGAATTCCAGAAATTCAAGGCCTAACCAATGGCCACAAAACTTGTATGAGAAGGAAGCTTTCACTCACCTTAACAACTTTCCCAAAGGCACTTTATGATTCTCCAACTTGTACATTTTCGTGATTCCTCAAATCACCACCAATGGAAAAACTACAACCATAGGATGAAAGATCTTAGCTCAAGGAACAATATTAATGAAGAGCATTTTGGCATTTGAGGCCATTTGCTTACCTCAAAATCCAGCTTTTCCTTTCTCTTTCTTGGCCAACAATGGCTGCACAAGGGAGAGAAGATAGAGAACGTGAGAGAGAGAAGGAAGAGAGGTGAAGAAGATGAAGAATGCAGAAAAAATCTGCCCCATCCCCTTCACATACGCATGAGAGAGAGAGAAAAGAGGGAAAATGAATAAAATAAATGGTGCTTTGACTTTTCCAACACCCTCTCTCATCCTAACACTTGCCACATGTCTCCACCTCATTGGCTCTCATAAAGCAAGTAACCAATTTAGTTACTCTAACCACTTCATTAGTCATTTAATTTCATATCTCATGCCCTCTCAATTAGTAATTAATCTCTTCCATTAATCACTAATTTAGAGCCATTCTTTCAATTTTCCCAACATTTATGGCATATTAATTAATATAGCCACCAAACCCATAATTATTCCACTTTAATTCGATAATTATCCTCAATAATTACCATTAGCCTTTAATCAAAAATTTTGGTTGTTACAATTACCCACTCGTGATATAGTGCATACAGTGAATGGTGCACGTAGTAACCAGTGCACACAGTACGAAAAGTGAACAGTGCATATCGTATAGCTAGTAAATAGTGCACATAGTATGGCCAGTAAGGGTCAAATAGTCATTTGATCCTACATATCAAATAGGTAGGCATAAATGCAGACAGTCATATGTATAGACATATATATTGGTAGTATATCCCAGTGTACATGTTTGTACACGGTGGTAAGACTGGGATATTCAATGTTGTGAGAGGAGCATGACATAATCTGTAAGGCTAAATATACCAGGTAGTGTCTCAATAAGGCAATGAAGGCTAGAATAATGAATTGAGTGTCCTAATGGACAATTAGTACAGTAATGGGTTAGGTGGCCTATGAGTACAAAACAGAGAACAAAGGCGGTAAGACCCAATGTAAACCCCTCCGTAATTATATCCAAAATACACGATTAAAATGAAATAGAGACCAATAATAAACAAAACTTATTTCATTCCCCATCTTTGAGATAGGGATTTTCATAATTATCTTTCAAATATTTTTCATTTGGTCTCGTATTCACATTTCGAATACAATTACTATGCGAAGATAAATCACATTTATATAAATATTAGAGTGCACAAAATAATTCCTGGCAATCCTGGGTTTCATACCTTTGCTAATGGGTTCAAAGGGCACATTAGCCCATACCATTACTCAAATGGGGATTACACAAATCTGTTCGAATACATAACCAAATACTTGTCCACAATATGTACATTTCGTATATACATTCCAACCTATCCAACTTTATATACATCCAAATATATACAGTTATCCCAACAATAATGATAACCAACTACCAAATTAAATGCCCTAAGGAGTCTTTGCCACCCTTGGTTGCTTGCTCCATCCTTGATCCACCTACCCTATATAAAATGTTGGTAGGGGAGGGTGAGATTTGAGAGAATTCCAGTAGGAAAGTAATACCATTATACAGGTACAATAAATGTTTAATGCATGACATGCTTGCATTACATAACTCGTGTTCACACAATGACAAATCTGTAAGATCAATGCTTCAAATAACATACTTATGGTCATAGCATAAATTGAAACAGAGCTTCAAATCATTCATACATGTTTCACATAATCAAGCAAAGCAATAACATGCATCAAACACTAACACAAATATCTAATGCATACAGGAGAGGTCAGTTCCCTACCTTTATTCTTTCCACGTATGCTCCAGCACCGGCTACTCACGATCAGGGCGACTATCAAATCCTATAACCAAAGCAAGGACATAGGGTTATTCTCTATTCCAAATCATTACTTTCATATTACTTAAGGTTGGTTATCATTCACACCCTTGAGGTGGCTATAATAAGCTCAATGAAAGCCTAAAGGATTGGGAAGTACTAGGTTGAAAATCACCTTTCAAAATAAAAAAAATACTAAAAATAGGGGTTGGCTACAGCCAAAACATGCAAAGAAGGTTTATGGCTGCAGCCAATAATTTCTGGCTGCGGCCAAGACATGCACAAAATGTTTTGCACTGCAGCCAAGGAAACTTTGAAAAATCATAATTAATTCTAGAAAAATAGAAATGAGGTGATCCCAAAGCCAAATTAAAGATATCTAAGTCCTCTTTACTGGAAAAATATGGATCAAGGCTGTCTATAACCATAGAAATACATAATTACACAAATATCCACACTGCTCTAGAATCAAGTCCAGTTTTCAACATCAAACTTTGGACCACCATAACTCCCAAATCACAAAGCGAAATGACACAAATTATGTGTCAATTTTGAAGCTTGGAATTTAAAATTTAATACTAGAAAATTTCAGAATTTTTAGAGACCAATTTTCTATTCAAAACACCAACACAAACAAACTGCCCAGAATAGATTTTCAATTTTTTCTCAATTGCTTCCAATGGTCCAATTTTCACGTGAAACATCATTCTCACACAAAATTTCACAAGGAATCCATTAGAAATACCAAATCAACCAAATTTACATTCCATTGACATGTTTCACCAATAATCACAACATGTCAACACAAGTCACAATTCAAACTCACATTGCAATTCTTTACTTTCCAAAGTTCCAAACCAATTCAAACCAATTCCAATGAACATATAACATAATAAAACACCAATTGCACCTCAAAACACATAACAATTCATGCATTTTGAAATTATCACAAAATCAGGGAAAAATTCATAATTCACAAAACTTATCCATAAATCACAAAACTTAGATCGAAAGGCTTCAAATACTCACTTCTTCCTCTTTCCCAAACCAATTCCTTGATTCTTCATCTTTCTTATTTTCCTTAAGCTCCCAAACGCCTCCTTTAACAAATCAAAAACCATATCAATGAAGCTCTCATCACTATGAACAATATTAAAGAAGAGTGTTTAAGCTAAAGAGGACCATAAACCAACCAAAACAAACCTTGTTCTTTTCTCTTTCCTTCTCTATTTGGAAGAACATGGAGGTTTTAGAGAGAGAGAGAGGATGAGATGATGAAGAAGGTAAGGCAAGTCAGTTTTTTGGGATCCCTTGGCTGACCTATTAAGAAGAGGAGAGAGGAATGAGTATTGAAAAGTTGACCATGATCCTAGGGTTCTTATTGTGACACTTGCCATGATCTTGTTCTATCTCTCATGAGCTCACATAAGATCATATACACATGATTCCACCCTCATAATCTCATCACAATGAATCACAACCATTGATCTTTAAGTTACCAAGGAGCTTCCTCTTCGGTAACTGACCAATTGGTCGGTAACTTTATCGTTTTGCCCCTGATTATGGCAATTCCTCTTGAATCACCACAAAACACATTCTTTTCCTCATTTCATCACACATACACCCTCCCCTTTATTTTTGTCCAATTTATATGTTAATCCATAACTAAACTCAAATACAGGGTTTGGGTATGAATCATAACACATACGAATCGCAATTTACATCATAATCTCCAAATGGGTTTATTCATAATAATCACCTCCACTTTTGGAGTCCTTAACCCTTAATCAAAATTTGGGATCCTACTGAACTGTGGCTTAGCAGTCCACTTATTTCAGGCTTATTCTCTAGCCTTAAATATCAAAATTTGGGGTATTACACCCGATATACATGTTTGTATAAGGTAATGTCCCCTGGCAGTAAGACTAGACAAATATTTTATGCAGTAATGGACTGCGTGGCCTATGTATAACAAATAAGCATCATAAGTGAATAGTGACAAGTTATATGTGTGGAGACTAATAGGCATTTAACACACATACATGGGAAATAGAAAAGATATGCGGAAGCATCTCCACAGAGTTATGGCTATATATGAGTAACAAATTTTAAGGACAAAATTTATTTAAGTGGGGGAGAACTGTAACCTTCAAATTTTATTCCTCAATGTGCCTTTTAAGTATTTTAGCATTTAGTAAAATAGAATAGTGAATTTTGGAGGATGTGATTATGTGCTAGTTAAACTTCCCTGTGAGGAAGTGAGTTTGTCATGTGATTTTGGATCAACAAATGATGACTAAAAATTATGGAATTTTATAGGGTGAAAGTAGATATCCTAACCTTTAATTTGATAGATAAGGGGTAATTTTTTGAGCTGTATGCAAAGAGTTATGAATTTTTGAAGTTAGCTTAGAAAAATTGTTGATTTTTTGGAACAACATTAGAAAACTTAAATTATGAGAATTTTCATCTTCCAGTTGGCTATATAATATATTAGTTCTTGAAACAAGACTCAATGAGGGTTCCATGGCCTTTAGAATCACTCCAATACGATGTCTACAAATTTAGTTATGATTTTTCAAAGTTTGGGTAGAAAATCTGCCAAAATTTCCATTAAATCCAAAAATGGAAGAAGTTGTGATGGTAATATTCTAATTATGAGATAATTGATATCAAACCATTTTGGAACTATTAAGGACCCTAGGATTTCATTTGCATGGGCCAAGAAGAGGGAAACATTACGTACATGTAATTGGGCTTAGGACATCAATTATGTGTACATAGAAGTTAAAGTTTGGTATTTTGGGAAATTAAATAATTAGAGCAAAATAAGAGATAAAGGAAAATAATATAAAAAAAAATTCTCTTCCCTTATAAGATTCAAAACCGTTAGCCAAGAGCTCAAAAAAGAGAGTGAGTTTGAGAAATTGTAGAGAGAAGGAAAGAGAAAACTTGCAAAGGTAAGTGATTTCTTTCGTGAATTAGTTTCTAGCTTGTGTAATCCTTCATATAAGATTCTCTTCTATGTGATTCAAGGTGTTTGAAGAAAAAATTTCATTCTTTAAGGGAGCTATGGTTTCAGCCAATAAGGGAAAAGCCAAATGGAAGCAAAAGTAACTTCATAAACTTTAAATATTGGTTATTCTGGCTGTTGTCGATAATTTAATTGGTGAAGTTTTGTTGGATTTGCTCTGATTGTGAAATTTGGGAAAGGGTGTGCCCTAGGCATTATGCCTCCAAAATTGAATCTAAATGATGGTTTTAATGTAATTAAATAGTTAATAAAGTGATTAGGAGTAGAAAGGAGCAAGTCTGCAAAGTTAGAATTGAAAAACCCAACTTTACTAGAAAAATTTAGTTTTAGCCAACTATAGTTCAAGGGGTTAGATTTGGATTTTTGATAATCTAATGGTCCTATTTTGTTCAGGGGCAAAATCAGGTGGGGTTACAGTTGATTACTTTTTCAGAAAAGCCTTAAAAGGCATAATTGCCAAAACGCCCCTAAAATCCTAAAATAGGGGTTGCCAAGGGTATTATGGTCTTTTGGTAGTGAATTTGGTTACTCTAAGTCTAGAAATGGATTCCTTGGGGGAAAATATGTTAGAATAGCCTAGGTTAGAATTTTAAAAAAAGTACGGTCAGAGCAAGTACGGCCAGGTCGGGTCCTCTAGGGCATTTGGTAAAATTTCACAATAGACTCATATAACCACTAAAAATACTATGAAAGTGCATATAATAGTACATGAATGGGTTTGAACCTAATTCTTATGCATTTGACATTTTATGACCAAGTTGAGAGCCTAGTTATTGGTACGCTTTATGAGGCACACGTTCAAGGTGAAAAAGGGTCAAGGTAGTAACTATAATCTCTTATATACTATGTGATTGTTGATATGGTGTATGTTGCTGTATTTTTGTGATATGAACATGGTATCTGAGGTATGTTACTTAGCTATAGTTAGGTACCTAGCTGAGATATGCTTGGGGTACATTACCTAGCTATAGTTAGGGGCTCAGTTGAGTTACACGTATGGGATCCAAACAGCGATTTGGCCCTGAGCTTTGTGTACTCACACGTTATGTTATGAATTTTCATTTTACACTATATAGTGCATTGCATATTTAATTATTGTATTTTATATGATTGATATTGTGTTGTACTGGGATTCCTTGGAATTTCACTCCTTTTTATAAATAAAAGTGTCTCAGCAGGAACCAGTGGCTCTAAAGGAAAGGTTGCAGACACGGGAAACTGACGGGCATGTCTCCCAAGACAAAGACTGTGGTTATACATGTAGTCTTATTTTGGGCATTTTGTATACATTTGTAAATATTATCAAACCCCCAAAGGAAAACCAATAATGTAATCAAGTACCTTATATCAATATATCAGTATATTTACACTATTCTTGTGTTGCTTACTAAACTACATGAAACACTAAAAAAATATCACCTTGGAATAATTATTTTAAATATATGGATATATGTGTAAGTATATCTCATTATTGAAATAAATATTATAAATAAAAATTGTTGTATGAATATTGCAACTATTATTTATAATAATTATTAAAAAGTTACTATTTTAAAAAGAGGAGTCAAACCCTAACCCTAGAGCCACTTCAATATAAGATCTCTTTCTTCTCACTCAACAACTCCCACAGTGCCGCACCACCCAACCACGAAGGTGCAAAGTTTCTCTTCTATCTTCTTTGTTAGAATCGGCTATCACCCAAGAGGGGGGGTGAATTGGGTGTATAATAAAAACTTAAGAACTTTGAAAATCTTTTTGCATCTTAACGAAAGCGGTAAGTATGAAGGTTTATAGATCAACAGTTAGATTAAATAATATATGTTGGAAATATAAGAGTTTAGGGAAGAGAATATGCAAACTGTGATTTATCCTGGTTCGGTCCAATATGTGATGGCCTATGTCCAGTCCCCAGGCTCCTCCTGAGATTTTCAAATCCACTATCTTCTTGTTTAATCCAGGCACAAGAAAAGCCTTTACAATCCCACAAGTTTAACTGGGTACTTGTGAAACCTATTACAAATCTCTCACTGAAATACTCCCCCTTATGGCAAGTCTTATGAGCAGAGCAATCCCGAAGATCTTCCTCTCCTGCTTACTCATGCAAGTCTTACGAGCAGCAACGTTCTCTCCTGCTTACACCCCTGTAAGTCTTATGAGCAACAACGTTCTCTACTGCTTGCACCTTGTAAGTCTTACGAGCAGAATGTCTTACTAGCAATTCTCTCTACAGCTTCTCTCGTAAGGAAATCAACCCTCTCAAGGTCCCTCTACCTTGAGATCAACTCAGAAATACAGATGAAATTGTTTACAGACTCTCTCACAGAGTGGATATATATGCTCACTGAAGTACAATACAAATAATCACTCTCTCAATGATAAGTAATACAGAAACTGGAAAATAGAGAGTGTTTGGGTAGAAGCAGAGGATTCATGTTATTTGCATGTTAGTGTCATTGCTCTGTTTTCTTTGTCTCCTATCGACGTTGAATGCTCTCTCATTTATAGTTGATGAATATGATGACCATTGTGAGCATTCGTCTGTTGGAGTCATTTTGACCGTTGAGCATATTTGAAAAACGAGCTACTATCCGTTGCAGAGTGGAGCGTCTCATTGAACAGCAGGAAGATTCATTTTGAACTGTACATCACGTTGTGGAGCGGGATGAATATGTTTGAGTTTCCAGACAATCTCCCATAGTGGGTCAGTTACTTGTCGTGGTTGGTAGCTGCCATTCGGTGTGTAATGATGCCACCCACCACACTTGACTCTTTCATTTGAATCTATAAGCTCACCGTTAAATTTCCTGTTTCACACTGTAAAATGCTTAATCACTAATATGATGAAGTATTAGTCATGGGTATGTTAGATCATTGGTCAAAAGCTGAATTTCTGGCTTCTGTGACTCATCACGTTGAATGAAGATATTTGCCATACGTGACCTCCATTCTTGAAGATGCAATCCAAATATTTAATCTCCTGTTTCACACTTGAAATATATGTTAGTTAATGTTTAGGAACAATAACAAGTGAAAACATAATGTTTGTATAACATTTAACCACGTTTGGATTGATGGCCATGAGAGTCTAAACTTCTACGTTGCTTCTGTCAGGACCTCACTCGAGTGCAAAGAAGCCTCACTCGAGTGCATGTATAATTTCATGTTCTGACTTCCTGTCGGGCAAACACCCGCTGCTCTTCACTCGCATATGCTCGAGTGAAATCTAGACATCACTCAAGCACAACTAGTCATGCTCGAGTGATCCTCTTGTTTTCACGTACATGCTTCTTCTCGGGTTAACACTCTCATGTCAAAACTTGCATGTGCTCGAGTGAGAAATAGTCTAATGCTCGAGCATGGATCCTAGTGCTCGAGTGTTGCAAATTTCTTCACGTTTCAGCTGCTTCTGGACATCACTCGTACAACTTTTTCAAAGAGTGCATTTTTGCACTCGTGGGTGATGTGGGGCCACTTTAGAAAAAATTTGTTTTTTTGATTCTAATGATGTATCATAAGAAAGCTCTTGCCATATGCATTCCAATGAAAAAAGAATCAGCTCCAAACTCATTGTATTCTGCAAGTTATGATCGAAAGAGTGTCTATTCCGCTAGACTGCTCAAGCGTCAACTTCCAGAAGGCATATCTCCTTCATTTGGCACTGGTCTCGTCTCAATCCAATGTGTGGTTTGTGAGTTATGTGCAAAATACCGAACCTATCTTGAAAAGTGACGGTGATTTCAGTTTCATCTTCCACGAATCATATCTCCTTCATTTGAGCTTTTTTAAATATGATTTTGGTGCACATTTTACGTGTTGTGAGTCTTCTTTCATATGCCACCGGTTTCGGGTCAATCCGACATGTGGTTTGAGAGATATGACCAAAATACCAGACCTCTATCAGGCTGAATGTAAAATAGAGTAGAACAGAGTGTTCACCCCGTGCTCGAGTATTGAGCTCTGTGCTCGAGTATAACTCCCCTAGAAGTGCCATAACTCACATATAAGTCATCTTAACTTCGTATTAACCTATTTGATCATAGAAACCTCCGGTATCATCATAGAAACCTCCAGTATCACTTCTAACAACTTGAATCTTGATATTTTTGATAGATTTTCCAAGTTCTTCATTCTTCAATATCTTTCTTGTTGATTTTCCTTTTGATAATAATTCTCCATAACCCAAGTAAGCATCTCCTTGACTATCTTCAATTTCTTTCTTCTTCTTCCTCTTGTTCATTTTCATTAATTCAATCTTCTTCATTCTTTGCTCGACTAATCTACAAAATATGTAACATTAAATATAGTAGTTAGTCAAAGAAATATTATATAAACTTTTTGCTCTTATCATTCCATATCTATAATTGACATCATCAAAACTAATCATATCTAACATTCTTTTCTCTGGCCTGATGTGTAAGACCCTCTTACATACCACTTTCCATTAATAATAATCAGAGTACTAGAGCACAGTTCGATGAGTAACATAGGAATAGCATAAATATATAGATATATTGATACAAGGTAATTGATTATATTACTAGTTGTCCCCTCGGGTTTAATAGTATATATACAAATTGTCCCAAACTATCCAAAATATTCAAAAATAGAGACTACATATAACCACTATCCCTATCTCAGAATCTGCACCATCAATTCCTTGTGTTTACCACCTTGCCTTTGGATCCGCTGGTTCCCGCTAGCATAGTTATCATTTATAAAAAGGACGAGATTCCAAGGAATCCTAATAGCAACATACAATCAATCAAATAAAATATGAGAATTTAACTATGCAATACACCATATAATGTATGTCATAATGTGTGTTTACATAATGCTAAGGGCCAAGTGACATTTGGATCCCCTACATGTACCTCAACCAAGTCCCTGACTATAGCTAGGTAATACTCGTGTACCTCAGCCACGTCCCAGACCACAGCTAGGTAATGTGCTCTAGGAACATGTTCATATCACAAAATACAGCAACATACAGCATATTAAAAATAATATAGTGTATAAGAGATAATAGTCACTATCTTAAACCTTTTTCACTTCAAATAGTGTGCCTCATAATACATGCCAACGACTAGGCTCTCAACTCAATCCTATAATTGCAAATGTACAAGAATTAGGTTAAAACCCATTCATCTACTACTTTAGATACTTCTATAGTATTTTTGGTGGTTATATTAGTTTATATTGAGAAATTACCAAAATACCCCTGGGGACTCGGGGCAACCCCACCGTATCTGGTCCGACCGTAGTTTTTTTACCTTGGCTATTCTTACATATTTTTCCCAAGGAATCCATTTTCAGCCTCGGAATTACAAAATTCACTGATAAAAACAAAATTTCCCTTGGCAGCCCTAACTTAAGGTTTCGGGGGCGTTTTGATCATTTCTCTTTCTAGCGCTTTTTTGGAAATGTGATCAACTATAACCCCACCTAATTTTCCCTTATGAACACAATGGAACTATCATATTATCAAAAATCAAGCCCTAACCCCTTATTCTTGACCTAACCAAAACTTAGAGAACTCTAGAACATTTGGGGTTTTCAAATTTTAACCTTAAATCCTTGCTCCTTTCTACTCCTAATCACCTGTTTAACTAACTACAAAACCACCAATTAATCCAACAACAACAACAATAGCAACTATAGATTGGAGTTACCTTTGATTTCTCCTTGGTTCCCTCTCTTGGCTGAATTTCCTCCCTCTACAAACCTTTAGATTTTGCTTCCTGAACACCTTAAATTATGGAGAAGAGTAGCTTAGAGGAAGGATTACACAAATTGCAAGCCATAACACCAAGGAATCAAGCTTACCTTGTGAGTTCTCTTCCTCCTTCTCTCTAGAATCTCAAGAGCTCTCTCTCTCTCTCTCTCTCTCTCTCTCTCTCTCTCTCTCTCTTCTCTCTTCTCTTGTGCCTATCGGTTTTGTGAAGAAAGATGGAGGGGAAATGCTTTTAAAAATATCTTGCATTTTCCCTTGATTTAATTAATTAACAAAATTCTAAAACATTGACTTTTATGTACACAAACTTATCTACATGAAATTTGTGTCATAAAGACCAATTGGAATGTAACTAATATTTTCCTCTCTTGGTCCATCCATAATACCATGCTCATGTGAGAAGCCAAATTAGGCTGATGTGAATTTATATCAAAATTACATCATTTGCCATCACAAATTTTTCCATTTTCGGATTTGTAACAATTCTAGCAGATTTTTTGAATAAAATTTGAAAAATCATAACTTAATTTGTAGATATCAAATTGGAGTGATTCCAAAGGTTATAGAACCCTTATTAAGTCTACTTTCAAGAAAAAATATAGCCTTTAGCCAATTGGAAACACAAAATTCCTAAAATTTAAGTTTTAGATGCTGCTCCAGAAAATAGATAGTTTTTCTTGGTTAAATTCAAAAATTCATAACTTTTTGTATATAGCTTTAAATGATTCATATAACCCATCAAATTAAAGCTTATGATGTGTACTTTCCCCTGTAAAATTTCATCATTTTAGTTATCATTTATTCATTCAAAATCATATGACAATCTCATTGCCTCACAGGGAATTTTCACCCTTCCATTTTATTAAATGCAATAAATACTTACAAGGCATATATTGGGGAATAAAATTTGAGGTGTTACATGATGTATGTCAAGCTTTTCATTTTATCTGTCTATACTCTCTCCACTCTTAAAAAATGTTGTCATTTATTTTTACCCGACATCCTCATTTCTAATACTGTTGATGTGTGCCTGTATATTAAACACATAGTTAATGTGACACGTATTTTCTAAAATGCCCTAGTTATCTTCTTTAATTCCCTCATCTTCTTTAATTCCCTAATTCCCTCTTCTCTTTGATTATTGTTGAGGGAGCATCACACATATATTAAAATCTCTTCCTAGGCTTTCCACCAATGTGACTATTTGTAGGTATAATAAATGTATTTGTAAAAAAAACATATCTCATGATTGTCCAGTTTGTTATGGTGTGCGTGTACGGAGATTTGAGGACCCATCTCTTGCCTCTCTATCTCACTTTCAGCAATGACGTTTTCTTTATAAAAAACAAAATTTACAAATCCATTCACACTCAAGCATCTCTTTCTCTTTAAGGTGATTTGACCAATGCCTTTTCAAGTTCCACCCACACATATGTTTATATTTTTATTTCGATTGTCTCTTTGCCAAGCATG
This sequence comes from Inga laurina, assembly GCA_963855925.1. Classification (NCBI taxonomy): domain Eukaryota; kingdom Viridiplantae; phylum Streptophyta; class Magnoliopsida; order Fabales; family Fabaceae; genus Inga; species Inga laurina. Next base: position 32,123,093 of record OY979706.1, read on the forward strand.
TTTTAATCCTATTAGTTTTTTTTATTTTCATTTTCATTTTCTTTTCAAAATTCTGCTTGTCTTTCTCTCTTCTACAGCTTATCCGCATAAGGGAAGAGGGAAGACTACCTTTTCCTACTCTTTTATTATGAGTAAATGATATTCTTTCTTTTCTTGAACACACATACACGTTCACATTTAAATTTGTTTACCTTTCTATCCTAATATGACTTTTTTTACTCTTGACGAACATTACCTATATTGATAAAATAGATTCTATCATATTTAAATATTCTGCCCTATATAAATAAATAACTCATATCCTTGACTAATATGTGTGTGTATAATATTAGTTTTCAAGAGGTAGCCTTAATGCTTTACAATGGTTTTAGAGTAGTCTTATAGAAACTATATAATGGCTTTGAGTAATACATTAATAGATATATGTACATGTGTAATTTTGAAAATTCTCATTGAGAGCTTTGGAGTAACTCTTGTATGATTACCTGTAAGCTAGATAGTAAGAGGTAACTCTAAATATTCTTCCATATACTTATGAATTATGTATGATTAAATTGTGAATGACTATCTTTTATAAAAGAAATAGACATAATTATATTTATATGTGCACGTATTGTAAATTCTCAAGTAAGTAATGTTAAAAGTAAATTTCTTTATAACTCACGTTATTCACATAGTTAATGTTGTAATTATAATTAATGTATTGTTTCCTTTTAGACATGTTTGTACATGTGATGATATTTAATATAAATGGTAACATATTGTACATTGTCTTTTAATGATGTTATATTTATTGGCGATTGAATATAACTGTCATGACATTTTCCATTTGTGATTGGTTGGAGTAAGGAGGGGGAATTTGCATGGTGAGATCATTTACATTGCTTACAATTGTAGATTTCCTTATATACTACCTATTTTGAATTAATTGAGGAAATTAAAAGGAGTTGGGAATCAAATATGGAAGTTGCAACCATCCTAGCTGAATTAAAAGAGAAAGGTGATGTCCTCAAGAAGTATCTTGGGATGACAATTATTTGAAAAAGAACAATCTTTTGGTAATTGGTAATGATGTTGATTTGAAGCAAAAGTTGTTAGAATAGCTTTATGCTAGCCCTCAAGGAGGTCATTTAGGCATTCAAGGTACCTATTACAAGGTTAAAGGCCTGTTTTGGTGGAAACATCATAAAGTTGTTGAGGACTTTGTAAAAGGCTATGATACATGTGCAAGATGCAAAAATGAAATAGTTGATACACCTAGATTGTTGAATCCTTTGCCAATTCCAAGCAAAGTATGGGAAAGCATATAAATGGATTTCATAGAAGGCTTGGCCAAATATGGAGGGAAAGAAGTTATTGGGGTGATTGTTAATAGAATGAGTAAGTATGCTTATTTTATCTCTCTTTCTCACCCCTATTCAACTTCTACACTTTGGCAAGCTTTCTTAGATCAAGTTTACAAACTGCAAGTTGCTCTAGTAGAGAGAGATTGTGAGTGATCGAGATCTTATCTTTCTTAGCAATTTTTGGAAAGAATTCCTCAAGGTCTTAAAAGTGTAGCAAAGTCTCTCCTTTTCTTACCATCCATAGAGTGGTGGTTAAAAGGAAGTGCTGAATATATATTTAAAGTCCTACTTGTGTTATATGTGTTGGGAAGCACCTAGAGAGTAGAGTTAATGGTTATCTTTGGTTGAATGGTGGTATAACACCAATTTTCATGCTACAACCATGGCATCTCCATATTATCTTTCGTATGGCCAAAAGCTTTCAGTTTATGTTCCCCATATACTTAGGTCTGCTATAGTTAAGGCTGTGGATCAAAGTTTTCAAGCTAGGGAAAGGATGATTACAGTTTTAAAGCATTATCTACATAGATCAACCAACACTATAAACCAAAAGGTAGTTTTGGACAATGGATATTTCTCCAACTGCAACCTTACTAGCAAATTTTAGTAGTTAAAAGAAGCAATTAGAAGTTGGTCTTAAGTTCTATGGTCTACAAAAAGTACTAGAAAGGGTAGGGCTAGTGGCATATAAATTGGATTTACCCCCCTAAAACAAGAATCCTCTATACTTTTCACGTCTCTTTGCTGAAATGCCTGGATTCGAGTATAAGGCAACATCATCCTCCTATTAATTGGCCAGTAATCCCTAGTTCATTAAATCCAGAAAAGATATTGAACCAGTGAATCGGGAGAGAGAAGCGTTGCATTGTTGATAAAGTGCTAGTTCAGTGGCAAGGTTATCCAAATAAGGAAGCTACTTGGGTTTCATTTTTAAATTTGAAGAAACAATTTCATGAATTTTAAGTGCCAAAACCTTAAGGACAAGGGTTGTTCCGTGTGTGCTAATGTGACCGTTAGGATATTAGGTGGTGCTAGGCACTAAAGAGGGACTTAAGTGAGGGTATGTCATTATAAATACCCCACTACGCCTATTGTAATCACTTCTGTTTAGTTTTGATCTAAAGTATTAATGCAAAGGAATTATTCAAAATTCCTCTTCTCTTCTTCTCTCTCTAAAATTCATGTTCTTCCCTCTAATTCTCTCTTTTTCTTAGTTTCATTTGAATACCATAACACACTACCATTATATCAAATCTATCAAATGATGCTACAAAAGACCTATACAGTAAGACCAACATGCTTTAATGAATCAGGAGAACTAGTTCCCCTTTGAAATGTCTTTATGTTCCATGAGGTATCGTATTCGCTCTCATTGTCAAACTTCTCATCAAAGAAGCTAGAAGTAGTGTTTTAAAAAATAGGATTAAATACTTTTTAGAGATTATAACAAAGAAAATGGCCATATAATATTTTCAAATGAGCAAACTGTGAGACAACATAGGTCATATCAAGTTTTTCATTAGTTTGGGTGTGGCAAGAACTTAATCAAATATAGCTGACCCAGCTAGGTTTCCAATGAATCACAGACATGTCAAACCTGGTTGAATCTATATGATGGGAAATACTATTAGAGTTGTGTGTCTTTATTTAAAGATAATTACACTTTTTAAGTAAGATTTAATACATGTTTATATAATCTTATCTCGTATCATATCTTATTGAGGATTAGTTTGGATTCTTATTGTTTTAAATAAAAGTACTTAGGGATCTAGAACTAATCCTAGGGTTTCCTCATTTGTTTAACCTTTTCAATGAATTGAATAACATTTTGAGTATTTTTCTATTGCTCTCTACCCCAATTTCTTTTTACCCCTCCTATCTAATCTATTTATCCCCCCTTTCTCCCTTTATCTCTATATTTCTCTCTCCTCCTCCTCCCTCCTCCCCTTTCCCTACTTCTTTTTATGTCATAATTGGTTATTATTTATTGTCTAATATATAAAAGAGGCCTTCCTTTAAACTAACATGACATATGCATTAGATTTCCTATTAAAATAGGATGCTCAATTATGATAAACCCTAATTAATTTTTTTTTCATTTCTAATTCCTATACACCTAAAAGAGGGTGAGCCTAACATAGTAGTAAGGTAGCTGCCATGTGACATGAAGGTCACAAGTCCAATTCCTAGAAACAGCTTCTCCTTGTGGAGGTAAAGCTATATACATCTATCGCTCCCATACCCTAACTAGTATGAGCCTTGTACACTGGGCTGCCATTTATTCCTATACACATGAAATTTGACTTGATCACTAGTACCAAAAGTATGACTGCCTTTAGTTTCTTAAAAATTTAAAGACTTGTAAATTTTTTGAAATTCATTTGAAGGTTAAGGAGCAAAAATACACATGAGATTTTCCCCAATGTGCACCCAACACCTAATGCTTTTTTTGAGAGACAAAAGTGACTCTAAACTTTTAAAATATGTGTAAAAATACACATTGACCATTAGTTTGACTTTTGTTTACTTTTATGGATGATGTAGATGATAAAGAAACAACCTAGAATAATAAAATGCTAACTGGGCAAGGGAAAGCAAATCATCAAACATGCTAAAAAGGATATTATGATGTGGCTCTACCACATAGGATATTATGTCATATAATACTCCTCCAGTCCTTAATATAAGATATATTTTGGAAGTTGATCTTTTCCCTAAATATAAGACATAGTTTTATATTTGTAAATCTTTTCCTAATTTATCCCTATTGATGCTCCTTCAACGATAATTAAGGAGGAGAGGGAATGTGGAAATTAATGAAGATGACTAGGGTATTTTAGAAAGTGCATATCATATCAACTAACTTAACCAACTCCTTAATCTAATCAAATTACGTAAATTTGTCTTATATTAGGGACTAAAGGAGGATTTCACATACTATGCCACATCATCAAAAATAAAATAATATAAAAAATGTGAAGTACCAAATAAACCCTTAAGGAATTTTGGCATATTTTCTTTTCTCTTCCCCTGGTCTGTCTTCTTTCTCTTGTTGACTTGGACATGATTGAGAGTTGACTAAAGAGGAGGGAATATGAGTTTCAAGCTAATGAGCTTAAGACACCAAGTTTCATGTAGATAAAGTTGTGCCATAAAAGTCAAAATATTGATTTTTGGAAAATTAATCAATTAGTGTAAGTTATAAGATAAAGGTAAAAGCATTATAAAAATCAATTCCTTCTCCTTCCCAAGCACAAAACCAATGGCCATTGAGAGATCAAGAGATAGAGAGAGTGATTTTGAGATTTCTAGAGAGAAGGAGGAGAAACTTTGCCAGGTAAGCTTGATTTCTTTGGTGATTTAGCTCCTACTTGTGTAATCCTTCCTCTAAGCTATTCCTCTTTGTGATTTAAGTTGTTTGTGAAACAAAATTTCAGTGTTTGTAGGGCTAGGGTTTTGGCCAAGAAGAGAAGAGTAAGAAGGAAGCAAATGTGACTTCCTAAACTTCAATCATTGGTTGTTATTGCTTTGTGGTTAGTTTAATTGGTGGATTTCTTGCTGAATGGTCTGGATTGTGAAATTTGGAAAATGTTGCACCCTAGATGTTATGCTACCCAAATTTAGTCTAAATAGTGTTGGGAATGTAATTAAATAGTTAATAAAGTGATTAGGACTAGAAAGTAGCAAGTCTATGGAGTTAGAATTGAAAAACCCCAAATTTTCCTAGAGTTCTCTAAGATTTTGTCTAGGTCAATATTAGGGGATTAGGGCTGGATTTTTGATAATATATGGTTTTATTGTGTTCAAGAGGGAAAATTAGGTAGGGTTACCGTTGATCACTTTTCCAGAAAAGCCTCAAAAAGCATAATGACCAAAATGCCTCTAAAGCCTAAATTAGGGGTTGCCAACGGCATTTTTGTCATTTGATAGTTAATTTGCTAATTTTGAGGCTGGAAATGGATTCCTTGGGTGAAAATATGCTAGAATAGTCTGGTTCAAAATTTTTGGTAAAGTACGGTTAAATCGAGTATAGTGAGGCCGGGACCGGGTCCTTAGGGCATTTAGGTAATTTTTCAATATAGACTCATATAACTACTAGAAGCACTATGGAAGTGTCTAAACTAGTACATGAATGGGTTTTAACATAATTCTTGTACATTTGAAATTCTAGGACTGAGTTGAGAGCTGAGTCGTCGGCACGGATTTTGAGACATATTTTATGAGGTGGAAAAGGTTTAAGGTAGTAACCCTATTCTTCATACACTATGTGAATGTTTATATACGTTGAATATGCCATCTTCTATAATAGTTCCTATAGGAGTACTGATTTGCCCAGTTATGGTACGGAATGTGCAACGCCCTAATTTTTGATTAAGGCCTAATGATAATTATTGAGGATAATTATCGGATTAAAGTGAAATTAATATATATTGGTGACAATATTAATTTATATGTCATAATTGATGGAAAATTTAAAGGATGGAATTATTGGCTCTAAGTTGGTGATTAATGGGGAAATTAATTACTAACTAAAAGAAAAGTGAGAAATGTGATTAAATGGCTAATGGAAGGATTAGATAGGTTAATTAGTGACTAAGTGTGTGAGAACCAATGGAGAAGTGACATGTGTTAAGATGAAAGGATGTGAGAGTATAGGAGAAAAGTCAAAATGGGATATTTTAAATATTCTTTCTCTCTCCTTCCTCCCTCCTTTTCGCTGAATGAAGCATGGGTAAGGGGGAAATAATCATCATTTCCTCTCTTTCACTACTCCATCTCTCATCTTTCTCATTTTCCTCTCTCTTGGCGCCATTGTTGCAGAAATAAGGGGGAAGAAATGCTTCAAAAGGTAAGGGGAAATGTCTCCAAATGCTCAAACTTCCTTCTCAAATATTGATCCTTGAATGAAGAGCTTCATTTTGATGGTTGTAATGTGTTCATTGGTGTTAGTTTGCGACCTCAAGACATTGTGAAAGTTGGAGAATTGAAAAGTCATTTTGAGAAAGTTAAAGAGGTAAGTGAAACCTATCTACCCATCTAAGTTTTGTGCCATTTGAGGTAGCTTTGAATTTCTGGGATTTATTGGCCATTTTTGAAAATGAGTGTCGTTGGTCATTTGGCATGTTAAAGGTATAGAAATGGTATATTTGGAATGTGTATGGATAGATATGATTGATTGGGAAAGAAATGAGTGAGATTGGAAAGTTTGGAAAGTTAGTGTCTAATGTGGCCCTAGACCAAAGCATGCTAATGTAGTGGAAATTAGGTTGTTTAAATGGTTTTATTGGATTCCTTGAGTATTTTAGTGTAAGGAATAGGCTTGATTGTTGATTTTGGAGCCATTGGACACTTTGGTAGAAAATTGGAAATGCTGCCATTGAAAGTTTATTCTGGGCAGCCTGTTTGTATTGGATTTTTGAATGACCAAATGGTGTCTAAAAATTATGAAAATTTCCAGTCTTAAAGATCACATCCCAAGCTTCAAAATGGACAAAATGGACAAATAATTTGTGTCATTTCATTTTGTTAACCGAAAGTTATGTTTTGCCAAAATTTGGGACGAAAATAGAACTCTGTTTTGGAGTAGTATTGAGTTTTTGGTGATTCTGTATTGTTGTGATAATTTGAAGTAATGAGCCATATTTTTCCTAGAAAAATGACTTAAATACCTTTCATTTGGCTTTGGAATCACCTCGTGTCAATGTTTCTAGAATTAGTTATGAATTTTGGAAGTTCAGCCAAGAATCAGGGAATTTCTTGGAAGCGGCCCAAGGTTGATGGCTGCGGCCCATAATTGGCTAGCCATGGCCAGTGGCCTTCTGACCATATTTTGGCCGCTGTCCAAGGAAGGGCTGGCCGCGGCCAACCCCTGTGTTCCTACACTTTGAGTTTTTGAAAAGACCAAGGTAGTGACACTTTATCCTATATCATGTGTATTGCATTGCTTGTTTGCATTAGTCATCGATTACAGTGAAAGTGAAGGGAATGTGGTGAAAGCTCGGACTCGAATATAGATAAAGTGAAGGGGGCGTGGAGTAAGCCCGACCTCGTATATAGTGAAGGGAACGTGGTGAAAGCCCGGTCTCGAATATTGATTGCTGCATTGTAATATATGTGACTTGCTTTGTATATATGCATCATATAAATAAATTGTTGCTACTGGGATTCTCTAGAATCTCATTCTTCCAAATAACCTTTTTAGATAGGCCAAGTGGATGAAAAGCAAGCAAGTGGATAAGGGCGATTAGGGCTGCCAGCGGTAGTCTTAGTTAGATATTTTGGTTTTATATCGAATTGGTTATCATTTTGGATCAATGTAAATATATTGAATAGATTTATAGTATTATAGTTTTGTGTAATCCTCGGTATGGATATTGAGATGGGCAATGATGCCTTGTATAAACTGTTGGATTAATGTTATTATCCCAGGTGAACATCGGGAATTGTGCTGATACTCTGATATTATATTTGTGACAAACCAAACAGGCCATTTATTTTAATAAATGAAATGAATGGAGATCCATTTGTACAGGTTTTGTAAAAAAATTTTAATTGTTCCGGATTTCTCATTCAATTATTAAACACCTTTAAATACTAATCTTGGCCTGATTATCGAAGGGGGTTACAGAATGTGTAAGGGTTGCAATAGTGGTTGGCTTTGAACACCTTTTTGACTAAATTGAATTATGTGTTGGTACAATATTGCATTATCTGATATTTGGCATATTTATTTATTGCATCTTCTATGAATGATTGTCTGTTACTACTTAGATTCATTTAAATCTCACTCTTTTCTAATTAAATAAATGCTCCAGTAGAAACCAATTGCTCTAAGGGCAAAGTGGCAGACACGGGATATTGATGGTGCAGATCTAAGATCGGAGTTACTCGGTTATATATAGTCTATTTTGTTCAAATATTTTGGATATTTTGGAAAATTGTGTATGTATTATCACACCCTATTGAAAATTCCTGTAATATAATCAAGCCTAAAATATCAACATATCAGTATGTTTATGTTACTCCTGTGTTGCTTACTGAACTGCGCTATAGTAGTTGGATTGATATCAACAGGAAGTGGTATGTAAGACGGGGTCTTACAATTTTTTATTAGAGCATGTTAAAAATATGACTAATTAGTCCATGATCGAGCGTTCTAATAGTATGATCTGTGGCGAAGTATTGGTTCTTACCCTGAGATGGCCAGGTGGGTTACGCCGCACTGGTTATTTACAATCGAGAAGTTGGGCATAAAACATGTGTGTTGAGGTACCTCATGTTGCCACACCGTATGGGCACTACAGTAACATATTTATATCAGATATTAAATACGTGCAATTATGATAAGTCCCCTACCTCACATGTTTGAGTCCTTCTCTTGTACCTTTCTACCAGTCTAATATTTTGTGTCCAGCTTGGGCTACTATCCGATCCTCAAATCCCAAATGTACAAGAATCAAGCCAAAACCCCTTTATGTACTATTTTAGACTCTTCCAAAGTGTTTTTGTTGGTTATGTAAGTCTAAACTGCAAAATTATCGAACAGCCCCTGAGGACCCCGTCCTGCCCCTACCGTACCCGGTTCGACCATACTTTTCTAGAAATTTGGACCAAGATTATTCTGACATATTTTTGCCCAAGGAATCCATTTTTACCTCAGTTTTAGCAAATTCATTGCCAAACAATAGTTTGGCCTGTGACAGTCCCTATTTAAGGTTTCAGGGGCGTTTTCATAATTTCACTTCTAGGGCTTTTCTAAAAAAGTGTTCAACACTAACCCCACCTATTTTACCTCCTGAACCCAATGGAATCATTAGATTATTAAAATCCAACTCATATTCCCATTTTTAGCCTTGGTCAAAACATTGAGAAGGGAAAGGGAAAATTTGTGGTTTTTAATTTCCAACACTAAAAGCTTGCTCCTTTTCACTCCTAATCATTTGATTAACCATTTAAACACCAAATGCCTAAGATTTAAGGAAATTTGGGTAGCATAAATCCTTAGGGTTAATACTTCCCAAACATGAAAATCAAAGCAAACCAACCACAAATCCACCGATAACTTCAACAACAACAACAACATCAAGGATTTAAGAGTTTTGAAGTCACCTTTGAGTTTCTCCTTCTTTCTCTCTCTAACCGAATTCTCCCTCCTCAAACCTTGATGTTTTTGCTTGCTAAATATGTCAACCCATGGAGAAGATAAGCTTAGAGAAGGAATTACACAAACTAGAAACTAAATCATAAGGGAAATCACAACTTTCCTTGAGATTTCTCTCTTCCTTCTCTTTAGAATGCAAGAACTCTCTCTCTCTCTCTCTCTCTCTCTCTCGCTCTATAAGGGCTAACAGAAATATTGAAGAGAAAGATAAAGGGAGAGCTTTACAAAATATCCTACATAATCTCTTAATCAATAAATGATAGGATATTTCTTTTATGACATAAGCATGGCATCACTCTTGAACTTAGCTTTATCATCATGTAACTAATGTGATGAACTTCATTTAGAATGAAACTAATTCCTCCCTCATTTAGTTAGCCAAAAGATGCCTAGAATCCTTTTATGCATACAACTTGGGCTTCAATTCCATTAGCTTACTTACATGTACACAATATGTGGTATTTTGATCCAATTACACATGTGCTCCAATTTTTCATAGATCCAAAATTATTTGATCAAAATATTTTAATTATATATTTCCTCTTTATTTTCCTTAATTAATTGAGATTAAATTCAATTAATTGAAAACTAATTAATTTTGTGCTTTATCGGCAAAACTACGATTTTGCCATGACAATTTTGGATTTTCACCCAAAATCATCAGAATTTTCGTTAAACTTTGAAAATTCATATCTTTAGTTATAGACCTTCAGTCAAAGTGATTCTAATGGCTATAGAACTCTTACTGAGTCTAGTTTCAAGGAAAAATATAGCCTTTATCTAACTAAAAGCTCACACTTCCCAAAAATTTTGTTTTTGGACGCTGCCACGAATGTTGGCTAGTTTCACTGGACTAATTTCCAAAATTCATAAATCCTTGTGTACAGCTTCAAATGACCTAAGGATGTCTACCTTCATCCTGTAAAATTTCACAATTTTTTGGCATTATTTGCTTATTTAAAAATGTCACACAACAAAACTGCTACAAAGGAAAAATTCACTAACAGCAAATTCAAATGTTTACAATTTGTGTTCCAAACATACTCATGTTGTGTGTGACCACCAATTGCCTTGTTTTTTCATTCCATGTGCTCTTTAATTCACCATTTTTATTCCTTTAAATATAAGGAATTTGGGGATCAATCCTATCTCACCATGTAACTCATCCCTAAGCTATACATACTTATAAAGAATGCACCATAAATTACTTGTTATGTGTGGATGAATTGCCTATCAATCACTTACACATTCAGCCCATTCTGTACTCATGGGTCACCTAACACATTATTGTACTGATTGTCCATTAGGACACTCAGTATATTATTGTAGGCTTCATTACCTTGCCAGAACATTGCCCCAATATACCTAGCCTTATAAAGTATCTTATTCCATTCTCACAGCATTGAAAATTTTGGTCTTATTGCCTTGTACAAACATGTATATTGGGACATATTGCCAATAAGCCTGCCTGTAACCATAATTGTTTGTATTTATGCTTTCTTGTTCCTTATTGATAATCCCATAAGAATTAACGTTAGCACCGATATTGATAATCCCAGATCCACTATGGATCTTCGTTGTCCTTATTGATGCCAATAGGCATGGATTGGGAATGTTTTAATATAGCAAGGCCATGTATTAGCTTATGCAAATAGAGAATGAAAGCCTCACTAAAATTTAATTATTATCCCACCCATAATCTTGAGTTAGTAACAATTATGTTGCACCGAAAATCCGGAGACGTTCCCTTTATGGTGTGACTGAAGCGATGTACTGCGATCACTAGGTTTGAAGTATGGATATGATCAAAAAGCACTGAATATGAGAAATCATAAATGGATGGAGCTACTTAAATATTACAAACTTGAGGTAAAATATCACCCATGGAAAGCAAATGTCGTTATTAACATATTGAGTAGTAAACAATTCGTGGTAGCCACGATTATTCATAAGCAAAAACTGATTGGGGATTTCAGAGATCTTAGTCTGTCTAAATAGATTTTGATCAATGACAATAAAGTCAGTGAGACATATACGGAAGAGTTACCTAAAGTTTATGGCTATGTATGCATAGCAAATTTCAGGAACAAAATTTATTTAAGTTGGGGAGAACTATAACACCCTAAATTTTATTCCCCAATATGCCTTGCAAGTATTTGTGGCATTTAATACAATGGAAGGGTGAATTTTAGAGAATTTGATTATGTTACTAGTGCAAATTCCTTATGAGGTAGTGAGTTTGTCATGTGATTTTGGATGCTCAAATGATGACTAAATATTATATACTTTTACAAGGTAAAAGTAGACATTCTAAGCTTTCATTCGATAGGTAATATGAAATCATTTGAAGCTATACACCAAGAGTTATTAATTTTTGAAGTTTGCCCAGAAAAACTATTGATTTTCTGGAATAGCGTTCAAAACCTTAAATTCTGGGAATTTTGTACTTCTAATTGTCAAAAGGCTATATTTTTCCTGAAAACTTGACATAATAAGGGTTCTATAGCCTTTGGAATCACTCCAATACGATTTCTACAAATTTAGTTATGAATTTTCAAAGTTTGGGCAGAAAATCTGCCAGAATTTCCAATTAATCTGAAAATAAAGGAAAATTATGGGATAAATTCATATCAGCTTATTTCTCTTTCTCCTATGGGTTTGGAAATGATTGAGAGTTGACTAAAGAGGAGGGAATATAAGTTACATGCTAATGGGCTTAAGACACCAAGTTTCATGTAGATAAAGTTATGCCATAAAAGTCAAATTATTGATTTTTGGACAATTAAATAATTAGTGTAAATTATGAGATAAAGGTAAAGCATTATAAAAATCAATTCCTTCTCCTTCCCAAACACAAAACCATCAGCCATTAAGAGATCAAGAGACACATAGATAGAGACAGAGAGAGAGAGATGTTGAGATTTCTAGAAAAAAGGAGGAGCAACTTTGCAAGATAAGCTTGATTTCTTTGGTGATTTAGCTCCTACTTGTGTAATCCTTCCTCTATGAGATTTAAGGTATTTGTGAAACAAAATTTTAGTGCTTTTGGGGCTAGGGTTTCGGCCAAGAAGAGAAAACTAAGAAAGAAGCAAAGGTGACTTCCTAAACTTCAATCTTTGGTTGTTATTGCTATTGTGGTTAGTTTAGTCGGTGGATTTCTGGCTGAACGGTCTGGATTGTGAAATTTGGGAAATGTTGAACCCTAGAAGTTATGTTGCCCAAATTTAGTCTAAATGGTGTTGGGAATGTAATTAAATAGTTAATAAAGTGATTAGGAGTAGAAAGGAGCAAGTCTATGGAGTATGAATTGAAAAACCCCAAATATTCCCAGAGTTCTCTAAGATTTTGGCAGGTCAATATCATAGGGTTAGGGATGGATTTTTGATAATATGATGGTTTCATTATGTTCTGGAGGAAAAATTAGGTAAGGTTATTATTGATTGCTTTTCCAGAAAAACCCCAAAAAGCATGATGACCAAAACGCCTTTGAAACCTAAATAAGGGGCTGCTAAGGGCATTTTGTCATTTGGAAGTGAGTTTGCTAATTTTGAGGCCAAAAATGGATTCTTTGGGCAAAAATATGTCAGAATAGCCTATGTCAAAAGTTTTAGAAAAGTACGGTCAAACCGGGTACAGTTGGGCTAGGACCGGGTCCTTAGGGACATTTTGTTAATTTTCAATATAGACTCATATAAACACTAGAGGCATTATGGAAGTGTCTAAACTAGTACATGAATGAGTTTTAACCTAATTCTTGAACATTTAGAATTTTAGGAAGGAGTTATGAGCCGACTCATTGGCACTATGTGAATGTTTATATGCTCTGAGTATGGCATCTTCTGTAATATGTATGATACACAGTGCCTACGGGTACATTGATAAATAGTGCCTACGGGAACATTGATTTGCCCAACTGTGGTATAGAATGTGTGGGGGTTGTAACAATGGTTAGCTCTAAAAACCTTCTTGACTAAATTGAATTATGTGTTGGTATAATATTGCATTATCTGGTATTTGGCATATTTATTTATCACATCTTCTATGAATGATTGTCTGTTACTACTAAGATTTAGTCTAATATCTCCTTTTTTAATTAAATAAATGCTCTAACATGAACCAACAGCTCTAAGGGCAAAGTTACAGACATAGGAAACTTATGGTACAGATCTCGAGGTCAAAGTTACTTGGTTATATGTAGTCTATTTTGCTCGAATATTTTGGATATTTTGGAAAATTGTGTGTGTATTATCACACCTTATTGAAAATTCCTATAATATAATCAAGCCTAATGAATCAACATATCTGTATGTTTATGCTACTCCTATGTTGCCCAAATCTAGTCTAAATGGTGTTGGGAATGTAATTAAATAGTTAATAAAGTGATTGGGAGTAGAAATGAGCAAGTCTATGGAGTCAGAATTGAAAAACCCCAAATTTTCTCGGAGTTCTCTAAGATTTTGGCTAGGTCAATATCATGGGGTTAGGGCTAAGATTTTGATAATATGATGGTTTCATTGTGTTCTAGAGGAAAAATTAGGTAGGTTTGTTGTTGATCGCTTTTCCAGAAAAACCCTAAAAAGCATAATGACCAAAATGCCTCTGAAACCTAAATTAGGGGCTGCCAAGGGTATTTTGTATTTGAAAGTGAATTTGGTAATTCTGAGTCCGGAAATGGATTCCTTGGGCAAAAATATGTTAGAATAGCACAAGTCAAAATTTCTGGAAAGGTACGGTCGAACTGAGTACAGTGGGGCCGAGACCGGGTCACTAAGGACATTTTGGTAATTTTCAATATACACTCATATAAGCACTAGAAGCAATATGAAAGTGTCTAAACTAGTACATGAATGAGTTTTAACCTAATGCTTTCACATTTGGAATTTTAGGATCGAGTTAAGAGCTGAGTCGTTGCACGAACTTTGAGGCATATTTTACAAGGTGGAAAAGGTTTAAGGTAGTAACTATTCTTCATACACTATATGAATGTTTATATACTTTGAAAATGACATCTTCTGCAATATGTATGATACACAGTGTCTATAGGTACGCTGATGAATAGTGCCTACAGGAACACTAATTTGCCCAGCTATGGTATAGAATGTGTAGGGGTTGCAACAATGGTTGGCTCTAAATACCTTTTTACTGAATTAAATTATGTGTTGGAATAATATTTCATTATCTGGTATTTGGCATTTTTATTTATTGCATCTTCTATGAATGATTGTGTGTTACTACAGAGATTCATTTGAATCTCACCCTTTTTAATTAAATAAATTCTCCAACAGGAACCAACGGCTCTAAGGGCAAAGTGGCGGACACAGGAAACTGATGGTGTGGATCTCGAGATCAAAGTTACTTGGTTATATGTAGTCTATTTTGTTCGAATATTTTGGATATTTTGAAAAATTGTGTGTGTATTATCAAACCCTATTGAAAATTCCTATAATATAATCAAGCCTATTGTATCAACATATCAGTATGTTTATGCTACTCCTATGTTGCTCACCAATTTGCACTCCAGTACTCTAATTTATATCAACTGGAAGTGGTATGTAAGATGGGGACTTACATACTTTCTCTCTCTTCCTTCTCCTCCTTCACTACAAGAAAAAAGGCTATAAGACCACCACATTTAGACCTTTATAGGCTAAGATAGTTTAAAAATGATGATCAATGGCATTTTTGTAAATATTGATACAATTTAAGATCAGTCACACATATGATTGGTCTAAATAATATTTTCTAGACCCGTTATAATTTAATGCGGTCTCGCTAAGTATTAAATATTATGAAAATTTCAAAATTTAAATTATTTTTAGATCAGACACTTATACATCCAGTGTAAACATCCTTTTAGAGATCGTTGTTATGTTACATCTGGTCTTAAATGTTACAAGGTTTCTTCATCTTCTAAAGCAAACTTCCTAAAACATTTCTTCAAATTTTAAAATTTGAGGCCATCCACTCCAATAAATTTACTCTTCCACCATCATGTCTATTTAATCTCCCCTAGTCATTTCATTTCTATAGTTTATCAAAAGTTGTTCAAGCTCCCTCTTCTTACCTCTTAAACAACAATCATAGTGAGATGCATTCAAACTACATTAGTTCCTCCTCCATTTCCTCTCCTCATCTACAACCTCCATTGCCTCCACCACATCCTTCACAACTATCAGCGAGGTAGCTTCTTGACAACCTCAATATGAGGATGGCTCACATGGAGAGACACCTCAAAAGGCTTATCACCTTGTTGAACACTCTCAACAACAAGTTGAACCTTGTGCTCGACACCAATGACATTGAGAACAATCTTTTGAATGACTTCTCCTTCTTCTTCCTTCCTTACCTTCGAAGATTAGGAAGAAGTAATAGGACTCCAATGGACGAATGCTCACAACAGTCATCATCTTCATCAACTATAAATGAGAGGCCATTCAAAGTCGATGGGTAACTGAGACAGTGAGCAACTACTAGAAAAATGATAGAAATATGAATCCTCTGCTTCTACCCAAACACTCTCTATTCTGCAGCTTATATATTACTTATCATTGAGAGAGTGATTATTTGTATTGTACTTCAGTGAGCATTATATCCACTCTGTGAGAGAGTCTGTAAACACTTTCAACTATATTTCTGAATTGATCTCAAGGTATAGGGACCTTGAGTGGGTTGATTTTCTTACGGGGAAAGATGTTTAGAGAATCGCTGGTAAGACTTTTGCTCGTAAGACTTACCAGGTGCAAGAAGTAGAGAATGTTGCTGCTCGTAAGACTTACATGTTAGGATCGGCAAGCACAACGGAAGAATTTTAAAAATTTTCACTGATCCTAATCGAGGATCTATCAACGGCGTTTAAACCAAGTTGGAAGGATTCATACCTTTTTATTTTTCAGGGTTTTCACGATCTCTAGGAGCCAACACATTAGGTTCTCTCCTTCTACCGGCATTTACACGAGTGCTCTCCAACCAAGACTACGTGCTAGCGCCTCTAATATATTCTAGGGTTTCCTTTGCGGCTCTCAATTTTGATGTGTATCTCAATATATCTGCTCTATCAAGTTTATAACCTATGAGAGCTATTTTCAAATTTCAAAATTAATCATCATTAATTTTGAAATTAATTAACTATTAATTATCTTGATGAGCTAATTAAATAAATCAATTTAAACTAAATCTATCCAACAGTTTTAATTTAACCTATTTATTTAATACAAATAAAGAGCCATTAGATTTAAGTTATCTTCATAAATTAAATCTGAGATACCATATCTCTATCATGTTAGTTATTAGATTTAATTTATCTTAATAAATTAAATTTAAAACTAACACAATATAATAATATCATATAATATATATATACATATATATAATATGTATTTTGAAAATACATATCTATATAATATTATTAATGAAATTTTTATATTACATATATACATATATATATATATATAATTCGTCCACCCTAATTAAACATTATCTCATGTTGGGCCATTCTTGTGTGCAACCATGTAGGCCCATATGAAGTTGGCAGTGGGCCAATAACTGTATTAACCTATAAGTCGCAAGCGGCCTCTAGCAAGACATCACGACTACCCAATTCATATGAGGATCGTTAACACGATGCAACCTGTCATACAACTATGTCACGTCCCTTTTGTCATACGATATATCACTCAAGGATGAGGCATGGAAAATGTCTTCATCTTATTCCTCACTATTACTTTCTCGATTCTTGAGTAGTCTGACAATAGAAATGGAAACTCCTTTCCATTGTAGTATAGCCATACATTTCTCAGACTTACTCATCGAGGGGCCAAATAATATCTCTCTACTAATTGAGGGACAAATTCCATCTTGATCATTCATATTCCTCTGCATGAAAAACCACCAAGCTTGATTGTAGCCTTTATCATCACCCGGTCAAAGGTGACTTTTGACTAGTTCAAAGCTTAGCAACTCTCATGTAGGAATCCATGATGACCTCAGGTCAAAGGGCATTGTCATGTGGTTATACATGAGAAAAGCTTATGACTTGATCCATATAGCATTCTCATAGTGGGTCGGTCCAGCACCTTGTACTCTTACAAATCCTAAGACTTTGATTCGTATCTCTATATCTTATCAAAGTCATACTAATCTTGTTTTATCTCTGCTCCCGCATAGATGATTGACCAGGGACATTTTAGGACAATCTTTATGAATTATCCAAGGATACAATTATCACAGTTAACATGCAATTAATATGATAACGGAATGGAGAAATTTCATTAAATTAATAATATTCAAAGTACAATGATTGGCCCTTTGGGCACAATTTACAACATCACAGGGGTATAAGTAGGAGAGAATGTTGCTTCTTGTAAGACTTGCATGGTTAAGCAGGAGAGAAAGGTCTTCAGGATTGCTCTGCTCGTAAGACTTGCCGTAAGGGGGAGTATCTCGGTGAGAGAGTTGTAAAAGGCTTAACAAGTACCTAGCTAAACTTGTGGTTTGTAAAGGCTTTTCTTGTACCCAGATTAAACAAGAAGGTAATGAATTTAAAAATCTTAGGAGGAGCCTGGGGATTGGACATAGGCCATCACATATTGGACCAAATTAGGATAAATTATAGTTTGTATATTCTCTTCGCTAAGCTCTTATATTTCCAGCATATATTATCTAACTGATTTATGATTCATTAGTTTCATACTTACTGTTTCCATTAAGAAATGAAAAGTTTTCCAAAGTTCTTGTTTTTTTATCTTACACCCAATTCACCCCTCATCTTGGGTGTCAGTCGGTTCTAACACTACAAGCTCACTCTAGTCCTTCGAGTGAAGCACAATGAGTATTTTTCTGAGAGTGAGACTAACTGTACTTGAGTAAAGTACCACAACACATGAGAAAGCTTACTTTCTCAAATACTGGTGCAAGTGCTGAGCAAAGATAAAGCCTGAAGCTGAAACATGCTGATGCATATGAGTGAGACATCTGCACTCGAGTGAGGACCAGTCATACTAGCAAGTGAGAAATCACGCTCTTAGAGAAAATCTACAAGTATTATGTAGAAGCTGAAGTCCATAGTACAAAATACACATGCACTCGAGTGATACATTTTGCACTCGAGAGAGAGGTCAGTACACTTATAAGTGAGAAATCTCACCCTTGCTAATTCTCATGGAAGTGCTACTCAAAATCTGAAGAAAAAGTGGAAATTTGAAGATGCACATGAGTAAGGTTTCAGTACACTCGAGTGAGACTCTGACAGAACCAAAATGCAATAAATTCAGCGATCAATCAGAACATAGTTTAATGTTATTCATTAATTATGTTTTCACTTGTTATTATTAGTAAATATCATTTAACATATACTTTAAGTGTGAAATAGGAGATTGAACGTCTAGTTCAGAGATGCATGTAGAAAGTCAAAAATAGCGGACATAATCATTTCATCCAAAGTTGACTAGCTATGAATGCATGTTACTCACCTACCACAATATCTTGTCCGAAGATTTCAAATGCACGCATGTCACTCAACAATGTAACTCTCTAATCCACAATGGCTATCATACAATAGACAAAACTAACTGGCTATAAATACAAAGGATCAAGAACAAGTCAAGTAGTAGAACATTGAACAAAAGCTCATAGTAAAACTTACAAGAGTCTCTATTTTCATATCTTTCTCTGTATACACTTCAGTGTTTATCATATTCACTCTAAGAGAGAGTCTGTATACACTTCAAAACTATATTTTCATTTTGATATTTAGGTAAAGGGACCTTGAGAGGGTAGATATCCTTATGAGTGAAGCAGTTGAGAGAATTCCTAGTAGGACTTTCTGCTCGTAAGACTTACAAAGGTATAAGTAGGAGAGAATGTTGCTGCTCGTAAGACTTGCATACGTAAGCAAGAGAGAAAGGCCATAGGAATGTTTCTGCACATAAGACTTGTCATAAGGGGGAGAGAAAGTTCTAGGTATTAGAATATTTCTACTTGTAGTCTATAAGAGGACGATTGTGTTCTTATGGCATTTTAAGAGCCCACTAAATCTTAGAAGAGTAGTGAAAATCTCAGTAGGTCTTGATCTCTGAGGACTGAATGTAGGCCTAGTATTTTGCCGAACAAGTATAAATTTCTTTGTGTTGATTATATCATCTCTACTTTTACTTCATCCACTTTTCATATCATCAAAACACCAAAAAATTTAGTACAATACCCAATGCACCCCCTATTGGGTAAAGCTTGTCACTTTCATAATATGCTGCTGGATTGAGTCAAGTTTAGCACCCGGTGTTTCATCATTATTACCTCCAGCTTGACCCCCAGTTCTATCTCTTCCTCAGCCTCTACCTCAGCCTCTACCGCCATCTCCTGTTTATACCATCTTCATAATTCACTCTACATGAAAAATAGAGAAGACATAAAGTTTATATAATGGCAAAGGCATTTTCTTCATTTTATAATAATTTAGGTGCACATATTTGTCATATATAACATACATTAGCTATTTATAGTAGTTACAGAAAGCTAGAAATATCACTCAACCTATAAACTATTGTACATGGCATACTTATCCTTTCACATTACAAAATGCTTAAGTTACATGCAACTTCTTATAGGGTAACTCATCCGAAGATTTCTCTGGGACAAGCATGCTTAACTTTCTATGTACCTGCCCAAAATACCAGTACTGGCTCTATCAGCTCTCGTTCGTCAGTTTCCTATGATTGCTCATGCCTTAAAATGATCTTGATCTTCTAGCGATTCCAATAGGTTGAGTCTGGGAAGAAATCCATCATAGTGTAGACACAAAACTCATCGAGTAAGTCAACCTCTAGCTGATATAGCATCCTGTACAATAATGCTAAACCACTCAGGATTATAATATACCAACCTCTGAGTATGTCATGTTGTAATGCCCTAAATTTTGATTAGGGTCTAATGACATTTTTTAAGAATGATATTGTAAATTAAAGTTGATTTAAGACATGAATTAGTTATATGGCAATTCTTGTGAATGTGCCATAATCAGGAGAACATTTGAAAGAATGGAAAATTTATTGGTTAATTAATGAGTGATTAATGGAGAAATTAATTAATAACTAAGATAAATGAGAAGAGTAACTAAATGGCTAATGGAGTGGTTAGAGTAACTAATTAGTTACTTAATTTATGAAAAGTCATGAGATTGAGACAAGTGGCACCATTGGATGAAGAGGGAATTGTAGGAAAGTCAAACAAATCATTTTATATTCATTTCACTCTCTCCCTCTCTCTTTGTATGAATGAGTATAGGCATGGGGGCATAAATTCTGCCATTCTTCATCATCATCATCATCATCTCAAAACTCTCTCTCCCTCCAAGCTCTCACTTTTGCCATTTTTGAAGAAGAAAGAGAAAAGAAAAGCTTGAGATTAAGGTAAGATCTTGACCTCAAATGCCAAAAACTCCTTCTATAATCTTGTTCTCCTTGTTGAGAGCTTTCATCTTATGGTTTGAGATTCTCAAGAGAAGGTTTTTTTATGCTTGAGAAAATTTGGAAGTTAGTGAATCAAGAAACAAGTTTGGGAAAGTGAAAGAGGTGAGTGAAAGCTTCATTTTGGTATATAAGTTGTGACTATTTGTTGAGCCTATAATTTATGGAATTTTTGCCCTATTTTCATTGTATTAGGGTCTTAGAGAGTTTGGTATGTTGTAATCTTGGAAATGGTGTTTTGCTGTGTGTTTTGGATAGATAGAATTGATTTGAGGATTAAATGTAAAGCTTGGCAATTTTGGGTTTTGTGTTGAATATGTGCCAAAAATAGAACATGTTAAAAGAATGAGAATTTGGTTGTTTTAATGTTTCCATTGGTTTTCTTGTGGAAGATATTGTGGGAGTAGTGTTGGATGTGAATTTTGAACCATTGGAAACTTAGGGTCCAAAGTTGCAAGTTTGGGTTTGGGAGAACTCTATGTTGGTAGTGGTTTTACATGGATGTTTTGAAATAGAAAATGGTGTCTAAAAATTCTAAAATTCTCCAGATTTGTATTAGACATTTCAAGCTTTCCATTGATATAAATTTTGTGTCATATTAATGTGTGTGCTAAAAGTTATGCATTTCTGAAATTTGATGTTAAATCTGGGATCAAATCTGGAACAGCAAGGATATTGATGCAATTCTGTATTTTTGAGTCTATAGACATCAATGATTCATTTTTTTTCTTGTAAAGACAACTTAAAAAGCTTTAATTAGGACTTGGGATCACCTTATTTCAATTTTTCTATAATTAGTTATGTTTTCTTGAAGTTCAGGCCAGAAGACTCTTAATTGCTGCCAAAAACTCTCTGACATGATTTTGGCCACAACTCAAAAGTTTCTTACCTATTTTTGGCTACAGCCAAAGATTCTTGGTTGTGGCCAACACCTAAAAATCAGAACTTTTCACTATTATAGGGTGGTCTTTGAGATAGTGCTTCCCAATCCTTTAGGGCTTTTGTTAAAGACAATTGTAGCCACTTAAAGGACATTAATGATAACCAAATCTAAGTATTGTGAAGTCATTTGAGTATTGGAATAGAGAATAACACTTCATCCCTAATTATGAATTAAAGGATTCGATATTTGCCCTGCTCATGAGAGACCGGTGCCAGACCACGCATGGAAAGACTAAGGTAGTGACTTTTCTCTCATATTGTGTATGATGCTTGGTATGCATGACTTATCATTGTGTTGTTGCGAAATGCATCTTATGAAACCTTGATGTTGTGAAAATTGTGGGCATGATACCATTATAAATTTGTGGATATGAAATGTGCCGTAGTGCATTGTAGCGTGAGCACTTCAGCCTGAGCAGTCGTAGGGGATGATGCTTATCACACCTACCCTTGCCGCTATAACTGTCGTTGTAATTGCCATGGCGATGTTGTGGAATTGTAAATTCCTACTTTGAGAAACATGCCTCTGTGGTTATGTGTTATGAAATGTTTTACATGGAACCTAGCTGTGGTGAGATATATGGATGTGAAACATACAGTTGTATAATACAGTGTGAGCACTTCAGTGTTAGTAGATGTAAGGGTGCTGTACATCACACCTGCCCCTGCCATTGTAACTTCCATTTTAAGTACAGTGTGATGTGTTGTGATTTGCTTACATGCTTTATGGTTGTGCATACTATGAGTGACTTGTTACTATGGGGATTCCTTAGAATCTCAGTCTCCCATAAAACAATTTTCAGACAAGGCCGGTGGTTCTAAAGAGAAGCAGGTGATGAAGGGTAGATAAAGCTCCAAGCTTGGAGTTTTATTTTTTGGAAAATTTGGTTATTATACTTTTTGATTTGGACAAATGTTGGGAATTATGTATATGTAGGAGTTATTGAATAGTATTGTCTAATACCTTAGAATGAGAAACTAATTATGGGTATTTGTGCCTTGCAAACCCTTTGGTTGATTAATAGAACCTACGTGTGTTGAAAATTTTTACTATACTCTGATACTTATAAATGGAATCAAACTGTATAGGCCAATTGTGTATTTGAAATGTGAATATGAGACCGTTATTGAACAGGTTTTAGAAAAGTTTTTGCAAACCCTATTTTGGGAAAAGAAAGTTTTAATAAGTTTCGATTTATTTTGTGGTCTTTGATTCAACATAATTGCATATCGTAAACATAAATCTCGGCCTTAGTTCGAAGGGGGTTACACATGTGCCTTTTACGCTCTACAATATCTACCCCTGATGTAATCCCACGGCTCTAAGTCTGGCTGCAGGTCATACAATCCATACACTGTCTCTACCCTGGAAGAGTCATCCCCACTTGGATACTCTTCCGGGTCTACCTTCGAATTATACTCTAGTCATCTAGCATTAGCTATCTAGTCTCTCCAAATAGCGACCCTGCTGCCGATACTGGCTTTAGCTCGGGACTATACACCAGTAATGCTAGTACGCTCTTTCGAGCAGTCCTCTGCATCCTCAAACCACATGATAAGTAATACTCCCCATACTATTATCCATCTAGGATATACTACTCAGATGCCCGCTAGTTCACTGACGATAGCGATCCCTCATGATCCTTACCTGAGCTGTTCAAACTCCAACCACTCATGATTTCCTATGACCATGTAAACAAGACCATATCAGTACACTATTATGATAATCCCAGAACCACTTTAAGCTCTGCCAAAACCACTTAGGCTCTAATACTAAAACTGTCAATACCCATTAATATTTTGTTATGCACAGAGTAATGAGCACAAAGTTTTGTAAGGCATATAGAAACAACAGAAACATACTGATATAAAGTATATGTTTACATACAGGAGTCTCTCTGCAGGGTTGAGAATATATACATATTATATTGTCCCAAAGTATCCAAGATATTGGAACAAAATAGACTACATAGAACCAACTAGCTCCTATCTAGGGATCCATACCCTTCAATTGCCCATATCTACCACTTTGCCTTTGGAGCCTCTGTTTCCCACTGGAATATTGATTTAATTGTAAAAGGGTGAGATTCAAATGAATCTTAGTAGTAACAGAAAATCATTCATTAAAGATATGATAAATAAATATGCTAAATACCAGATAATGTAATATTTTACTAACACATAACTTAGTTCAATAAAAAATGTGTTCAGAGCCAACTACTGTTGTAACCCTTACACCTTCCGTACCACAACTGGGTATATTAGTGTACCTTAAGCACTATCCATTAGTGTACCCAAAGGCAGTGTATCATACATATTATAGAAGATGGCATATATAAAGCATATAAACATTCACATAGTGTATGAAAGATATAGTTACTACCCTAAACCCCTTTTTGCTACTCAAAAAATGTTCCTCGAAATTCATGCCAAATGCTCAAATACTTTCAGTTCAACACTTGCTTGTACTCCAGTACAAAAGTCCTTATTGCTCGAGTTCTAGCTCCATCACTCGAGTTCATCAGTTAAAATCACAGCAATGACCTCTAAACTTTGTGAGATACAATTGGTAACATTTTCAACCATTACAAAGCATGATTTTCTTACCACAACACACATTGATCTTTTGTTATCATTGTAATATCCCAATTTTTTATTAAGGGAAAATTATGATTATTGTGGATGATTATGAATTTAAATTGAATTATTATGTGTTTTATGCCAATATTGACTAATACGTCATAATTATTGGAAAAAATTGGAAGAATGAAATTATTGGCCATGAGGTGGTAATTAAGGGAGAAATTAATTACTAAGAGAAAATGGGAAGTGTGATTAAAATGGCTAGTGGAAGGATTAAAGTGACTAATTAGGTGGTTGCTTTATGAGAACCAATGAGACTATGACACATGGCAATTTGAGAGAAAGCAAGAGAGTGTGTGAGAAGTCAAAATATCATTATTTTATTTCATTTCTCTCTCTTCTTCCCTTGTTGTTCGGCTGACATGAAAGAAGATTAGAGGGAGTGTGATCATTTTGCTTCTTCATCAAGCTCATCTCTCTCCTTCTCTCTTCCATTTTCGGTGGTCCTTCTGCAAAAAAAGAGGAAGTGCCAAAGTTTGTCCATTGGTTGTGGTTTGTGGCCACAAGAAATTTTGGGAGGTGGTGAATCAAGAACTCCCTTTGAGAAAGTTGATAAGGTGAGTGAGACCTATCTATCTATCTATGTTTTATGCCAAATGGATTAACTTGGATTTTCTGGAATTGTTGGGCCATTTTCGAAAATGAGGGCCATTGAGAGTTTGGTATATGTTTGGTATGGAAATTGTATGTTGTAATGCATTTTGGATAGATAGATTTGATTGGGTTTGAAATTGTTAAGTTTGGAGATTTTGGAAGTTTAGTGTTTAATGTTACCCAAAACCAAAGCATGATAATAGAATAGGATTTTGGTGATTTTGACATTCCCATTTGATTCCTTGAGTGATTTTGTGTGGGAATAAGCTTGGTTGTTGATTTTGGGTACATTTGGATCACTTGGGAAAATTTGGAAAGTTGTCTGGTTTGAGCTTTGTTTTTCGCTGTCAGTTTGAACGAGCGTTTTGAATGACCAAATGGTGTTGGAAAATTATGAAACTTTCCAGTCTTAAAGTTCACATCCCAAGCTTCAAAATGGACATAGATTTTGTGTCATTTAGTTTAGTATTCTAGGAGATATGATTGTCCAAAGTTTGGGATGGAAACAGAACTCTGTTTTGGAGTAGTGTTTAGTTTTTGGTGATTCTGTATTTGTGCAGTGATTTCCAGTGATGGGCTATATTTTTTCTTGAAAGAGGACTTATATACCTTTCATTTCACTTTGGAATCACTCCGTTTCAATTTTTCTACAATTAGTTATGGTTTTTTGAAGATCAGCCAAGAGTCAGGAAATTGCTTGGCCGCAGCCCATGAGTGGCTGGCCGCGGCCCACGACCTTCTGACCATATTTGGGCTACAGCCCAAGGAAGGGCTGGCCGCAGCCAACCCCTGTGTTCCAGCACTTTGTGTTTTCAAAACGTGACCTTCAACCTATTGTTTCCCAACCTTTTAGGGCTTTTATTAGAGGCATTTGGGGCCTCTTAAGAGTCCTAAATGATAACCAACTTAGTGTATTATGGAAATAAGTAATTGGAAGAAAGATTGATCAATTGTCCCTGATTTGGTATAGGATTTGATATCTGCCGAATGTGTGAGCCCACTATGCCAAAGATTGTCAGGAAAGATACAGGTAGCGACTCCTCTCTTATACTTTGTGTAAATGTATTGTATGTTTGATTGTCATTTATTGTGTGGATGCTGCTGCTACTGCTTTGTGATACCTTGTGCATTGAGATACCTTGTGGAGTTTTGTGATATATTGTGCTTTGAGATGTCTTGTGGTGCTTTGTGCTTCGTGTTGCTGCTACATAGTGTTCACCGCGAAAGCGGGCGTTGTGCATAGTGATTACAGCGAAAGCTGGCATAGTGCATTGTGATTACAGCCGTGAGTGCTGTCGTATATGGCGCAAGCCAGAGATCATTGTGAAGCTTTTGAACATGATGAACATACATGCTTTATGTTTATATATTGTATGAGTGACTTGTTGCTATTGGGATTCTTTAGAATCTCACTCTTTCCATATGACTAACCTTTTCAGACAGGGCAAGTGGCTCGAAGGAGAAGCGACCAACACGGAGTGGTTAGGACCTCTTAGGGACAACCATGATTTTGGGATTGTTGGTTATCTATTGTAGATTTGGGATTACTGTAGATAAATTGTTCATAGTGAATTTTTGACTTGTAATCCCTATTTGGGAAAATAGTAAACCTATTCGATATATAGAGTAACCCGGGGGTTTGCCGGGATTTTAGTTTCCGCACTCTGATATTTCTTATGTAAATTGATTTCTCGAGTAGTTATATCCGCACGTGAATGTGAGACCCGGAATTATTACGTTTTGAACTAATTTTGAAATACCTCATCCCGAGTTAAGGGATTACAAATTGTTGATTTCATTTTATTGGTCTCTATTTCACTTAAATTTTGAAATCCGGATGTGATTGCCGTGAGGGGGTTACAATCATCAAAACTTAGAATATAACATTCTCCCCCTTTTTGATGATGACTAAACCTTTGTGATGGATATTAAAAAACTTGATTGATGTGAAAATTTTTGAAACACTTTTAAAATTCCAAATGCATATTCACTAAAGTTTAGACTCATTTTTCAAATTTTTGCACTTAACCTTATAAGTTTCCTACAATACTTCCAATGGACACTTAAAACCAAGATAAGTCATAGTACCATAATATTTGAACAGAAAACTTAGAAAATCATGAAACTGAGCATATATTGATTAATGAACTTGCAGAGTAAAATGGCAAGCTGTAAGCAACATCAAGCTATATTAACCCAAGTACATCCAAATAAACCAAAAAAGCAAATAAACCAAAAAAGTTCAAATACAGAAAAACCTACCCAATACTCCCCCTTAAATTAAAATACTCCCATATTAGACCAGAGTAGCTCAAAAGAGGGCTAAGGGAAAGTAAGATAAGATGGTAGGGTATATACCACAATGGTAATGAAAAGATCAAAAGGTAGAGATGATGGCTCAGGTACAAATAGTGGAGAGGATAATTAAGGAGTAGTGGCTGCAGGTATTGAGGATGATGGTTAGTTATAGGTGACATCAATATTTGAATGAGGGTCAGTGAAAAGTACATGTGTCTGAGGCTGGGAAGGTGAGGTCGTAGTTAGAGTAGACTCTGGAGGCACCTCAGTAAAAGTAGTCAGAAGATGAGTATGTAAGTAAATTACCATATCAGTAATTCTTCTCGACAGATCTTCTTGAGTCTTGAATATTAGGTCAAAGTTGTATTTACCTTGTCCACCAACTTTGAGACTTGTGTTTCCATCTTGTTCACCAATTTCTCGTACTTACTTACCAGTTCTTTTTTTATGCTTTCCACTGCTTGATTGATCACTTCATCCAGATAGCTTGGTAGTTATGCATTTAGGAAAGATGGAGTGGAATTAGACCTTATGTAGAAGACTGAGCCTTATCACCTCTCGATAGAGTGGCTTCTCGCTAAGATGTGGCCTTAGTTTGACTTACTAGAAGAGTAATCCCCATATGTGTCAACTGTGTCTTACTAAATCTTTGGATGTTTGCCCTCTCAATTCCTTCCAAATACCAAATCTTGTTATGCTTTAGGATGAGATATACGAGTTGTAGATATGATATTGTGGCAGATCTTGATGAAGAAAATCAAAATCTTCTCATCTTACCAAAGATAATCTCCCCCACATTTCTTCGTTGACCAGCGAGGAAGGAGGCCAAAAGATAGTAGTCTCTCTGAGCAAAATGGGTATAGTTTTTGGATTTATTGACAATGCCACGGGAGTATATATAATGAAGGGCACGAATAGAGTCAGGTATGTCAATAGACTTAAAGTTAAGAGGGCCTATTGAATCATTTGGCCTTAATTGCTGGAAGGCTTCATTGGTAGTGAGTGTAGGAGGATTGGAAAGGGGTGCAACATAACCAAGAATATCATTTATGATAAAAGCAAATATCATAATATGTTTGCCTCTAACAGTGGTAGAAATGCCTTCCTCTATCAACTCTCTGGCTCTAATCTTTATGTTATGGACTTTCATATTGCAGTAAAAGATTTTAACCACAGTAGGGGAATATGGAAGGTGCAAGTTTGACCAGGAGTTATAGAATCCAAGGAAAGGTTGAAAATCCAAACTATAATTTTTCTTCAGATAATCCAAATCCACATAAACGGCAAGGTAGAAAGTTCTATGAGCAAACTAAGAATCATATACCTTCTGATCAAATGGCTTTAGTTCCTGAACATTAAAGCCTTCTGGAGGATTTATGACTTGATCTTCCTCTGGAGCCTATGAAGTAGAAGGTACTCCTGAAGCTTGACTTGTCTAGCCAACTTGATGAGAGCTCGAGGCACGGGCTTAGGAGGCAATCTTGCTAACTAAGGTATCAAGCTTGGACTTTTCCATTGCCTCTCGAAGCTGTATATTGAATGAGTCATCGAGGAGGAAGATTGTTGTGGTTTTCTGTGTGCTTCTTCTTTCCTCTTCCCTTCACTTCTTTCGACTAAGAGCAAGTGACAACCAGTTTTTTAAAGACAACTCCCTTTAGTTTCTTTGGTGGTGGGTGATCCTTCTTAGCCATCTTAGGCTTAGCATGAACCTTCTTAGCCAAAGTTCTTTTCTTGGTGATCTTGGGATTTGGAGGTGGTGTTGGAGTAAGGACAATGAAGGAATTGGAAAAGAATTATGTGATGGAGCTTCCATTTAAGATTCAGTCTCATTGGCTTCAGAATGAGGACGTGAGGATGTTGGAGAGTTTTTGGATACTTGAGGAAGCTTCATTCTCACCATTTTGAACAAATCAAAAGTGGATTGAGAATTAATAGCATAGAGAAAGACTTGGAGAAAGGTTTAGAAGGAGTTTTTTTGTTAGAGAAAGGAAAAGGAAATTTCTGATGGAAAAATCTAACCTTTCTATGAAAATTGAAGGGTTGCAACTAAAATATAAATAGACTTGAGGCTTTTAATGATCAGAGATGAAGAGTTATGGCTGTCAAGTGAAGAGACACTTCTAGTGAGAAGAGGAAGTGCAACGGTTTGTGTTATCGTGTATCTGATATAAGCACTAACACTCGAATTCTAACCTTAAGTACTCGAGTGTTGTTCATACTATAATTGAGTGAGTCATTTTGATGCTCGAGTGACAAATAAAGAAATCTCATAAATCATGTAAAGGCGTACCTGATTTAATTGTATCTTGTTATATTTTTCATCTTTGTGAAAGAAGTAAGCTTCACCCAAGAGGGGGGTGAATTGGGTGATGTTATAAATTTTTCGTTTGACGTGGTGATATGAAAAATAGAGTAGATAGAGTAGAGTTGAGAAGATTAGAACACAGAGAGTTATACTGGTTCGGCCTAACAACCAGGCCTACGTCCAGTCCTCAGAGATCAAGACCTACTGAGATTTTTAATAATCTTCCAAGATTCAGTGGGCTCTCAGAACGCCACAAAACAACAATTGTCCTTGAAAGGACTACGAGCAGAAATACTCTCTCACTAAGAAATTTCTCTCCCCCTTACGACAAGTCTTACGTGCAGAAAAACAACCTATGACCTTACCCACTTGCTTATGTATATAAGACTTATGAGCAGCAACGTTCTCTCCTCCTTACACCACTGTAAGTCTTACGAGTAGCAACGTTCTCTTCTGCTTGTATCTTATAAGGCTTATGAGTGAAAGGTTTAACAAGGAATTCTCTCAATTGCTTCTCTCGTAAGGAAATCTACCCTCTCAAGGTCCCAATACCTTAAGATCAAATAAACAAAATTTGAATCATATGAAGACTCTCTTACAGAGCAAATAAATGAATACTGAAGATCATATGTATACAGAGAAAATTATGAATAGCAGAGACTCGTGTATATGCTTGTGAATTCTTGTGCTTCATTGTTCTCTTCGATCTCTCTGGAACTCTGTATTTATAGATGTTCAGTTTTTGCCTGTTTGAATAAAGATCATTGTGGAGCGGGGCATGTTACTGTGGAACGGCATGCGCACGTTTGAAAACTTTTAATGTAGTAGGTGTGTGTTTGTCGTAACGTTGTCTGCCGTTGTTTGACTTCCTTCATGTCTGTTTATTTCAACGTTCATCCTCCAGTATCACACTTATAATACATTCAAAATGATGTTAAATAATGATAATAAGTAATGATAAGATAAATAAATAACATTAAATCATATTCGGATTGAACGTTGTGAGACTTAGTGTATTTGGTGATCTGCTAGAGTATCACTCGAGCATGGATGGGCTCACTCGAGTGATGTTGCAATTTTACTCCTTGATCTTCAGTTTTGAGGTTATGCTCGCATAGAATTTTATAGAGACAAAATTCTCACTCGCGAGTGATGTGGGGTCTCACTCGAGCATAACTCCTTCTGCTCGAGTGGCCTTGCATTTTGCACTGGGAGTTTCTTCTCTGGAAGGCACTCGCATACCAATTTGGCAAGAGTGAGTTTTTGTACTCGCAGGTGATGTGGGTCCTCACTCGAGCACACAACTCCTGCTCGAGTGAAAAGAATATTCTCAAATAATATACCCTTAATATCAACACTCGCATTAGAGTTTAAGAGGGATAGATTTTTCACTCGCAAGTGCTGATGTGTCACTCGAGCATATGAGACTATGCTCGAGCACACTTATGCTTTTCTGAACTTCATAACTCTTGGCCAAGCACTCGCAGTCCCTTGCTCGAGTACAGGACACTCATGCTCGAGCATTGATCTCTCTGCTCGAGTGCATCAAGGGAGAATGACAATACTTGCTCTCGGCCAAGCACTCGCAGACCTTCACTTGCATGTGCTCGAGTGAGAAAGGCTCCTCTGCTCGAGTGCTGTCTCCAGTGCTGGAGTGAATCATTGAAAATGACAGTGGCATGCCTCTCGGGTAAACACTTTCTGGCTATCACTCGCACCTGCTCGAGCACAAAATGGTTCTATGCTCGAGTGCTAGACTCATGCTAGAGCACATCAGTTCATTTTGACAGCACACACCATGGAACATTGTTATATGTATTTGGTAACCTTGTAAACATTTCTTCAACTTATAAAAACATGATTTGTACACAATTGACTTTTGTTATCATCAAAACTTGGGATCTAACATTCTCCCCCTTTTTGATGATGACAAAACTTTTGTGATGGAGGTTAAAAAAAATTGATTATGATGGAAAATTTTTGAAGTACTTCAATGTTTCCAAATGGATATCAAGTTTTAGGTTCTAGTTCATGTTTCCCTGTAGTACTTCCTCTGGACACTTAACAACCAAGATAAGCATAGTATAAATCAAATAACTTGATTACACACTTTAACCAGAATAACTTGAATCATAGAAATAGTCATTAATATTAAACTTGATTAATAATCTTGATAACATAAAAAAAATAGATAATCCCAAATACAATCAGCAAAACCTACCCCATACAGAAAATCTACCCAAACACCCAATACATCCCATAAAAGCTCAGCTCAGAAACCATCACACATCCTTCTCCCCCGTTTTGTCAACATCAGAAGGGGGCTGAGGAAGAGTGACGTCAGATGGGACAAAAGGCACCATGGCAGTGGAAGGGTCAATAGGTACAATAGGTGGAGATGATGGCTGTGGTACAGAGGTTGAGGGAGGTAGTGAAGGCGACCGATCATAGGTGATATCAACATTAGAATCTGGATCGGTGAAGAGAACATGTGTCTGTGGATGAGGAGGTGAGGTATGAGTGGTCTCAGGAGGCACCTCTGAAGATGAAGGTGGGAAATGAGAGCGTAAGAAAGTCTCCATATCAGTTATCCTCTGTGACATCTCATCCTGAGTCTTGAACATCACGTCAAAGTTGATATTGGCCTTGTCTACCAACTTGATGACTTGTGACTCCATCTTTTCCACAAGCTTCTCATACTCAGTCACTAATTCCTTCTTCAGACTGGATACGGCTTGATTGATTGCCTCAGTCAAGTGATTGGAAAGTGAAGCATTAAGGAAGGAAGGAGGAGGAATAGGACCTTGAGCAGAAGATTGGGCCTCATCACCTCTGGATGGAGTGGCTTCCCTCTGAGATGTGGCTTTAGTTCGACTCACTGGAAGATTAATACCTATATGAATTAACTGAGTCTTTCCAAACCTCGAAATAAGCACCCGCTCAGTTCCTTCTAAATACCATACCTTGGCTAGGAAAGAGGCCAACATATAATAGTCCTTTTGAGCAAAATGGGTAAAGTTCTTAGACTTATTGACTATGCTCTGGGAATATATATAGTGAAGGATTCTGTGAGAGTCAGGCATATCAATAGGTTTAAAATTGAGAGGACCTATTGGGTCTTTTGGTCTCAAAATCTGGAAGACTTCATTAGCAGAGAAAGAAGTTGGATCAGGGGGAGGTGCAACATATTCAAGTAGGTCATTTATGATCTTAGCAGATATCATAATAAATTTTCCTCTAACAACAGTAGACGTTGCTTCCTCAATCAATTCACCAGACCTAGACATAATGTTATGGGTCTTCATGTTGCAATAGGATGTTTTCATGACAAAGGGTGAATATGGCATATGGATATTTAGCCAGGGAGCATAGTATTGAAGATAAGGATATAAATCTAAATGGCAATTCTTCTTCAAATAATCTAAATCCACATACACAACTGGACAGAAATGCCTATGAATATATTCATCATCAAATACCTTCTGAGACAATGCCTTTAGCTTTTCAACAATGAATCCCTCAGGAGGACTGGTAATGTGATCATCCACTGGTGCTTGTGAGGCAGAAGGTGCTCCTGAAGCAGTGGCACTGGATTGCCCAATATGGTGTGAACTTGAAACACCGGCTTGAGAAGCGATCTTTCCAATTATCTTATCAAGCTTGGATTTCTCCATTGCTTCCCAAAGTTGTCTGTTGAATGAATCATCAGAGGAAGAAAATGATTGCTCATCTCCTTTTTCTTCCCTTTTCCTTGAACCTCTTTGGATTGAGACTGGGTAACTATAGGTTCCTTGAACACCACACCCTTTGGTTTCTTTTAAGGAGGTTGGACTTTCTTTGCAATTTGAGGCTTAGGGTGAGGTTTCTTAGCCAAAGTCCTCTTTTTAGTCTTGGGTTTAGGAGGAGGTGAAGGTGAGGAAGACATTTTAAGAGATGGAGGAGTTGGTTCTGGGGTGGCAAACCCACTGGCAGCAGAATGAGTAGGAGAGGGAGAGTGAGATCTTTGAGGAATGGAGGGAAACTTAGTTCTTGCCATTGATGAACAAGAGAAAAAGAGGCAAGACTTACAGAATTTTTGAGAGAAAAGAAAAACACTATAGATTAGGGCACCGAATGCGAAATACAGAGGATAAAATCACCTTTTATAGAATATTGGAGAGTTGTAACGATGATTTGAGGCAAATGGATGCGATTGATTGAAGAGAAACAGTTGGAGGTGAAGAGTTGTGACCTTCGAGTGACGAGACACCTCGAGTGAGAGTAGGAAGTGCGACGGTCTGAGCTATCGCGTAATTGATATAAGTGGCAGTGCTCGAGTGATGTTCATACTGTGCTCGAGTGAAACTCTGGAAATTTTAATAAAACATATAAAAGCGTACCTGGATTATGGATTTCTTGCCATATTTTGTATCTTTGTACTCAAATCCTCCAAAATCATTTGAGTAACCATGATTTGGATAGCTTTTGGAAAGAAACTCTTTCTTTCTACTCGAGCATACTCTCTTCACTTCAAGCATGTTCATATCATGCTCGATTGAGAGTCCTTCATGCTCGAGTGAACTAAATTTTCACTGTTGCTTTTGAGATAGATTCTTGGTATTCTTATTTCCTCTGTTAACCTTTGTTTTACATATCAAGAAGTAGAGGATTTTTAACAGTGATGTGCTCGAGCAGAGCTAATTGTGCTCGAGTGAAGTAGTGACAGACCCCTGTGCTCGAGTGACACCCTCAGTGCTTCGAGTGACAGACCTGCAGAATGAATTTTAGTGCTCTGATGCAAAAGTCAGTATGGTTATCATCAAAAACACATTTAATTAAAATATTTAATAAGAAAACTTACAACTCATTGGGATTAACCATTCCCAATTCTCTTCAAATATATAGGAATTGATCTTTTGCTATTGGCTTTGTGAAAATAACCGCAAGTTGAAGATGAGTTGGTATGAATTCCACTTTGACATCCTTCTTCTGAACGTGATCTCGAATGAAGTGATGTCGAATGTCTATGTGTTTGGTCCTTGAATATTGTACAGGATTCTTGGCCAAACTTATAGTGCTAGTGTTGTCACAATAAATTGGAATCTCATTTAAGTATATCCCTAAATCTTGAAGTTGTTGTTTCAACCATAATACTTGAGAGCAGCAACTTGCTACAGCTATATATTCAGCTTCAGTCGAGGATAATGAAATTGTGTTCTGCTTCTTGCTGAACCATGATACTAGAGAGCCTCCAAGAAATTGACATTGACCACTGGTACTCTTTCTGTCAGTTTTATATCCTCCATGATCTGAATCCGAATAAGCCATTAAATATTCGTTCCCTTTTCTCGGATACCAAAGACCAAGTTCTGAAGTGTCTCTTAGATATTTGAAGATTCTTTTTACTGTCTGTGCATGTGATACCTTAGGAGCGGATTGATACCTTGCACACATTCCCATGCTGAACTGAATATCTGGCCTGCTTGCTGTAAGATAGAGTAATGAACCAATCATTCCTCTATACTTAGTGATGTTGAAGCTAGGACCTTTTACATCAGCATCCAACAATGTTGTAGAACTCATTGGAGTATCAGCTCCATTAGCATTATCTAATCCATATTTCTTCAACAACTCTTTCAAATACTTTGTTTGAGATACAAATATACCATTCTTCTTTTGTTTGATTTGAAGTCCAAGAAAGAAGTTCAATTCTCCCATCATGGACATTTCAAACTCTCCCTGCATAATCTTAGAGAATTCTTGACACATAGATTCGTTAGTAGCACCAAAAATAATATCATCAACATAAATTTGAACAATTAGAATATCACTTTTGTTATGTTTGATGAAAAGAGTTGTATCTACTTTACCTCTGACAAAACTTTGATCAAGAAGAAATTTGCTTAGTCTTTCATACCAAGCTCTAGGTGCTTGTTTCAAACCATATAATGCTTTCTTAAGTTTGAAGACATGATCAGGTTTTGTTTCATCTTCAAAATCAGGAGGCTATTCTACATATACTTCCTCCATAATATAACCATTTAGAAAAGCACTTTTCACATCCATTTGATAAAGTTTAAAACCTTTAATGCAAGTAAAGGCTAGGAGTACTCGTATTGCTTCCAATCTTGCCACTGGAGCATATGTTTCCTCATAATCAATACCTTCTTCTTGATTATAACCTTTGGCAACCAATCTTGCTTTGTTTCTCACAATGATTGCTGATTCATCAAGTTTGTTTTTGAAAACCCATTTGGTCCCTATAACCGTATGATCTTTAGGTCAGGGAACCAAATCCCAAACTTGATTTCTTTGAAATTGATTTAGTTATTCTTGCATAGCAATCACCCAATCATTGTCAGATAAAGCTTCTTCTATATTAGAAGGTTCAATTTCATAAATAAAAGTAGAGAAAGTTACCTCATTGAGGATTATATTTCTGGTTTTGGCACCTTCATGAATATCTCCTATAACTTGATCAATTAGATGATCTTTCATATGTCTCCATGCTTTTGGTTGAGCATGATCATCGACATCTTCTAAATTTTGAAAATCATTTGTTTCAAGGTCATCTTGTTTTGAAATAGATTTGTTTTTCTTAATTGAATCCATTTCTTCTTCATCAATATGTTTTATCTGAGATTCAAGTTCATCAAACACAACATGAATAGATTCTTCAACAGTACATGTTCTTTTATTAAAAACTCTATAGGCTTTACTTCTATTAGAATATCCTAGAAATAAACCAGAAATAAACCTTCATCAGACTTTGAATCAAATTTACCTAAGTTTTCTTTACCGTTGTTGTGAATGAAACACTTACACCCAAAGATATGTAGATGAGCAAGATTTGGCTTTCTTCCCTTGTAGAGTTCATATGGCGTCTTTCCAAGTGATTTGCGAATATATGCTCGATTTGAGATGTAGCATGCAGTACTCATTGCATCTGCCCAGAATATTTGTGACATTTCTTTTTCATTAAGTATTACTCTCGCCATTTCTGTAAGGAATCTGTTCTTTCTTTCCACTACTCCATTTTGTTGGGGTGTTCTAGGAGCGGAGAAGTTATGATCTATTCCTTCGTTGTTGCAGTAGTCTTCAAATAGTTGATTATCAAATTCTCCTCTATGGTCTGTCCTAATAGAAACAATAGAAATACCTTTCTCATTTTGAACCTTTTTAGCAAACATAATAAATTCAGCAAATGTTTCATCTTTTGAAGCAATAAATATAGTCCATGCAAATCTTGTAAAATCATCGACAATTACTAAAGTATATAAATTTCCTCCAAAACTTTTTACTCTTGCTAGTCCTACTAAATTCATGTGAAGTAATTGCAAAGGTTTAGAAGTAGAAATCTCATACTTTGTTTTAAAAGAGGATTTAGTTTGTTTGCCTTTTTGACATGCTTAACAAATCATATTATCTTTGAATTTAAGTTTGGGAAGACCAACAACTAAATCTTTTCTAATCAGTTTGTCAAGTTGATTCATATTGACATGAGCCAAACACTTATGCCATAACCAACTTTCCTCTGATCGACTAAGAAAACAATTTTAAGAAGAATTTGAATTTAAATCAATAGTATAACAATTACCGTCTCTTTGAGCTCGAATCTTTGCCTTGATAGATTCTTTGTTTAGTGGCAGATCTTTCTTGTTTACTATCAAGCATTCTTTTGAGTAAAAAATCACCCAGTTATCTTCGTCAGTGCTTTGACTTACGCTTAGGAGGTTGTGGAATAATCCTTCAACATAATATATTTCGTTGATTTGAACACCATCAGATTTTCCTACTTCACCAATTCCAGCAATACGTCCAGATTGATTACCTCCGAATGTTACCTTTCCTCCTTCTCTGGTTTCCAGCATGGTGAACTTATTTTTGTCACCAGTCATGTGTCTCGAACATCCACTATCAATATACCATTTGTTCGCTCGAGATGCTTTGAGACATACCTAGAATAAGGTGATCAAGTTTTAGGTACCCACACTTTCTTGGGTCCTTTGTGGTTAGTATGTGATGTATGTGTCCCTTTCGGAACCCATTTATATGTTCCAATAACTTGTCCCTTTTTGAAATAACATGATGAAGTATAATATCCTTTTCTGTTACAATAACTACATGATGCAAAGGGATTTGAGTATGCACAGAATTCCTAAAATATTTAAGATACGTTCTACTACTATTCTTCTTATATCCTTTATTCTTATCATGAGCAGGTTTATATCCAATTCCTGATTTATCAAATGAAACTTTCTGATAATTTAAAATAACCTTAAGAGTTTCACTTCCCTTAGTAAATTTTTCAACAATTTTTGTTAAATCACTTATTTTCTTATCTTTCTCCTTACACATTTCACCTGATGATATGACATTACTTTCTAATTCTTTTACTTTCTTCTTATAGCTAACCATTTCTTTAGCTACTTTGATGAATTCTGTATGCAATGCATTATATTCAGATAACAATTCATCATAAGTAGGTTCAGAATCACTTACCTCAGAATCTGATTCCTCTTCCTTGGGTACCAAGCACAGATTTGCTACTTCGTCATTGTCACTTTCTTCGTCTGACGAACTATCACCCCAGATAGATGATATATATGCTTTCTTTTTCTGCTTCTTTTTGTCTTTGTTTCTGAAGCATTCGGATTTGATGTGTCCAGGCTTCCCACATTCATAGCATACTATCTGTTGTTCTTTATTTTCTTTCTTGCTTGGTCCACCTTGATAATTTTTGAAGTTCTTTTGACCTCTTCTATAGAATCTCTTGAATTTTCTCACGATCATTCCCATTTCATCATCATTAGGGACATCTTCATTCTCGGAAGATTCTTCTTCTTCCTTAATAGCTTTAAGTGCAACTCCCTTTTTCTTTTTATCATCGAACTCTTCAAGTTCCTTTTTGAATCTCAACTTTCCTTCATACTCGGAAAGACTCCCAAAGAGAGCAGCTACGGATCTCATAGATTCTCTTTTAGCTTCTTCGATAGCTGTCACCTTCGCTTCCTATTCTTTCGTAAGAATATTAAGAATCTTTCTTACCTGGGAATTTTGATCAAACGATTTTCCAAGAACAGATAATTGATTAACAAGATGAGTATACCTGAGTTCGAATTCTGATATTCCTTCTCCAGGTTTCATACGAAATAGATCATACTCTATAATTAGAGTATTAACTCTATTTTCTTTGATTCCGGATGTACCTTCGTGAGCAATTTCAAGAGCATCCCACATATCTTTAGTAGTTGGTAGAGTACATATTCGAAAATATTCTTTTTGACTAAGAGCACTCTGTATCATTAAAATAGCTTTACTATTTAATGTTACTAACCTTTTATCATTCTCGTCAAACTCCTCTGGGCTCTTCTTAACGGCTCTATCTTCGATTTTCTTCATTGGAACATAGTCACCATCTTGTATTACATTCCATAAGTCGTACTCATTAGCCATCACGAACACTCTGAATTTAGCTTTCCAGAACGAAAAATGTTCTCCAGCAAAACCAGGAGGTCTAGTGATTGAAGCTCCGTCTGGAAGAATGTTTTCACCCATTGTTGCCATTTATCGGATCCTTCTCAAGCTGTTATGCTCTTCGGAGAAGACCTTGCTCTGATACCAAATGAAAGAAGCAAGCTTCACCCAAGAGGGGGGTGAATTGGGTGATGTTATACATTTTTCGTTTGACGTGGTGATATAAAAAATAAATTAGATAGAGTAGAGTTGAGAAGATTAGAACACAGAGAGTATACTAGTTTGGCCTAACAACCAGGCCTAGGTCCAGTCCTCAGAGATCAAGACCTACTGAGATTTTTAATAATCTTCCAAGATTCAATGGGCTCTCAGAACGCCATAAAACAACAATTGTCCTTGAAAGGACTACGAGCAGAAATACTCTCTCACTAAGAAATTTCTCTCCCCCTTACGACAAGTCTTACGTGCATCAAGCAATGTAGTTGAAATCAACTTGGCAAAACAATTAAAGTACTTTGATCTAATCGAGGTAGTGAATATTTGAGCCAAGAGTTTATTGACCATCTTAGGAGTTGTGGGATAACCTCACAATTGACTCCTCCAAGAACACCACAATGGAATGGCCTTTTTGAATGAAGGAATTGAACACTATCAGATATGGTTCGATCTATGATGAGTCAAACAAATCTTCCACCATCCTTTTGGGGACATGCCCTAGAGATAGTTGCGTTCACACAAAATCGTGTTCCATATAAGGCAATTGAAAAGACGCCATATGAGATATAGACTGGAAAGAAACCAAGTTTATCTTTTCTCAAGATATGAGGATGTGAGGTATATGTTAAGTAATAAGCCTCAAAGAAATTAGTGGCCAAATCCTCAAATTGCCCTTTCATGGGGTATCATAAGGAAACGAAAGGATATTATATCTACAATCTCATATATAAAAAATGTTTATTATTTAAAATGGTAAGTTTCTAGAAAGAGAGTTTATTTCTAAAATAACCAGTGGGAGCAAGGTACATCTCGAAGAAGTTCAGAGTCACAAGATAATACAAAACCACAGATGGAAAACAGGAAGACTCATAACAAGTTGCTAAGCCTTCTCAAGTAACACAAGGTCCATAAAGATCTGATAGGACACGGCCTCAGCCTCAAAGATATGGATTTCTGATTACTAAAGGCCGTGATGTGTTGCTCATTAAGCAAAATGAGCCAACCACCTATCAAGAAGCCATAGTGGGACCAAACTCCAAGAAATGGCTTAATGCCTTGAAGTCAGAAATGCAATCTATGTACGATAATCAGGTATAGACCTTAGTCGATCCACCTGAAGTTGTAAAAACCATCGAGTGTAAATGGGTTTTCAAGGAGAAAACTGACATGGATGTCAATGTAAATGTCTTCAAGGCAAAAGTGGTTGCAAAAGGATTCACTCAAACTCTTGATATAGACTATGATAAAACATTTTCCCCAATTGCAATGGCCAAATCAATCAGAATTCTTCTGGCAATTATAGTATATTAAGACTATGAAATATGGCATATGGATGTCAAAAGAGCCTTCCTTAATGGAAAGCTGCTTGAGGATATATATATATATGACACAACCTGAAGATTTTGTGTCCAGAGGACTCTGATAAAGTTTGTAAGCTTCAAAGATCCATTTATAGATTGAAGCAAGCATCTCGGAGCTGGAATCATCGCTTTGATGAAGAAGTCAAGAGTTTGGA
This sequence comes from Inga laurina, assembly GCA_963855925.1. Classification (NCBI taxonomy): domain Eukaryota; kingdom Viridiplantae; phylum Streptophyta; class Magnoliopsida; order Fabales; family Fabaceae; genus Inga; species Inga laurina. The sequence continues at coordinate 32,164,029 of OY979706.1, forward strand.
TTCATTCAAAACATCGATGGACCTTGTGTTTACAAGAGAATTAGTGGAAGCACAGTTGTACTTCTAGTGCTTCATGTAGATGACATCCTACTCATTAGGAACGACATTCCTACCTTGCAGAGTGCCAAGTCTTGGTTAGGAAAGTCTTTTTTGATGAAAGACTTAGGTAAAGCCACCTATATCCAAAGGATTAGGATATATAAAGATAAATCTAAGAGACTAATAGGCCTAAGTCAGAGCACATACACAGATAATATACTGAATAGGTTCAGTATGTAGGATTCAAAAAAGGGTTACATGCCCATATATCATGGCATCCATCTTAGCAAGGATATATGTCCTAGTACACCTGATCAGTGAGATCGCATGAGTAAGGTTCCATATGCCTCAGCCATTGGATCCATCATGTATGCCATGTTATGTACTCGACCAGATGTCTCATTTGCCTTAAGTATAACTAGCAAATATCAATAAGATCCTGGTGAGGGGTCATTAAACTGCCTTCAAGAATATCCTAAAGTACTTAAGAAGGACTAAGGACTTATTTTTGGTCTATGGTGGATTGGATGATGAGCTCTGTCTAACCGGTTACATATATGCAAGTTTCCAAACTGACAAAGATGACCTTAAATCGCAATCTAGATGAATATTCCTCCTGAATTATGGAGCAGTAAGCTGGAAGAGCTCTAAGTAGAGCATTGTAGCAGATTCTACAACAGAAGCTGAGTATATAGCAGCATTGGATACAGCTAAGGAAGTTGTTTGGATCAGAAAATTCATTACTGAACTACGGGTGGTGCCTGCCATCTCAAATCTAATAGATTTGTTCTGTGACAATACCAGTGCTATTGCACAGACTAAGGAACAAAGGTCACATCAAAGGACCAAGCATATACTCAAGCGATTTAATCATATTAGAGAAATCAATGATAGAGGTAACATAAAAATATGCAAAGTAGCAAGGGAAGACAATGTTGCTGATCCTCTTGCCAAGCCGCTTGCACAAGTAAAGCATGACCGTTATGTTAGGACAATGGGAATTAGGCAAATTCATGATTGTACCTAGTGCAAGTGGGACAATGTTGGAAATTGTGCCCTAAAGGCCAATCATTGTACTTTGAACATTATTAATTTAATGAATTTTCTCCATTATGTTATCATATTATTTTCATGTTCACTGTGATGACTGTATATGTGGATAAATCATAAAGATTCTCCTAAATGCCCCTGGTCAGTTATCAATGAGAGAGCAGAGATGAAACAAGACCATATTACTTTGATAAGATATGGAGATACAAAATCAAAGTTTGAGGCACTTGTAAGAGTACAAGTTGTTGGACTGACCCACTATGAGAAAGCTACATGGATCAAGTCATAAGCTTTTCTCATGTATGACCACGTCATAATGCCCTTTGACCTGAGGTCATCATGGATTTATACATGAGAGTTGTTAAGCTTTGAACTAGTCAAAAGTCACTTTTGACCGGGTGATGATAAAGGCTATGATCGGGCTTGGTGGTTTTTTATGTAAAGGAATATGAATGATCAAGATGGAGTTTGTCCCTTACATTAGTAGAGAGATATTACTAGGCCCCTCATGAGTGAGTCTGAGAAATATATGACCACTATGATGGAAAGAAGTTTCCATTTCAATTGTCAGACTACTCAGGAATCAAGAAAGTAATGGTCAGGAACAAAAGGATGACATTATCTATGCCTCATCCTTGACCGATATATCATGTGACAAAAGGGACGTGACATGGTTGTATAACAGGTTGCATCATGTTAACGATCCTTACATAAATTGGGTAGTCATAATGTCTGCCTAGAGGTTGCTTGCAACTTATGGGTTAGTACAATTATTTGCTCACTGCCAACTCGTATGGGCCTACAAGTTCACACACAAGAATGGCCCAACATGAGATAATGTTTAATCTAGGGTGGATGAATTATATATATATATGTATAATATAAAATTTGTGAAAATAAAAGTAATAATATTATATATATATATATATATATATATATATGTATGTATGTATGTATTATATGATATTATCATATTGTGTTAGTTTTAAATTTAATTTTATTAAGATAAATTAGATTTAATAACTAACATGATAAAGATATAGTATCTCAGATTTAATTTATGAAAATAAATTAAATCTAATGGCTCTTTATTTAGATTAAATAAATAGGTTAAATTAAAATCGTTGGACAGAGTTAATTTAAACTGAATTTATTTAATCAACTCATCAAGGTAATTAATTGTTAATTAATTTCAAAATTAATAAAAATTAATTTTGAAATTCGAATATAGCCCTCATAGGTTATAAACTTGATAGAGCAGATATATTCATACACGCATGATAATTCAAGGCTACAAGGGAAACCTTAGGAGATATTGGAGGCGCTAGCACGCAGTTTATGTTGGAGAGCATTCGTGTGGATGCTGGTAGGGGGAGCGGACATAAGTATTAGCTCCTAGAGATCGAAAACCCTAAATTCATAAAAGGTATGATTCTTTCTAACTCAATTTAAATACCGTTGATAGATCATCAATTGGGATTAGCAAAAATTTTAAAATTATTCCACTATGCCTGTCGATCCTAACAAATATGTTTTATGCCCAGCCTCTCGACTGCAAGCAACCAAAATGGTGCAACCTGCCTGGCCATGTCAGGGTAAGAGCTACCCGCTCATAGACTGATTAGTCGCATCTTTAACATACTCTGATGGGCTACCTTGCTACTCAAGGCAAATCATTATATGCCATAAAGGCTATGTCACTGGAGACCACATGGGTCTAATCATAACTTGGGATGATCAACACTGGTGTGAATATCAACCTCTCCTGCTAACCTCAAAAATTACACATAAATTGACTATGCTTCCGTTGCCCACTCTGATGTTTATCTTCTCATATGAGCTTTAATAATGTCAGAATGATCTAATAGGAGTCCCACAAGAACCTCCTATAACACCTGACTACACCAACGATCTTTGTTTGTCTGTGCTAGTTCCTGGCCTGTCTCACTCAAATCATTCTAGTCCATTTCAATTTCTTGTAGAATCAAAGTTAACAGTTGATTCCTTGGTTATAATTTACTTAGTAACCCTTCTATACTTATGCCTTTCAACACATTATTTGCCATCCACCAATCGACTCCTAATATAGCCTCAAGTTAGTGGAATAGCAAGTAGATCAACTCTTTCTCTCATTTCATTAGAGATCTGTCACCTCAATCAATCCTTTAAAGAAATATTTTATGATTATAATTATGATATTTCCCTATACTAGACTTAACAGCTAGCAACCTTTTGAAATCCCTCTCTGCAAGGATTCATATCCTTAAGATCTTGTTCCTCAATTCCAAGGATCATTACTAGCCCAAACACTCTAATCAGGCACATTAAAGATATCTTGGGTACTTTAAATAGCCCCAACCTCCATGAGTATATCGTTGGGAGTACTCTGCCTCTACCCAACTTCTAGGTTCATCATGAAATCTAGCACATCAATATTACATAGATCAAAAATTGTTTTCCTCATTTACATCCAATAGGCATGCTAAAATCATGATCCATAATGCCTATTCTAACCTTCACAATATTCGGGTATTATCCTTAAAACATTATTAAAGGTTTAACACTATCCATAAGGTTCACAAGGTTCAAACTTCCATCATCAAACAAAACCATAGTGCAACCAATTCACATTTCAACTTAAGCACTATTTCGCTTAGATCTAATTCAAGCCTATCATCAACCTTCAGTGTCATCATATTTGATCCTCTAGGATCAATATACGGCATAATCACCACTTATCATGGTTATATCAGAGGCAGTAAGACTAGTGTGACCAAGCATTTTGGTGTCCAATGGTACCATGTCTCACATGAGGTGCGATATTCTACCATGGGAGGAACCTAACAAAGTGAACCATGGTAGACTCACTAGTCCAATAGACCTCGTTAGGTGGGGTGAAAGACATCCAACAGACCTCTTAGGTAAGGTGAGGATTGAGCCGTTACATAAAAAGGTGATTGTATGAATCTGGGTGAAATCCCGAAGAGGCTATGAGGCCTAAGGAACCAAGTGCTGTGGGAAATGACCAATGGGTCCTGTGTTTGATTGCACGCTACATACTGCATACAGAATGGATGATGAATGTTGAATACTATCTGAGATTAGTTATGGGAATATGAATATGGTGTTGCATGGCTTGTGAGCCTGCACGTGATAATAGAATAAGATAGGATTAATCCCCAAGTTATAGACGTTCAAATTTCAAGGATGAAATTTATTTAATGGGGAGAGAAATGTAATATCCCGAATTTTGAGATTGGAGGCTTTAAAATAAGCTTGAACTAAGTGGACTACTAAGTCCCAGTTTAGTAGGTGTCCTAAATCTATTCCATAATATTTCTAATATCTTTGTGGTATTAAGAAATTAAAATGGTAAATTTTAGAGAATATAATTATGCTTCTAGTGAAATTTCCTGTAAGGTAGTGAGCTTATCATCTGATTTTATATAAACAAATGACGAGTAAAAATTATAAAATTTTACAAAGTGAAATTAAAAATCCTTAGCTTTAATTTGATAGGTCATATGAATCATTTGAAGATATATACAAAAAGATGAGTTTTTGAAGTTAGCCCAAAAAAACTAGAAAGTTTTTGGAACAGCATTCAAAGATTTAAATTCTGGGATTTTTGTGCTTCTACTTGGTAAAATTCTATATTTTTCCTTGACACTAGACTTAATAAAGGTACCATAGCCTTTGGAATCACTTCAATTTTTCTATAATTAGTTATGATTTTTCAAAGTTTAGGCAGAAAATCTGCCAGAATTTTGTAAAAATCCAAAAATTGGGAAATTATTAAATAATTAGATTATGACATAAGCTAATATAATAAATCATCATCCACCTCCTCCATCAGCCCAAAACCATGGTGCAAGGCTACAACAAGAGAGAGAAAGTGTGAGAAATTGTAGAGAGAGAAAGAGGGAAAAAGCTTGCAAAGGTAGGTAATTTTTTCGGTAAATCGGTTCCAAATGTGGACAACTCCATTCCCAAGCTACTCTTCTATCAAATTTAAGGTTTGGAAGCTCCATTTCTTGTGTTGAAGAGAGCTAGGGTTCAGCCACTTTGAGAAAAACTAGAAGGAAGTGAAAGGTAACCTCCAAACCTTCGTATCTTGACTATTCTGGCTACTATGGACAATTTAATTAGTGATATTTCGCTAGATTGTCCTTTGTTTTAAATTTTGGAAATGTGTATGCCTAAGGGTTATGTTGCCAAAACTGGATCCAAATGGTAGTTGTAACCTAATCTAATAGATTAATAAAGTGGTTAGAAATAGAAAGAAACACGTTTGCGGAGCCGAAACCGAAAAACCCCGATTTTTCCTAGGGAACTGAGAATTGGCTAGTTTGGAGGGGTTAGATTTGGATATTCATGAAATTAATGGTTCTATTGTGTTCTAGAGGGAAAATTAGGTGGGGTTACAGTTGGTCACTTTTTCAAAAAAACCTGAAAAAGCATAATTACGAAAATGCCCCTGAAACACTAAAATAAGGTATGCCAAAGGCAATTTTTGTCTTTTGTCAATGAATTTGGAAAATTCAAGTCTAGAAATAGATTTTTTGGGCAAAAATATATCAGAATAGCTTAAGTTAGAATTTCAGGAAAAGTGTAGCCAGGCCGGGTAAGGCAGGGCCAGGCTGGGGTCCTGAGGGCATTTTGATAAAGTTTTACCATAGGCTAATATAATCACAATAAACACTATAGAAGTGTCTAAAATGGTACATGAATGGGTTTTAATCTAATTCTTATACATTTGATATTTTAGGACTGAGTTGGAAGCCTAAGCTTGGCACGCTTTTGAGGCATGCAAAACGCAGTGAAAGAGACTTGAGGTAGGGACACTATCCTTCATACATCATGCTATGGTTTTCAAACAAAATAATCTCATATAAAATTTCATAGAATTATCACATCAAACCTCAAGTTTATAGTATCAATAGCGTACCTATTGAAATTTAATTTTACCAGGAAAACATAATAAATGCAATATTTGATGATGTAAATATTCATAAAATATATGGTTCTTCTAAACCATTAAATTCAATATACTTTTTCAATCAATTATATACATATTGAAATTATTTTAATCATGTACCATTTTATAAATTGAATGCTTTCCTTGAACATGCTTCTGGCATTTTGGATTCTTCAAAAATTCTCATCTATTTAATGAGCCATATGTATAGGCTCTATATAATAATATATAATATATGCATACTTCTATTTTCATATGCTGAAAAAATAGTAATATATACAAAATTATTTTATCCACCACAAAAATAATATACCTCATTCTAGTCTTCATTAGCCTTGGAGAAAATCTTTATTTTCGCTTAAATGTTTATATATTTTATATTTTAGATGTTGGAACTGCATGTCCATAATTTTCACATTGAAATAATGTAATCATCTTTTCATTGTGTCTTTTCCCATTTACTTTTCCTTTTGGCCAATCACTATTAAGTCTACCTTGCAAGATAGATTTATGCATAAGATCCTCACTTGATCATGTCAAATAATTATCATGACCATTGTTGACAACTTAATCTTTTTGATTCCATGTTTCCTATGACATAATTCATTAAGATCTTTTATTGCTTTTAGATACATGAACCTCTTTTGAGGTTTTTGCAATTAGTTATGTCTTGAAACTCTTCTGAAGTACCTACCACCTCAATATGGTCATTTAAATTATATGCTCCTCTTCTAGAATATTTATATTTGGAACTGAATGGTTTCTCATGCTTCAGGCATGTCTCACTTTCATTTATACTGATTGGAGCATTTTCAGCTAGAATATGAGATTTAGTAATTCTCATTTAAGTCAATAATTGCATCTAACATGCATTTTGTAATAGTTCATGAATGCAAAGCCTGATAACTTCTAGTTCATACTACTTTATCTGAGGATCTATATTTGATATTAATATTACATTCTATGTGTTATCTGTTCCAGCTATTTAATTTCTCCCCCTCATGTTAGGAAAACTTTGTTAAATGACAGTTGACTAATCATGCAGTATAAGTTTACTCAATCCATTTGTTTCCTTTAGAAACATCCATTTTGTTTCATTTAACGACAAACAAGATGAAGGAGTTTCTTACACAACAATTTATCCCAACTTTCTTTAAACATCCATCTAATAGCATTGCGGTCGATTGAAATATTGCACATTTAACTATTTACAAGATGGAACATATCTGACTCCTGACTAAAAGCCAATTTTACTAGGAGAATTTTGTTGGCATAGCTTGTATAACTATTGCAATATGTAAGATCAAATATGCCAATATTGAAATAGAAATTTTGTTCTCATAAGTATTAATCTAACTATTTATGGAGTATTCAATAAATGATTTTTATTGAAGACTCCCTGCCTTAAAACAGTAATTTCTCATGTAACCATCTTGTAGATACATCTATCAAAATTGTTAAATACTTGTATTGTTTACATGCTATTTGAATTGGCCTATGTATTTTAGTTTGATATATTTTTAGAAATGTGGAAATCCACTCCAAATCATAAACAATGATACTCTCATAATGAATTTTCAGTGAGAACAAGCAATACATGATAATTATTTAATTATATAATATATTGGTTATTTAAAAAAATCTTTCAATTCTTCAATGGATGTCAATACGTAATGTTTTATAATTTGTTGCATCATATATATGACTCGAATTGTCAAACAAGTCATCCTAACAATAAATTTGTTTGGATTAATAAACTTCTAGTTTACTGTATCATGTTTCTTTACCAACAGTAAACTTTATAACTTTCATAACATATTGATATAAAATCTTAATCTGACATTTATTTTTGGGAAATTAATTAGGCTTTATGAGGAAGTATATGGGTAAGAGCTTTCAATATCAACGTACACTTGTATTCTAATAATCTTCCTCTCGAGTGTGAGTCACATAAATATAGTAGGTCAATAATCTTTTTGCTTTTTGGGAAGCCCAAAAGCTTTATTGTTCACATAAAATTGTGGATTTTAATCCAATTGAGCAATCACTTTAAATCTAATTGATTCTATGGGTCATAATTTTCATGATCAATACTTCTTCTACCTATAGAATAAACAAATCTTTATTAGTTCTTTAGAAACTACATTCATTGTGTTATATATAAATTCTTCAGGAACTATCATATATATCACATTATATTACTATACAATTTTGCTACTTCAATCTACTTCTTTTGATACATATTTAATATGAGTATGAAATATTTAAAATTATCTACATATATGTATATTCTCATAATCTTATGTGATAACTCAATAAAACATAATAAGTAAGATTGTGTCTCACATCCCTGACATAGAAATTACTTAACAAAATTAATCAATAATTTTTACTTAAATGAAGTATTAAAATTTCTATACCAACCTCACATGTAATCAAATAATAAACCAATGGAGATATTCCATTACAATATATTTAAATATAGATCAATTTAATATATATTAAATTAACACAATAAAGCTTTGAATAAACTCACTAAACAAGAAGGAACTAATAATTTACTAACATTTTCCAATGAATGCATAACTATATAGTGAACAGCCTAATCTGTAATTCATACTTGATAAAAATAGGAAGTTGTGGAAAAAAATATTTAACACATCATTAGTGAAGTATCTAATAGTTGAGACCATAAACTACGCATCAAAAATTATTAATTAAGTTGATAAACCGTTTCAATAGAATATATAATCATGAATACTTATGATATTTATAGTTTTCTTTTAAATTATCACTATTATATATATAGTTTACACGCATTATGAAAATGATTTTATCCAATATTATTGTTGCTCAAGAAGTAATTCACTCGATGAGGGTTTCTAGAAGGAAGAAGGCAATGATGGTTATTAAAATTGATCTAGAGAAAGTATACGATAAAATACAAGTTAGGAATTCCTTACTCACTATCTGACAAAGCTAAATCTTCCAAATAATGTGATTGATGTGGTGAAATACTGCGTTTATACATCATCCATAAGGTTTTTATGGAATGGCAATAAAGCTGATTCTTTTACATCTTCAAGAGGTATACGACAAGGAGATCCCTTTTCTCCTTATCTCTTCATGATTTGTATGGAGAAGTTAACTCATTTAATTCAACAAAGCATTAGAGACAATCATTAGCACCATATTCAGCTAAGTAATCATCTGTTACCCCCTTACTAGAAAGTCTTGAATATAGTTTGAACACGTGTCATAAGATAAATAGGAGACCAAAGAATAATTTAAAACTCATTAAAGGTCCCACTAGTGGGAAAACACTTTTTAGACCGGGTAAAAATGACATTTTAGTCCATTTCTAGATGCGGTCTTGATACAGCCTGTATAAAAATTTTGTTACTTTTTAGACTGGTTTCTAAAAAATAAGTTTATAAACAACCAGTCTAAACATAATGACATTTAAGACCTGTTGTTGAAATAATAGGTCTTCATGTCATACATTTTAGACCGGTTGTTCATAACAACCGATCTAAAAAGTTGCCATTTTTTAAAAATATATTCCTGTTACATAGCAAGCTATTTCCCCTGTTAAAACATTTTACCCATCAAGCCATTTCAGCGACATCTAAATAAATTTTTCCCTTACACATTATAACTCACCTTATATAGAAGCATTTTCATCAAGCAATTTAAAACACAATTTTAATTGGTGTAATACTTACATCATTCTTCCTATACCCCACATTACACAGAAGCACATCAACAATAAATCATTCTTGCTATACCCCAACTCTTACACATAACATTCCCATTTCATCAAGCATTTTAAAACACAATTTTAACTAGTGTAACTTACATCATTCTTCCTACACCCCACATTCCACAGAACCAACAACAATAAATCATTGAAAATTAACACATTATCACACATAATCAGAAAATTAAGGTATATTGCTGCTTATTTTTATTTCCCTATTTTAATATTATAGTTTGACAAAAAAATAAAAAATTTAGCTATAAAGAAATCTACAGAGAAAGAACACAACAGACAGCAATCCATCGCTGATGATCACTAGATGGCTTTGAAGCATCTACACTAGGACACCTCAAATCCTTCATTTTCCTGTGACAATAACAAAAAAGTAGTTTTATATATATAATAACTATATACATAATTCAAATATAATTCCTGATAATTACTTTAGCTAGCTAACCTTCAAAGTGGTTTTATAAAGGGATATCCTCCCATATCTCTTTATGATGATCGTTTCTTGTGCCGTGTTTATTATCTGCTTCATCTTCTTTGTTCAATTCTGATAGACCCCTAGAAAAGGGAGCCTTAAGAAGATCATTCATTGAACGACTTTCCTCATTAATATCAACGACCATTTTTCCTTGGAGGGCTACAGACCACATTTTATTTGCTGATCGATAATATAGAACACTTGTTTCGCTTGATATGGCATAATAAAGATTGGGTCAATATGGAAGATTGAAGAAGATAGACCTCTTTTTCCATTTATTTTTTTCATTACTACTTTTTGTAGTCTTACCAAAGATAACATCAATATTTTTCACCTTTTCATAAACTTGCTCCCTAGTCAATGCCTGAGCATCTTCAAACTCTTGTCCACCAAGAAAAGTTTTCTTTAATCTATGATATAGGTGGCCCCGTCCAAGAAATCTCATATGGCCAAGATAAACCGTCTTTCTTCCATGTTGAAGTTGATTGTAGTATGTGCCTTGTTCACAAATTAGACATGCTTTATGGCCTTTAAAACTATATCTTGACAAGTTTCCATATACATGGAAGTCATTTATAGTACAAAGGATCAGGGCTCGCATTTTAAAAACCTCCTTCTTGTTCTCATAAAAAACATCAACACCTTCATCCCACAACTCTTTCAAATCTTCTATCAAGGGTTCGAGGTAAATATCTATGTCATTTCCAGGTTGTTTTGGTCTCAGAATCAACATAGACAATATGATGTACTTTCATTTAATGCATAACAGAGGAAATAACTTGTAAATTACCAATAGAATAGACCATGAACTATGTATACTGCTTAGGCTCCTAAAAGGATTCATGCTATCCGTGCTAAGGCCAAGCCTAAGGTTCCTAGGTTCTTCACCGAAGCTAGAAAATAATTGATCGATTTTCTTCCATTAAGAAGAATCAGCCGGATGTCGAAGCTTTCCATCAGATATCTTCTCATCCGTATGCCATCTCAAATTGTTTGCATCGTTTTCATTAGCAAACAAGCGCTTGAACCTTGGTATGATAGGAAGTTACCACAACACTTTTACTGGGGAATTATCTTATTTGTACCTCAAGGTTCCACATATCGGACACTGTTGTTTCTTTTCATGCTCTTTTCTATACAACATGCAATTATAAGGCATGCATAGATCTTCTTATACTTCATCCCTAGTGAACATAGTATTTTATTAGCATTATATTATTGATAAGGCAACACATCATCATCTGGAAGCATGTTCTTAAAAGCCTCAAGTGTTTCTGAAAAACTCTTGTCCATGCCATGTTTTCAAGCTAACCAATTTCAATATTGCTCTCAATAATTGGTATTTTTTACACCCCTGGTACAGCGGCTTCTCAGGATCACTGCACATATTACCATATGCATATGATTGCTCAAAAGCCTCTTCTCCTACATCATGAATAATATCCTTTATCTTATCATCCATATCCGTGTCATTATCATCAAAGGTCACTCCCCCTATGGGATGCACTTAGGATTTCTAATTCTTCACCATGCCATACCCATATTGTATAACTGTTACAAAATCCTTCACAAATTAAATGTGTATATATATATTTGTAGCACTTAGTTCTTTCTCATTCAAACATACTACACAAGTGCAATAAAACACCCACTATCATCATTGGCATTTCTTCTAGTAAAGTCTAAAAAACCCCTCAGCCCAACATCATATTCAATACTCATCCATTTAGCTTTTATCCAACTACAATCCATATATTTCAATACCTTGTAGCACCCTATCCAAAAGCAAAATGATAGACAAAAAAACAACAACCACAGAGTTTTAGAGATTTCAACGAAAGTAAGAACCAAGCAACATTTCATAATAAAGGTATATAGATACAAGTTTTAAAACTTGTATTGCAAAGCTATTCAAAATTTTCATAACTTTATTTTGAATTCAAACCCACATAGCAAATATCATAATGTGATCATTAATGGCAATCCAAGACAAGAAAGTATAAATAAAATATCATAATGTGATCATTAAGCTAGTATATGAGTTATCATCACTGAGTTCAATGGTGAGAGTGAGATATAGAGCAACATTGTGCATATTTAAACAAAGCCATAATCATAAAATAGAACATCTCCATTTCCTACTTCAAGCATATCAAAATTTGATTCCATACATGGTTAAACCCACCCGAAACAATATCAAAAGGATCAAGGTCAAATTATTAGCAGCAAGCAAAACAAATCTAGATAGTTGCTTTACGAGTAGTTGCTCTTTGTGCTCCCATTTGGAAGAAGAATGATCAACAAGGCTTTTAAGGGAGGAGGAGTCAGAGCTGGAATGTTAATGATTGATGGCAAAATGAAGGTGAACAAAACTAGAAAATTTCTAGAAGGCAAAATGAAGGCAAAATGAAAATTGCAATGTCTACTACAAAACTAGAAAATTTCATAACATTTTGACACCATTTATTATTTCAAAACTCTATACAAAGTAGCTCCCCTGCACAGAATTTTCATTGCCAAAATTTCTAGTTTTTAACCTAAGTTTCGAATAATTCCAAAATTCTCATCCAACACTACTCCCACACAATTTTTCACATAGAATCTAATGGAAAAACAACCAAATTCTCATTACTTTCTCATGTTTTGTTTTGGGCAACATTTCAACACAACCTCAAAATTGCCAAACTCTACATTCAAGACTCCAAGTCAATTCCATTGTCCAAAACATAACACAAGACACTATTTCAACTGTCAAAACACCATGACACCCTATAACCCTACTGCACATAAAATTAGGGCAATTTCTACAAACCAAAGTATCCAATCAAAAATCACAATGTATATGCTAATAAATGGCTTTTGCTCACCTCTTCCACTATCTCTAGCTTGTTCATTCTTCAACCACCAATTTTCTTTGAGCACTCAAACACCTCCTCTTAAAAATTAAAAATCATACACGTGAAGCCCTCATCAAGATGATCAAGATTAAAGAAGGGATTTTTTGCATTCAAGGTCATTCACAAGGTCAAAATGCAAGAAGAATACCTTGATTTATTCTTTCTCTTTCCTCTACTACCATGGATGTCCAAGAGCTTGGAGAGAGAGGGAATGATAATTATAAGATCAGATTTTAGCCTTCCTTAGCCCTTATGGTAGACCTTGAGAGGAGAGAGGGAAGAGAAAAGAGTTGAAATTTTGACTTTAATCAATGGTGTCCATAGTGCCAAGTGTCAAGATCTTATAGTTTCTTCTAAAAATGCATGAAACCATTAGTTAATCTATCTAATTCCATTAGCTATTTAGTCCTACCTCTTGGTCTTTAGTTATTAGTGGATTCTCCCTTTGGTTGCTAACTAAATGGCCAATAACTTTCTTTCTTCCTGTTTTGCCCTTGACTATAGAAATTCCTTCTAGATTACCACTTAACACATTATGTCATATCTTTTCCTCATGCATGCACCCTCCCCTTCTCTTTTAATTCAATTTAAGCCTTGACAATATAATTGAGATTATATACAGGGTTTGGTCATTGTTTATTGCTAATTTTGGACAAAATTCAGATTACATCCTCCAAAAGTGTTTGGCTAACATTAATTACATTCACTTTGGAAATAATGAGCCCTTAATCATATTTTGGGGCATTACATAATTTAACAAAGCATGTAAGCAATTATCACAAAGCATTTACAGCAGCATACACAGCAGCATTCACATTCGTCACAACTCGTGACATTTAAAGCAGCATTCACATTCATGAGATTTATCACATTCATCACAATTTAATGATAAGCACATACATATAAAGAATTATACATGATACAAGAGAAAATCACTATCATGTTCTTTCCGTTCTTCCTCGAGCACAGGTTTTTTTATGCTCAAGGAAGATGTCAAATCCTATAAATCATAATCAAAGGCGGCGAGTTATTGCCTATTTCAATTCTTATAAAACTCCAAAACACTAGGGGTTGTTATCATTTGAGTCCCTTAGGTAGCTACTAAAAGTCCAGAAAAAGTCTAAAGGGTTGGGGAGAGCTAGACCAGAAAATACCTTTCAAAAATGTAAAGTGCTAAAATTTGGGGGTTGGTCGGGGCCAAGACCCTTTATGGTCGTGGCCAAGTTGGTCAAAAACATTTTGGCTATGGCCAAGAACCACTGGCCATAGCCAAGAACAAGACAGAAACTTTTGGACAATGGCCAAGAACAAGTCAGAAGGTTTTGGGCTGCGGCCAAAAACAGGTTAGAATCTTTTTTGCTGCAGCCAAAATATTTTGTCATAGCCAGAATCTGGCTTGCTTCTTGGCTAACTTCCAACAACCATAACTCTACACATACACATCCAAATGACACCCACTTTATATCATGTTAAAGCTGGTTATGTATACTACATAATTAGATAGTTTCAGAATGTTTAGACATTATTCACCATTTCAAAACACCATGCAAACCAGCTTCCTTGCACATAATTTCATTGACAAAACTTCCAACTTTTTAGCATATGTTTCCAATGGTCTAACATTCACAACCAAGACTACTCCCACACAATTTTTCGCATAGAATCTAATGGAAACATTAAAACAGCCAAATTCCCATTCCATTTACAAGTTCTATTTTGGGCAACAATTCAACACAAAATCCAGAAATTTCTAAACTACGCATTCAAGTCTCAAACTAATTCCATAAATGCAATGGACACTAATACTACTATCAACACATTATAAACTCCTAAAACCCTAATATACACAAAAATAGGGCAAAATTTCACATGCCAAAGTTCTCAACCAATGATCACAATATACATATCAAAAGATTGCATTTGCTCACCTCTATTACTTCCTTTAGTTAGTTCTTTGATTCTCTAACCTCTAGTTTTTCTTGAGCACACAAAATACCTCCTCTTGAAAATCTAAAACCATAAAAATGAAGCTCTCATCAAGAGGAACAAGATTAGGGAAGAAGTTTTGAGCAATAGGAGTCATCTTCAAGGTTAAAATCCAAGGGAAAGGACTCACCTTGCCTTAAGCTTCTTTCTCTTTCTTCTTCTTGCCTTGGTCAACTATGAGCTTGGTGAGAGTGTGAGAAATGTTGTAATGAACTCATCTTCATCCTTTCCCATTCCCTTTAGCTGATTTTGAGAGGTAAGAGGGAGGATTTGAAAATTATTTGTTTGACTTCTCATTTTTCTTACTTTATTCAAATGGTGCCGAGTGTCAACATCCTATGGCTCTATAAAAAATAAGTAACCATTTAGTTACCCTAACCAATTCCGTTAGCCATTTAGTCACACCTCTTGTTCTTTTAAATATTAGTCAATTTCCTCTTTGGTTGCTGACTAATTGGCCGATAAATTTCTTTCTTCTCGTTTTACCCCTGACTATGGCAATTTCTATTGGATTACCACTTAACACATTATTTGACCCCTGTATCTTATGCCATATGCCCTCCCCTTCTCTTTTAATTCAATTTAGGTGTTGTCACCATAATTAAGCTTAAATACTGGGTTTGGGCACTTTCTACTGCTAATTTAGGTCTTAATTCATACTTTATTCTCCAAAAGTGTTTGTCTAACATTAAATAATTTACTTTTAGAGTCATGAGCCCTTATACACATTTTGGGGCATTAGATCATGGCCCTCCTATTTCTCATCTTATGTTTGCTTATGATATTGTCTTTTTTTGTGAAGCTTCTCTAAACTAGGTTAATGCTATTAAGGTGTGCCTACATGAGTTCTGTGGCACGTCAAGTATGAAAGTTAATTCTATGAAGTCTTGGGTGTATTTATCTCATAATATAAATCATAACAAATACATGGGGCTTAGTGAAGCTCTAGGATTTATGCCTCTATAGATCTGGGTAAATATCTTGGTGTCCCGCTTTTTCATAAAAGAGTGTCTAAGGATACTTTTCAAGAGGTAGTAGAAAAAAGTTAACCAGCAGTTGTCTAATTTGAAGTCTAGCTCTTTGTCTTTGGCTGAGAGACACACGTTGATTGCTTAGTTACTTTTGCTATTCCAAATTATACCATGTAAATAGAAAAATTGCCTACCTACACGTGTGATAGTTTGTATAGGAAAAATAAGAACTTTCTTTGGGGTTCAATTGTGGATCGCAAACGGATTCATTTGGTGGCATGTGACAAAGTATGCATAGATATGTCCCAAGGAGGACTAGGGCTTAAGCATGTGAACCAACAAAACTAGGCATTTTAAATGAAGCTTGGGTGGGGCTTGATAAAGATAACGGATGCATTATGGGTGGTGTAACAATCTCCTGATTTACCATATATTTAACAATTTTAAAAAAACAATTGATTAATTCATTAAGTACTGTTATGGTAGCAAAGGAAGAAATCTATGACAAAGGTCTACTATAGAAGAAAAGATTTGACTAAAACACTTAAGGAACAACAATGATAGAAAAAGAAAAATGTTAATCTATAATGGTTAAAAAGCATTATACAATTGATTCACAATTCATATATCAATCATCAACATGATAATTACGCCTTGGGAACTCAAAGCTCACTAATACAATTTACCAATTGGCCTAACATTATTTCCCACCAATTAATCTCATGAATCACAACTCATAACTTTCCTAAATAATTTCATTTTCATATAAAACCATAAACATTATCACAAGTTTCATAAAGGTGGATCCACAATCAAAAGTGATAAATTAGAACCCATGGCCTTAGGCCCCCTTTATTAGCACTCCACTAGAGTGTAGAAAAAAAAACCAATCATGCAAGTCTGAAAAGTGCTTCACTGATTACATTTGAGTATGAATGAACCATGTAATACCCTGAAATTTGGGATTGAAGGCTCGGGAATAAGCCTAAATTACATGGACTTCTAAGCCCCAATTTAGTAGGAGCCCAAATTTATCCCCTAATGATTCTTATATCTTTGGGGTATTAAGAAAGTAAAATAGTGAACTTTGGAGAATATAATTATGTTTTCGGTGAAAGCACCAAAGAGGTAGTGAGCTTGTCATGTGATTTTGAATGATCCAATGATGAGAAAAAATTATGAAATTTTACAGGATGAAAATAGACATCCTAAGATTTAATTTGATAGGTCATATGACTCAATTAGAGCTATATACAAAATATATGAATTTTTGAATTCAGCAAAGAAAAACTGAAGTTTTTGGAACAGCATGCAACGATTGAAATTATGGGGATTGTGTGCTTCTAGAAAGAAAAATGCTATATTTTTTCTTGAAACTAGACTCAATAAGGGTTCTATAGGCTTTAGAATCACTCCAATTTGATTTTTATAGAATTAGTTATGATTTTCAAAATTTAGGCAGAAAATCTGCCAGAATTTCCAGTTAATCCGAAAATTTTGGAAATTGAATAAATAATTCCATATCATATAATATATGATATAAAACATTTCCTCTACCTTCTAGAAGCCATTTCCATCATGTTGCAGTAGGCCAAAGAGAGAGAAAATGTTGAGAGAGTTTAGAGAGAGAAGGAGAAGAGAACCTGCAAGGTAAGTCAATTTCTCTAACGATCTAGCCCCTAACGTGTATAACTCTACTCCTAAGCTTCTCTTTCATGTCCTTTAAGGTTATAAAGCTCATATTTTAGTGTGGAGGAGTTAGGGTTTTCATCCATATTTTGGAAAAGCTAAAAGGAGCTTGAGGTAACTTCCAAACTTTCGTATATTGCTTATTTTAGCTGCTGTGGGCAATTTAATCGGTGAAATTTCACTGGATTGCCATTAGTTTTAAAGTTTGGAAATTGAGTTGCCTAGGAGTTATTGTAACCCCCTACTGTAATTATATCCAAAATACACAATTAAAGTGAAATAGAGACCAATAATTATCAAACCTCAATTTCAAACCCATCTATCAGACGAGGTTTTCACAAATACCCTTCGAAATCATTTATAACCTGGTTTCACATTCACATTCTGAATATAATTACTACACAAAGATAAATCACATTTAAATATATCATAGTACACAATGTAATTTCCAGCTAATCTCGGGTTCCATACATTAATCAAAGCCTTACAGAGCACATTCGCCCATATATATTAACCAAATAGGGGATTCCTCGATCTATCTCATATACATAATCAAATCCTCATCTACATATATACAACCAAATCCAAGTACAAATATCCCAACAACAATGATAACCAACTACCAAAATGACTACCCGAAGGAGTCCTTGTCGCCCTTGGCTACTTGCTCCATCCTCGATCCACTGCCCTGTCTGAAAGGTTAGTAGGGGAGGGTGAGATTCAAGAGAATCTCAGTAGGAAAACAATACCAATATGCATGTATGATAAATGTTTAATGCATGACATGCTTGCATCACATAACTCATGCTAACAAAATGACAAATTTGCAAGCTCAATGCTTCAAACAACATACTGATGGCCATGGCATAAATTAAAACATAGCTTCATTTTACACATAATCATGCAAAGCAAAGACATGCACCAACCCACTAACACAAATATCAAATACATGCAAGAGAGATATGTTCCCTACCCTGGTCCTTCCACAAAAGCTCCAGCTCTGGCTGCTTATGATCAGGCTGAACATCAAACCCTACAGCCAGAATCAAGGACATAGGGTTAATCCTTTTTCCAATTCCTTAACTTTCAAACACTTAAGTTCGTTATCATTCAAGACCCTTAGGTGGCTACACAAAGCCTAAACACAGGCCTAAAGGGTTGGGAGAAACTTGACCAAAGATCTCTTTTAAAGCCTCAAAACCCCATTTTTGGCTTCATCACTCGAGTGATGGATGGCGCACTCGAGTGATGGATGACTCGTACCCGAGTGAGGACGGCTCATTCATGCGAGTGCTTGACCAAAAGTATAACCAGAGATAGAAAACACCTATAGCACTCGAGCATCTAACATAGCACTCAAGTGATGGCCTCACACTCACTCGAGTCCCACCGAGTAGGGCTCAAGAAGTGACCACCCGAGAGCAACAGAAAATCCAAAGCCAAAAGTGTACTCGAGCACTAGCTCTGGCACTCGAGTGAGGCCACAACACTTAAGAGTACTAGCTCAGACTCTTGACAAACCAACTGTGAGTGGCAACCTGAGAAGCGGCTTTTAGTGCAGAAGCATTGATAACTCGAGTGATAACCCACATCACTCACAAGTAAGGAAGTGTACTTTTACTTTTCCACATGAAAGTGCAACTAAAACCAAAGGGGAAAGGGAAAATATGATGCTGCACTTGAGTGAGACACCTGTTCACTCGAGTGAGGCTCTATCAGAAGCCAGAACGTAGCAGATATCAGAATTTTCCCTAACTTAACCAATATATTTCCAATGGTCCTAAAACTCTAGCATAAAGCTACTCCCACATAATTTCACACAAGGAACCTATTGGAAACCTCAAAAAAACCAAAATCACACCACAATGGAATTTTCCCCATTGGTCATACTTATCACACACTTTACCCAATTTCATTACTTTTATTTCTAATGACTCAAATCAATTATAATGGCATCAAAACACACTATAACACCATTTTAACCACAATACAACATGTAATTCTCCCAATTACATGTTACACAAAACTAAGACATAATTCCACAAATCTCAAAACTCATCCAAAAATCACAAAACTTAGATCAAAAGGGTACAAATACTCACCTCTTCCTCTTTCCAAGACAAATCCTTGATTCTTCACCTTTCAGGCTTCCTCAAGCTTTGAAAACACCTTCTTTCACAAATCTAAAACCATAGCAATAAAGCTCTCATCACTATGAACAACTTTATAGAAGATGATTTAAGCAAAAGAGGACATTAACCAAGCTAAATCTCACCTTTTCCATTTCTCTTTCCTCCCAAGCTTCAACAAAAATGGAGGGGAGAGAGAGAGAGAGAGAAAGGGATGAAGAAGGACTAGATTTTTGGCTCTCCCAAGCACCCTTGACCGACTTCACAAAGAGAGGAGAGAGAAAAGAGTGTTGAAATCTTGACCTTGATCTAAGGGCTCACATCATGCCGCTTGTCACTATCTCAACACACCTCCCATGAGCTCAAATGAACCCAAACACATGGGATTCCACCCTTTGATCTCTACTCAAAGCAATCACAACCGTTGATCTTCAAGCTACCAATGAGTTTCCTCTTCGGCAACAGATCAATTGGCTGGCAACTTTACCATTTTGCCCCTGATTATGGTAATTCAAACTGAATCACCACCTAACACATTTTCTCATTCTTCTAGCCATAATATGCGTCCTCCCTATATTTGAAGTCAATTTAGATGTTAATACAAAGTTGAACTTAAATATAGGGTTTCAGCACTGCTCATACACACCCAAATCACAAAGCATATCACATCCTCTAAAAGCAGTCATTTATAAATAATCACACCTACTTTTGAAGGCATAATCCCTTAATCAAAAATTAGGATCTAGCTAAACCAGGGCTTAGTAGTCCACTTAATCCATGCTTATTCTCCAGCTCAAGTCTTAGAATTCGGGGTATTACAGTTATGCTGCCGAAATTTGGTCTAAAAGGTATTTGTAACCTAAATGAATAGTCAATAAAGTGGTTAGGAATAGAAAGAAACACGTTTGCGGAGCTAGAATCGAAAAACCCCAATTTTCCTCGGAGTTCCTGTAAGTTTTTAGCCAGCTCTAGAAATGGGCCTTAGAGTTGGATTTTTAATGATTTGAAGGTTCCATTGAGTTCAGGAGGAAAAATTAGGTGGGGTTACAGTTGGTCACTTTTTCGAAAAAGGCCAAAAAAGAATAATTACAAAAACGCCCTTAAAACCCTTAAAGTGGGGCTGTCAAGGGTATTTTTGTAATTTGACATTGAATTTGATAATTTTGGATCTGGAAATAGATTCTTTGCATGGAAATATATTCGGATAGCCTAGGTTAGAATTTCAGGAAAAGTACAGCTGAACCGGGTACGGCCGGGCCGAGCCGGGCCCCTGAGGGCATATTGGTCATTTTTCAATATAGACTCATATAACCCCTAGAAACATCATGGAAATGTCTAAATGGTACATTTGGAATTGTAGGATCGAATATGGAGCCCGAGTTGTTGGCACGCTTTATGAGGCACACGTTTCGAGGCAGAAAAGGGTTAAGGTAGGGGACTTACCTTATTTGCATGTCTTTGATATCTCTGCTTGTGTAGTGATGTATGTGATTGCTTTACTTGATTGTGTAGAGCATATTTGAATAAATGAAGCTCTTTTTCTATTTTCACTGTGGCCATAGTTTTATTACGAGAAACATTAAGCATGCAGAAATGTCATTATGGGGCATATATCTAATTAAAGCTAACATGTCATACATATAGCATCTATCATGCATGCATTATGGTATATGTTTCCTTCTGAGATTCTCTCAAATCTCACCCTCCCTTACCAACAATTTAGACAGAAGATATGCTGAGAACAATGTAAAGAATCATATGAGGGGATTGCGGTAGTGGAACAAAGACGAGAAGATGTCTCTGTTTCACCGGGATAGGTTTAGATACCCTAGAGCCTTATGCGGCTGCAAGGTTTGTAATTATTATGTGCGAACCTCTATGGGGAATTTCTGTAATCATGCTCATATTATCAGTAAATTTATGTTGTTCCTGTGTTGCCTACCAAACCGCATATCATTTTCCATGAATACTCTGGTAAAGGTGAAGTTAAGATATAGGCATGACATTTTGGTATCAAAGCCTAAGCAGTTATGGAAGAGTGGGCAGTTCTGGCAACAAGATAGTATAATGATATGATGTGTTTGCATGTGATAGGAACCGTGAACGGTTTTAGTTTAAGCAGTTCATGTGAGGAATAAGAGGGATTACTCTTGTTGGTGAACCAAGGTACTCATAAGTGATATCAGTACCTAGATTATAGTATCTGTAGTCCTTATGCACCTGGAGATGATATCAGTGGTATCAGGATGGTACCAGCGGTATCAGAATAGTGTCAGCAGTATCATAGGGCATTATGAGCAGTTCAAGTGAGCCTGTGATCGTGATTAGCAGTGACAGCAAGATGATAGTGAACCAGCGAGTTCTAGACAGAAGATTGATGATCGATTACTTCTGGCACGGTGGTGTGTGTATGCGTTCCACAACACAAAAGAGCTTGTCGAGATTGCTAGTGCCCAATCCAGAGTCAAGGCCGGCATCCCCAGGAGTGACAAAGGCAGGGGAGACTAGAGATGCGCTAGAGGAGTGGGAATTCTTCCCGGAAATGTAAGAATCAGGAAGTTCCCTCTGGGGGACAATGATAAAAAGGCGTAGCTTAATGGTCGGAGTGCTCACATAATCCTCGTACTTATCCTTAGGTCAAGGGTTTGAGGTGCCAGAGGTGAGAGAAAATCTCAAGGGGGCGATTATATTCCTGGTGAGTGGTAGGCCGTAGTCGTAGGCCATAGTATCTGGGATTAGGGAAGTACGGATGCGAAGTGCGGATGCTAGCTCAATGGTAGAGAATCAGATAAAGACCGTGTACTTATGCCCTCTTGTCTCGTGTTCAATTCCTGGAAGGTAAAGAAATGTGGTTGAGTTGGAGAAGCCGCAAATATCCATGGTGAGTTCAGTCATGCCTAGTCCACTAATAGTCACGCCCGTAGGCCCAGGGGGTTGCATGCAGGGTGAAGTACAAGGAAGTGGGTTGCGCTTTGACAATAAAAAGGAACTAGCTCAATAGTACTACATGCTCTATGAAGCGCATACTTACCCTCAGGTCACGGCTTCGAGGTATAAGGAGGCGAAAGAAACCCACGAGGGGAGTGGGGATAGACTTAGGAGTCACGGCTCTACCTGACAAGGCTGGAGCACTACGTGTGAAGGGGTGCCAGTTGGGCCTTGGATCACTCAAGTATAAAGGCTAAATTGAGCCACGAGCGTGACAATAAAAGGGTGTACGGATATCCTTCACCCACTACCCGACAAGGCTGGGAGCCACGTGGTAGAGATGCCACTCAAGTACGAGGCCAAGGAGGGCTATATGGTGTGAATAAAAAGGCACCCTGCCCGACGAGGCTACGAGCCACGTCCTAAGGGACTCAGGTATAAGGCCAAGAAAGGCCACGGGTGTGAAAATAATAAAAAGAAGGGATGAGATGTTTATATCAAAATTTCCCAAAACTTAACATTATGCATAGGATGATGATTGTGAGGGGAGCTTCAAAGACCTTAAATGAAAAATTTATTAGAGTACCAACATTGATAATCCCAAATCCATAGTGGGCTATTGTTGTTTTCACTAATGCCAGATGGCATGGATTGGGAAGGGAATTGAGTCCCAGATACAAGCCAGCATAGATTGAGATGAGAATTGATACAAACCGAGTGAGGATGTATGCATCATGTCAGCTGAAGCTTCAGGAATTGAACTATCCCATCCATAATCTTAATTATATGGTAATAATGTTGGCTCTGAATCTGGAAACGTTACCTTTATGGCATAATTATGGATTTGTACTGTGACCAAAAAGATTGAAAGTTCTTATCAAAGAGGGCTACATACGATGAAATCTGATTGGAGAGGGCTGCCTAAGGAAAGTTTTGACTGGAAGGGGGCTAACCAGGTATATGGGCGCCTGTGTGAAGCACCGAGTATAGAACCCTAGAGTGCAACCACCATGATAATGAACCCTAGAGTGCAAAGACCGTGATGACAAACCCGCGATGCAGCCACCGTGACATTGAATTGTAGAATAGAGCTACAGGAATGTTGGCTCTCAACAATGGTTTGTTGCAATGAGTTCCATATTAAAGGGGTTTTTGATAAGAGTTTATATGGCTTCAAATGATTCAAGTGGAATCGAGCCAAAGTGAGCATAGAGGAATATAGATTGTAGGTGCCGCCAAGTGTCATAGGAGGTTCCTATAGGACTCCTATTAAATCATCTTGACATTATTAAAGCTCATATGAGGAGATAAACCTCAGAGTGGGCAGCGGAATCATGGTAAATTTATGCTTAATCTTTAGGCACCGATGATTTTCTTGAGGTTCTTAGTCTCGATATGTATTCAACAAAGATGATGAATTATATATGCTTAATCCATAAGATCTAATAGACTAGTAAGTCCTTAGGTCGGTAGAATGTGATGTATCTGAAAATTGTGACGAGCCGAGGCTCAAGGCAGTAAGACTCGTTGTGCAAGGTTACATAGGGCAGTGTCCTGACCTGTGTGTCTAGTATTGTGGTTGATGCCTAGTACGATGACATTGGACCAGTGTGTTCAAGGTAATGTTTTGAGGTTGACAGAACATTCAAACCATAACAGGTTGTAGCGGAGGCATTAAGACCAGTGTGACCAAGCATTTTGGTATCCAATGGTACCATGTCTCACATGAGGCATGACATTCTACCATGGGAGGAACCTAACGAAGTGAACCATGGCTGGCTCACTAGCCCAACAGACCTCGTTAAGGGGGTGAGGAACTTCCAACAAACCTCATTAAGGAGGTAAGGATTGGGCCGTTACAAACAAAAAAGTGATTGTGTGAATCCAGGTAAAGTCCTGAAGAGGCTGTGAGGCCTATGGAACCAAGCGCTGTGGGAACCTGTGTTTGATTGCACGCTACATACTGTGTAAAGAATGGATGATGAATGCTAAATACTATCTAAGATTAGTTATGGGAATATGACTATGGTGTTACATGGCTTGTGAGCCTGCACGTGATAATAGAATGAGATAAGATTAATCCCTAAATTGTAGACATTCAAATTTCGAGGACGGGATTTATTGAACAGAGGGAGAAATGTAATACCCCAAAATTTGAGATTGGAGGCTTAGGAATAAGACTAAATTAAGTAGACTGCTAAGCCCCAATTTATCCCCTAATGGTTCTTATATGTTTGGGGTATTAAGAAAGTAAAATGGTGAACTTTGGAAAATATAATTATGTTTTCAGTGAAATCGCCTATGAGGTAGTGAGCTTGTTATGTGATTTTTAATGACCAAATGATGCGAAACAATTATGAAATTTTATAGGATGAAAGTAGACATCCTAAGATTTAATTTGATAGGTCATATAACTCAATTAGAGCTATATACAAAAAGATATGAATTTTTAAAGCAGCACAGAAAAACTATGAAGTGTCTGAAACAGCATGCAAAGATTGAAATTATGGGGATTTTGTGCTTCCAGCCAAAAAAATGCTATATTTTTCCTTGAAACTAGACTCAATAAGGGTTCTATAGGGTTTGGAATCACTCTAATTTGATTTTTCTAGAATTAGTTATGATTTTTCAAAATTTAGGTAGAAAATCTGCCAGAATTTCTAGCTAATCCGAAAATTTTGGAAATTGAATAAATAATTCCATATCATATAATATATGATACAAAAGATTTCCTCCACCTTCCAGTGGCCATTTACGTCATGTTGCAGCAAGCCAAAGAGAGAGAAAAATTTGAGAGAGTTTAGAGAGAGAAGGAAAAGATAACCCGCAAGGTAAGCCGATTTCTCCGATGATCTAGCTCCTAATGTGTATAACTCTACTCCTAAGCTTCTCTTTCTTGTCCTTTAAGGTTGTAAAGCTCATATTTCAATGTGGAGGAGTTAGGGCTTTCATCCATATTTGGTAAAAGCCAGAAGTAGCTTGAGGTAACTTCCAAACTTTCGTTTGTGAGCAATTTAATCGGTGAAATTTCACCGGATTGCCATTGGTTTTAAAGTTTGGAAATTGAGTTGCCTAGGAGTTATGCTACTGAAATTGGGTCTATAAGGTAGTTGTAACCTAATTGAATAGTCAATAAAGTGGTTAGGAGTAGAAAGAAACACATTTGCGGAGTTAGAATCGAAAAACCCCAATTTTCACCGAAGTTCCTCTAAGTTTCAACCAACTCTAGAAATGGGCCTTAGAGTTGGATTTTCAATGATTTTATGATTCCATTGAGTTCACGGGGGAAAATTAGGTGGGGTTATAGTTTATCACTTTTTCAGAAAATGCTGAAAAAGCATAATTACGAAAACGCCCCTAAAACCCTTAAAGTAGGATGGGTTTAGATACCCTAAAGTCCTGTGCAACTGCAAGGTTTGTAATTATTATGTGCGAACCTCTATGGGAAATTTCTGTAATCATTCTCATATTATCAGTATATTTATGTTGTTCCTTTGTTGTC
Organism: Inga laurina; assembly: GCA_963855925.1. Classification (NCBI taxonomy): domain Eukaryota; kingdom Viridiplantae; phylum Streptophyta; class Magnoliopsida; order Fabales; family Fabaceae; genus Inga; species Inga laurina. The sequence continues at coordinate 32,190,445 of OY979706.1, forward strand.
TACCGAACCGCATATTATTTTTCGCAAATACTCTGGTAAAGGTGAAGTTAAGATATAGGCGTGACAAACCATGGTGGCAATATACAAAGTCAACACATAATTACCAAAAGAAGAGGGTTTACAATCACGCAATGCAAACCTAAACCTCCAATACCTTCCCTAAACATATCACATCATAAAACCTTACCTAAAAATGTTAAAAATGATAAGGACAGTCACACGAACCCAATAACCACAATTCTAATTTAACAAGAATGCAGTGAATGATCACAAGATAGTTAAGTAGGATAAACATCAATTTATATAACAATGTATAAATAGTTTTTCATCATCAATAATAGCTCAAGGAATAATTAAGCATGCATAAGACTCCCACAACCATCCTTATAACCTTCTTATAATCGCCGACAAAAACCATGAGCTATAACATAGCAAGATTCGTCTATGTGACAAGACTACACCAAGCTCTCTGATAATGAGGTGTAGCCTAACCAAAAGCTATAAAACTCACACAAACCATGTGTCCCATTTCCTTAGAATATGGAAAGGGGCACATGTCTCTTGAGCTAACCCTTAACCTAGCCAAGGAAGGTGATACCAAGGGCCCCAAGAGTGTTAAAGCCAGTCATTAAGCGTCAAGTGGCAGCTATACCACGTGGTATAAAAGCATCAAATCTCCCACAATCACATCTCATCACAAATCTCGTATACTTCAATTTATAGCTCAACATCACAAACTTCTACATCAATAATTTATCCTCATATTCAATATTCAATGCTATACATAATCAACATTACAATCACAAGATAAACAACTTAAGCCCACTTAACTAAAAAGTTTACTCACAAATATACATTTCATATATATACATTTTTCATATGTAAAATACTATAACATATGTAACCCCCTGACTTTAAACACGTAATTATAATTCGATAACACATATTTAAATCGGATTAGAGACCATTGGATGTTTTAACCTCGTTTTAAACTTTCTGTCTTACAGTAAAATTTTTACAAAACTTTCAAAACTCTTTTTCCCATCCAGGTCTCAATTTCAATATTTGAATATAATTACCTGTGCAGTTAATATACATTCAATCATATCAGAGTGTATAACCGCATCCCCGGCAACTCCCGGGTTCTATGCATAAATACCTGAAGGTTTATAAGTATACACTAGGGGATTACACAACCAAAATCGAATGTAGTGTTCCTGATTCAGAATATACAGTAATCCCGAGTTCAAAATACATAACCAACATTTCCAACTCAACTATATACCCCCAAGGGTCCTAATTGCTCTGGGTTGGCCGCTTCTCCTTTGAGCCACACGCCCTGTCTGAAATGTTAGTCATAGGAAAGAATGAGATTCAAGAGAATCTCAGTAGTAACAAACCACTCACACAATGCATAAACACAAAGCATGTACATAAATCACAAACAGCAACAGCAGCAGCAATTCACAGATACATGGTTTTCACCACAAACGACAGCACTCACGGCTGTATACACAATATGACAGCTCTTGCTATAATCAACATCACGACAGCTTACGCTGTAATCACAATAACGACAGCTTACGCTGTAAAAGATAGCTTGCACTGTAAACGACAGCTATCACCAGCTGTAACAGCAGAAGCATCAGAAATCATCATAAAACAGTGATACAACACACATACAGTGCATTACACAAAGTATAAGAGAGAGAGAGAGTCACTACCTTGTCCTTTCCTGACGTCTTTCGGCGCAGTTGGCTCCCGAGGGCGGAAAATATCGAATCCTACAATTCCAAATGCACCATTTAGACACTTCCATAGTGTTACTTGGGGTTATATGAGTCTATAATGAAAATTTACAAAACTACCCCCGGGGACCTGCCCCGGGCCCGCCGTACCCGGTCCGGTTGCACTTTTCCCGAAATTCTAATCTGGGCTATCCTAACATATTTCCACCCAAGGAATCCATTTCCGTACTCAGAATTATCAAATTCAATGTTAAATTACCAATTTACGCTTGGCAGCCCCACTTTAAGGGTTTTAGGGGCGTTTTCGTAATTATGTTTTTTCGGCCTTTTCCGAAAAAGTGACCAACTGTAACCCCGCCTAATTTTCGCCCCTGAACTCAATGGAACCATCAAATCATTGAAAATCCAACTCTAAGACCCATTTCTAGAACTGGCCAAAATTTATGAGTTCTCCGGGAAAAATCGGGGTTTTACGATTTCGGCTCCGTAAACGCGTTCCTTTCTACTCCTAACCACTTTATTAACCATTACATTAGGTTAAAACTAACATTAAGACCCAATTTGGGCAGCATAACCCCTTGGCCATATCATTTCCAAACTTTAAAACCAATGGCAATCCGGTGAAATTTCACCGATTAAATTGCCCACAGAAGCCAGAATAAGCAATATACGAAAGTTTGGAAGTTACCTCAAGCTCCTAATAGCTTCTCCTTGACTTGGCTGAAAACCCTAGCCTCTTGAGCACCAAATTTGCTTCTCAACACCTTAAATAACATAGAAGAGAAGCTTAGGAACAAGGTTATACGCGTTAGGAGCTAGATCGTCGGAGAAATCGGCTTACCTTGCGAGATTTCTTCCTCTTTTTCTCTCTTTTCTCCAAGCTCTCTTCACGTCTTTTTTTTCTCTGAAATGGGTCGGGAATGGCTGATGAAGATGATGGAATTGCTTTTAATTCCATGTTGATGTCACCTTACCACATGATGATGTCATAATTTCTAATTTCACATTTTCGGATTTTCTAGCATATTTTCTGCCCAACTTTGAAAAATCATAACTAATTCTAGAAAAATCGAAATGAGGTGATTCTAAAGCCAAATGAAAGATATTTAAGTCCTCTTCGTAGGAAAAATATTGGCCATTACTGAAAATCACCACAAAATTCCCAAAATTTCAATCTTTGCATACTGTTCCAGAAAATAATTAATTTCGCTGGGCAAACTTCAAAAATCCAAAACTCTTAGGTCACAAATCAAAATGATACAAATTATATGTTCATTTTGAAGCTTGACATGTGAACTTTAATACTGGAAAATTTCAGAATTTTTAGACACCATTTGCCTATTTAAAACGTCCATACAAATTGGCTGCCCTGTACAGAGTTTCAATGGACAGAGTTTTCAACTTTTGCACAATTGTTCCCAATGGTTCCAATTTCACAATAAACACTCTCCCCACACGAATTTTCACAAGGAAGCCATTGGAATCATTAAAATATCCAAATTCCCATCACAGATTCTCCAAAAGTGTTTATTCAACAATAATTACATCCACTTTTGAAGTCATTAGCCCTTAATCACTTTTTGGGATATTACATTTCTCCCCCTGTAAAATAAATTTCGTCCTCGAAATTTTTCACACAACTTGAGCCATAAACTCCAGATAACGTCTTCACATATCCGCTTCCGCTTCCCAAGTTGCTTCCGTCTGAGTCATTCCCTTCCAGATCACCTTCACAAATGGAATGCTTCGGTGTCTGAGTCGTCGTTCTTCTCTATCAATGATCTGTTCTGGCTCTATCGCATATGTAAAGTTGTCTTGTAACTCAACTTCTTAATATTCAACAATATGAGATGGATCCGGTTGTTACTTCTTCAATTGGGAAACATGAAACACGTCATGGAGCCTGCTCAAGTTTGGGGGTAGGGCTACTCAATAGGCAACAGGCCCAATCCTCGCAAGAATCTCAAAAGGACCTTTATATCTTGGGCTCAACTTCTTACATTTGATTGCTCGCCCAATGCCGGTGACAGGAGATACTCTCAGAAACACATGGTCACCAACTTCAAACTCTAGAGGTCGTCTTCTCTTGTCAGTGTAGCTTTTCTGTCGACTCTGCGCTGCAAGCAACCTCTTACGAATAATCCGAATCTGTGCTGAGGTTTGATCAACCAAATCTGGCCCATAAAGCTTCCTTTCGGATAATTCATTCCAGCATAAAGGTGATTGACACCGTCTTCCATACAATGCTTCATACGGAGCCATTTGGATGCTCGCATGATAGCTATTGTTGTAAGCGAACTCAGCCAGTGGAAGGAAACGATCCCAACTTCCTTTAAAGTCGAGAACACAAGCTCGCAACATATCTTCCAGTGTCTAAATTGTTCTCTCAGATTGTCCATCCGTTTGAGGATGATAAGCCATACTGAATCTCAGTTGAGTACCTAAGGCTTCATGCAATGCTTTCCAAAACTTCGAAGTAAATCGTGGATCTCGATCGGAAATGATGTTTTTCGGAACACCATGAAGTTTGACAATCTCTCGGATATAAATCTCCTCTAGTTTATTAGGAGAATAACCAGCATTGATTGGTATGAAGTGGGCTAACTTCGTTAACCGATCCACAATTACCCAGATCGCATCATAGTTTCTGATCCTGGGTAATCGCACAACCAAATCCATGGTCACGCTTTCCCATTTCCATTCCAGAATCTCAGGACTCTGAAGTAAACCAAGCGGTCTCTGGTGCTCGATTTTCACTTTCTGACAAGTGAGACACCTTGCAACATATTTGGTCACGTCACTCTTCAAACCCGACCACCAATACATCGATTTCAGATTCTGATACATCTTGGTCATACCAGGATGAAGAGTATATCGGCTCTTGTGTGCCTCATCCAGAATCTTCTGCCTCAACTCTGCCTTAAGTAGAACGCAGACTCTTTTCTGGTAACGAACCAATCCACGAGGCGATATGTCGTAGCCTGAAACTTCTTCCTGTTCGATTCGAGTCAGATTGCGCTGTATCCAGTCATCTTGACTCTGAGCTTCTTCAATTTCCGCCCTTAGATCACTCTCCTCTTGAGAAACAGTGTAATTGGCACAGATGATCTGGTTTGTCAAATTTAAATCACGGAAATCTTCAATCAATTTCCTTTCTTGTATCATCATAGCTGCAACGAGCACAGTCTTTCGGCTAAGAGCATCAGCGACTACATTTGCCTTACCCGGATGATATTTTATCTCCAGGTCGTAGTCCTTAAGCAATTCCATCCAGCGGCGCTGTCTCATATTCAGTTCTTTTCGATCATACAGATATTTAAGACTCTTGTGGTCGCAGTATAATTCCACAGTCACACCATACAGGTAATGACGCCAAATCTTCAAAGCAAATACAATGGCCGCAAGCTCCAGATCATCAGTAGGATAGTTCAATTCATGAGGTCTGAGCTGTCGAGAGGCGTAGGCCACCACACGTCCCTGCTGCATAAGGACACACCCTAATCCCTGCCCACTGGCATCAGAATACACAACGTATGTCAAACTGGGATCGGGTAAAATCAACACAGGTGCCGTCGTCAACCTCTCCTTCAGCTCCACAAAACAGTTTTCACATTTCTCATCCCACACAAACGGCTGATCCTTTCTTGTGAGCTTGGTCATCGGCAACGTAATACGGGAGAAATTTTGGATAAATCTCCGATAATAACCAGCAAGACCCAGAAAACTGCGTATTTCCGCCACAAATTCTGGCCTCTTCCAGTCCAGTACTGCTTCCACTTTACTGGGATCCACAGAGACCCCTTCTTGCGAGATAACATGGCCTAAGAATTTCACTTCTGATAGCCAAAACTCGCACTTACTCAATTTAGCATATAGTTGTTTCTCACGCAATGTAGTCAATACAACTCTCAAATGATGCCCATACTCCTCCATACTCTTAGAATATATCAGAATGTCATCGATAAACACAACAACAAACTGATCCAAATATTGTCGAAAGATACGGTTCATGTAATCCATGAAAACCGTAGGCACATTGGTTAGCCCAAATGGCATCACCAAGAACTCATAGTGACCGTACCTGGTCCGAAAAGCAGTCTTCGGAACATCTTCTGCTTTCACTCATAGCTGATGATACCCTGACCTTAGATCAATCTTCGAAAATACACACGAACCAGATAGTTGATCTAAAAGGTCATCGATTCGGGGAAGAGGGTACTTGTTCTTAATAGTAACTTTATTTAGTTCTCTGTAGTCGATACACAATCGAAGACTCCCGTCTTTCTTCTTTACAAACAACACTGGAGCTCCCCAAGGCGACACATTAGGTCTAATGAACCCTTTTTCAAGCAAGTCTTCTATTTGTTTCTTTAACTCCGCCATTTCATTTGGGGCCATCCGATATGGGGCCTTAGATATAGAGCCAGCTCCAGGCACAATATCGATTGGAAATTGAACTTCCCTTTCTGGAGGTAATCCGCTCAAATCATCCGGAAACACCTCAGGAAATTCATTTACCACAGATATATTATTCAAGGTTTCGCCAGTTTCCCCTTGCATAGAGAAAAACACCACATACCCCTGGCAACCCTTTTCAAGATACTTTTCAGCTTTGGCTGCAGCAAGGAAATTCATACTAGAATCCACAACTTCAGCCCTCTGAGAAACAGGATATACTATCCTCTTGTTCCCACAATCAAGTAATACATTATTTGCCGTTAACCAATCAAAACCCAAAATAACTTCCAATTGGTAAAGCGGCAAACATATAAGATCTACAACAGATTGGTGCCCTTCCACAGTTATGACACAACTCAAACAAGCTTCTGTGGTTAAGGCCTTAACTCCCATTGGAGTTGACACTACTAATTCAAATGGTAACTTATGTACATGCATTCCCAGGCGCTTCACGCAATCATAGGAGATAAAGGAGTGACTTGCACCTGAATCATACAAAACTTGCAACAGATGGCCATTAAGAAGAATATTACCTTGTATCAGCTCGGGAGATTTACGGGTCTCTTCGTGGGTCATAGCAAATACTCGGCCCTGTGTTTTCGGTCTCTGGTCTGGTCGTGGCTCTTTGCAGTCAGCAGCAGTATGGCCCACACGCTTACAATTGTAACATATTATTTTGCCATCACATGTTTTACCCTGGTGTGGTTGATTACAGCGACGACAAATGCACGATGGAAAATATGTTCTTTGCTGGTCACGGCTCCCAGACTGCTAGGGCTTCTTACCACTTCCAGATGAAGATCCTTGCCCCTTTCGCTTCTGTGAGGTAGCACCCTTATCGGGTTCACTGCGGTGGCCAGTAGCTTTAGCAGGATACAGGTCTCTCAAGTTGTTCTCTGTAATCCTGCACTACTCAACCGCCTTGTTGAACTTGGTAAATTGGTGAGTAGCTAGGCGTTTCCTCAACTCTCACCTTAAACCGCGAATGAGCATATCAGAACTCCATTCTTCGTCATCCTTGTACTGGAGGTAAGAGGAGTACCGAGCCAACCGAACAAAACGGGACAAGTAATCATCGAAGTTCTCTGTGTCCCCTTGTCTAATGTTGAGAAATTCTGTCTCCTTCTCGAGTCTCACCGATTTGGGAAAATACTTCTCGTTGAACTCTTGTTGAAACAGTTCCCAAGTCAATGGCATTTCCTTGCTTTTCAATGTTAGGGCGATATTCCGCCACCAACGATCTACATCCCCTTTGAGCTTATAAACGGCCAGTCGTGGCTTCACCTCATCCGGGCAACCAAGAACCTCAAATATTTTCTCCAGCCTGTTCATCCAATCTTCGGCTGCTTGAGGGTCAAACCTTCCTCTGAACGCCGGAGGCAGATGCTTGCAGAATCTGGTGACCCAAAACTGAAGGTCTCTGTCCTCTCTAAGCGGCATCCCATATGATTCTTGATTTGGAATAACATGAGGTGGGGATTCTAGTGGTCTTGCTGATCCTTCTACAGTGTCCTCATGTCGAGTTTCTTCTTGAGTTTCCTCCGGAATAGACTGAACTGGACCTTCCTTGTTCTTCGCTTTCTCTGCTCTGAGCTCTTCTCTCAGCTCAGTTATCATATCTCTTTGATCCCGGATTAGACCCATCAGCTCTTGCATAGGATCTGGTGGATTATCATTGACGACCTCCACCTCTGGGTCTACACGCGGAATATTGGGGCGTCCTCTAGTTTTCTTCATTCTACAAACAACTTGCCCCATTAATTTAGCAGAGATAGTATGCACATATAGTCACAAAACTCATATATATATCCATGTCAATAAAACATACATGTGCATACACAACAATCATTCACAGATATCCCTACTATTATATAAGGGATCTATCCTAGCTACCTCTACCCTTGCCAGGAACTACAGCTCTGATACCAAAATGTAACCCCCTGACTTTAAACACGTAATTATAATTCGATAACACATATTTAAATCGGATTAGAGACCATTGGATGCTTTAACCTCGTTTTAAACTTTCTGTCTCACAGTAAAATTTTTACAAAACTTTCAAAACTCTTTTTCCCATCCAGGTCTCAATTTCAATATTTGAATATAATTACCTGTGCAGTTAATATACATTCAATCATATCAGAGTGTATAACCACATCCCCGGCAACTCCCGGGTTCTATGCATAAAAACCTGAAGGTTTATAAGTATACACTAGGGGATTACACAACCAAAATCGAATGTAGTGTTCCTGATTCAGAATATACAGTAATCCCGAGTTCAAAATACATAACCAACATTTCCAACTCAACTATATACCCCCAAGGGTCCTAATTGCTCCGGGTTGGCCGCTTCTCCTTTGAGCCACACGCCCTATCTGAAATGTTAGTCATAGGAAAGAATGAGATTCAAGAGAATCTCAGTAGTAACAAACCACTCACACAATGCATAAACACAAAGCATGTACATAAATCACAAACAGCAACAGCAGCAGCAATTCACAGATACATGGTTTTCACCACAAACGACAGCACTCACGGCTGTATACACAATACGACAGCTCTTGCTATAATCAACATCACGATAGCTTACGCTGTAATCACAATAACGACAGCTTACGCTGTAAACGACAGCTTGCACTGTAAACGACAGCTATCACCAGCTGTAACAGCAGAAGCATCAGAAATCATCATAAAATAGTGATACAACACACATACAGTGCATTACACAAAGTATAAGAGAGAGAGAGAGTCACTACCTTGTCCTTTCCTGACGTCCTTCGGCGCAGTTGGCTCCCGAGGGCGGCAAATATCGAATCCTACAATTTCAAATGCACCATTTAGACACTTCCATAGTGTTACTTGGGGTTATATGAGTCTATAATGAAAATTTACAAAACTACCCCCGGGGACCCGCCCCGGGCCCGCCGTATCCGGTTCGGTTGTACTTTTCCCGAAATTCTAATCTGGGCTATCCTAACATATTTCCGCCCAAGGAATCCATTTCCGTACTCAGAATTATCAAATTCAATGTTAAATTACCAATTTACCCTTGGCAGCCCCACTTTAAGGGTTTTAGGGGCGTTTTCGTAATTATGTTTTTTCGGCCTTTTCCAAAAAAGTGACCAAATGTAACCCCACCTAATTTTCGCCCCTGAACTCAATGGAACCATCAAATCATTGAAAATCCAACTCTAAGACCCATTTCTAGAGCTGGCCGAAATTTATGAGTTCTCCGGGAAAAATCGGGGTTTTACGATTTCGGCTCCGTAAACACGTTCCTTTCTACTCCTAACCACTTTATTAACCATTACATTAGGTTAAAACTAACATTAAGACCCAATTTGGGCAGCATAACCCCTAGGCCATATCATTTCCAAACTTTAAAACCAATGGCAATCCGGTGAAATTTCATCGATTAAATTGCCCACAGCAGCCAGAATAAGCAATATACGAAAGTTTGGAAGTTACCTCAAGCTCCTAATAGCTTCTCCTTGACTTGGCTGAAAACCCTAGCCTCTTGAGCACCAAATTTGCTTCTCAACACCTTAAATAACATAGAAGAGAAGCTTAGGAACAAGGTTATACGCGTTAGGAGCTAGATCGTCGGAGAAATCGGCTTACCTTGCGAGATTTCTTCCTCTTTTTCTCTCTTTTCTCCAAGCTCTCTTCACGTCTTTTTTTTCTCTGAAATGGGTCGGGAATGGCTGATGAAGATGATGGAATTGCTTTTAATTCCATGTTGATGTCACCTTACCACATGATGATGTCATAATTTCTAATTTCACATTTTTGGATTTTCTGGCATATTTTCTGCCCAACTTTGAAAAATCATAACTAATTCTAGAAAAATCGAAATGAGGTGATTCTAAAGCCAAATGAAAGATATTTAAGTTCTCTTCATAGGAAAAATATTGGCCATTACTGAAAATCACCACAAAATTCCCAGAATTTCAATCTTTGCATACTGTTCCAGAAAATAATTAATTTCGCTGGGCAAACTTCAAAAATCCAAAACTCTTAGGTCACAAATCAAAATGATACAAATTATATGTTCATTTTGAAGCTTGACATGTGAACTTTAATACTGGAAAAGTTCAGAATTTTTAGACACCATTTGCCTATTTAAAACGTCCATACAAATTGGCTGCCCTGTACAGAGTTTCAATGGACAGAGTTTTCAACTTTTGCACAATTGTTCCCAATGGTTCCAATTTCACAATAAACACTCTCCCCACACGAATTTTCACAAGGAAGCCATTGGAATCATTAAAATATCCAAATTCCCATCACAGATTCTCCAAAAGTGTTTATTCAACAATAATTACATCCACTTTTGAAGTCATTAGCCCTTAATCACTTTTTGGGATATTACAACATACACTTGTATCATTTGGAAATATCAATGTACACTTATAATCACCTCAACAAGCATATAAGATAAATTGGAAAGTTGTTACCTCAAGTTCTTGATACAAGAACTACACCTGAGAGACTTTAAGTCCAACAAGCCAAATTCAAGTTTCCTCTACAATAGATATATTATTATATGTTAATGAAATGTTAACTAACATAATGATATATAAATTCAAATGAAACTTCATCTTCACACTTTAGTTGATCTAAAAACCTCAACTCACTACAACAACTCAATTTCTTATTCCAAACACATTCCTATCATCCAATAACTCTATCTCACTCATTGAAGTTATTAACAATAATTTTCCCTTCAATCATCCTAAAATCCCCAAAAATTTCTCACTTTCTGTACCTAGGAAAAATTACCAAAATAAAATCAACTGCTCCTCAAATCATTATTATAATCACATATCTTGCTTGTAAAAATTATTTCTCACATGTTAGAATCACTAAAGTATAATAACTCCTCAATTTCTTTAAAACTCTCAAAATTTCAATATTTAAAGTTTCAGTAAAAAGTCACTAACATTTTCATCTCATCATAAACCTCTAGACTAATTCATCCAATCATCAATATAAACTCCCATAAACTAAAATGAATTACAAAATCCGAATTTAAAAGCCCATAATAATAAATCATACTTTCTTAATCAAACCCTAACTCTAGTTTTCTCAAATCAACAGTTTAAACAAAATCTAAGCTATACAATCTCTTATTCTAACCTCATTTGCTCTATTAAAAGTAAAATAATCAACTAGATGCCTCAAAAGTTTGGAATCAAACAAAACCTATTTTTTTCCCTCCATCAAGAGTAAAAATAAAAGAGGAAAGAATAAAAATAATAAGAGATAGAAAACCCCAACCCAATCTTCATATTTCTTATTTTCCCACTCTCACTCCACGCAAGGAGCAGAAGAAGGAGAAAAGGGCAAAAGAAAAGGGGAAAAAAAACAGCGACGCGCGCTGTGCGAAGAATAAAAGGGGGAGGGAAAGATTTGATGGGGAATTACCTCCACACTCATATAAATGGTGGGCTGGCCACATGCCACCCACCACTTATCATATATTTATATATATATATATATATATATATTTATTAATACAACATATTATTATATACATAATATTATTTTCAATTGTTATATATTTTTTAACAATTCTACCAGTCCTAAGTTTTTTTCCTTACTTCAATAATTCTTTTTATAATAGTCAACATATTTTGAAAAAAAAAATTTATTTTTAATATTTTTATTTACTTCCACCTAATTTTATTAATTTACCTCTTAAAAATTTAGTTCTATTTTGAATAAATTCTCCTTAATAAAATAATTACTTGATGATTTTCAATTATAATGAAATAATCTCATCCTAATAATTAAACCAGCGCCTTTAGGCGACATGGTTATCGAAGTGTCTTTAAGGCACTTCTCCCCCCTCCCCCATCCGGGTTCGAACCCGGCCGATGTTGTATCAAAAAAAAAATAATAATTAAATCATAAGATAAAATTTGGGATCTTATAAGTGTAAGTTATTCGAAGCATGTATAATTGTAAAGATGACTTATTATACCTACGATTGATAAAAGGCATATGGGGTCAAACGTGTAGAATGGTATTAAGGCTTCATGGGATATTTTTGAAGTGAATCTGATTCGTAGCTCACAGAACTCGGATATGCGATGGAAAGGCACTAAGGACGGTTCCTTTAATGTCCAATCAGCCTATCAAAGCCTCATTAATAACTCAAATGATCATAATAAAACGTGGGGTAAGATTTGAAAGTTAGCAGTGCCACAGAGGTGTAAGACTTTTATTTGGCTTCTTTATCAAAACAGGCTTCTTACTAATGAGCCAAGAAAGAGGAGAAATATTACACCGAATGATTGCTGTGACCTACGCAATGATTTGGTGGAGAATTGTTTACATGTGCTTAGGGTTGTTCCTAGCAAGTTTGAACAACAGTTTTTCAGGCCAGGTGTGAGAGAGTGGGTTTCGAAGAATTTTTCTTATTCTAATCCATCATGTCATGCTCATTGGCCAAGCTTTTTTGCGGTATCCTGTTGGTTACTCTAGCGTAAGCGGAATATGCGTGTCTTTGAGCAGAAGGAGCTGCGTAATGATTAAATCTATAACAATGATATGGCCATCTTATCGACTATTGAAGAGTCCAGCTTCAAGCTCCAGGGTATGAGAGTGCAGGAATCCTTGAATATTGTCTTGCCCAGGAGGTGGGTTGCTCCAAAATAGGGATGGTTTAAAGTGAACGTGGACGGTGCTTTCTCAGATGTCTCCGACGCTGCTGGATGTGGGGGCATAATTCGAGGTTAGTATAGTTTATGGAAGGCTGGTTTCATGCACCATCTCCCTCACGGTGATTGCCTTTCTGCTGAACTTTGGGCTTGTTGCCTTGGTCTAAAACTAGCTTGGGACAGAGGGTTCCGGAACGTTATTCTGAAAACTGACTCTGGTACTGCTGTTGATCTTATTTCTAAGGGCTGTTTGAAGTCACATGAGAATTATGACCTAGTATTAGAGATGGATGACTCAGAAGTGGGATGTGAAGGTACAGCAGGTTCTACGGGATATGTTATGAGTGTAAATGGTCTATTAGAAAGTGTAAGTGTACATTATCGTAAATAAGTAATATAAAAATTAGTAGAGTATTACTCCCTCAATGACTGATCACTAAATACCAAAATGAGTAATCTAACTCTATTTAGTCAATCGATTAGTTGATGATTGAGAGTACGAAATAAAAGATGATTAAAAATGTGAATGCAAGTGATATGAAACAACTATAAGAAAAAGTCCTAGGGGTCAGATTTTCACTTAACAAATGTTGGATTGAATCATTTATCTATCCCAGCCCAATTTATTCCACATGATTGATAGCCGAGTTTCCTTAATTTAATTACTAGTCTCTTCTAAGGTCAAGCAATTCTATAATTAATTGCTAATCAAATATATTCCTATATAAATTTAAGCAATTAAATATATATTAAAATTTATGGAACCCAGTAAGACTACACAACTCATATGAATATATTCTTGTTCCATATGTAAGTCATGGTTTTAATTATAGGATCTATACACATGCATCTCCTTCCGGTCTCAACATGCATATTCGAATCATTTAAAACATGGTCAATCAATCAAAAGCATTAAGAACAATAATTAAAACTCAATCATTAAGGAGAAATTCAAACTAGATTTAATAAGTTAAGATTCAATCTATCATTAGTAAGCTACGTCATTACCCTAGAAAAATAAAATTAAAGTTTAGCACTTGATGAAATTAAAAATAAAAATAAAATAAATTGAAAACTTCATAAGTTAAGATGAGAAGATGTCTTTGTTTCACTGTGATAGGTTTAGATACCCTAAAGTCCTGTACGACTGCAAGGTTTGTAATTATTAGAGCTCTTTCTTAGCTTTTTATCCATATATAGAACGTCCCAATCTGACATCTAGAGCTTCCGATATTGCCTGAAAACTGAAAGAGGGTCTAATATATATAGTATTTTTCAAGAAATTCTACTTTAAACCAAAATCATTATTTATTTATTTATTTATTTATTTATTACACCCAAATTCACTAAATTGAGCTCAAATATCATCCACAAAATCATCATATAAAAAAAATAAATATATAAATATTTTAATTTTACTTATATAAATTCCTTTTTTCTTTTTTCTTCTTCTTCTTCTTTTTTTTCTTGTGGCCCTTTTTTTATGCTTCCTGATTGTGAAGCTTTATATAAAATGCGTGGCTTTCGTGTTTATCATCTCCACAAATTGTCAATCTTTCTATTTTATATTTTAACCTATTATATATATATATATAATTTTCACATTTAAAATTCAAGTTCCCCAACAATAATGTTCTTACATTAATACTCTCCAAAGCTAACATAAAAAATATCACAATACAAGAACTTGATATGTGAACACAGTACATCAACAACTAATTAAGTAAATTAAAAGATTACTAAAAAACACAAGCTTGTCGGCAAAAAAATTTAAACAAAGCAAAAAGGCAAACGAAACAAGCTAGGTTTTCACTCTTTCCTATTAAATTAGGAACAAAAAGGCAAAAGTTATATTACGGTTTATCTTAACTAAAAAAAAATTTAAACAAAGCAAGCTAGAATGAAACAGTCTTCTTACAAATCTATTAATTGACCAGCGCAGGGAGTGGGAGACCACATTGGTGATGCTAGCTTGAGTGACGAGTGAGCGTGTGGGTGTGTTTTTTAGTGTGAAGATGATAGGAAATGGAGGGAAGGGGCCGATGGATCCATTAAGAAGATGAGAAAGGGAAAGTAGTTTATTGGAGGAGAGAGTAGTTCAATAATTAAAGTGGAGTAGTAGTCAAAAAGAGAAGGAATGGGGGGCGAACACGGGACCACTACGTGGGAAATGAAATAATTAAAAACATTTGAATTTGAAAAAAGAGAAGGAGACCATTTGAAATTTTTTTTTTTAAAACATGGGCAAGTGTGGCGCCTAAATAGTTAGGCGCCAGGCATTGCCATATATCAGCTGTGGCGCCTAATGCTTAGGCACCACAGCTGATATATAATTTATCATGTGTGGCGCCTATTTATTTAGGAGCCACACATGATATTTGCTGCAGCTGTGGCACTTAGTGGGTTAGGCGCCACAGCTGCTTGCGTGGCCCCAAGTGTGGCGCCTGTGTAGGCAGGCGCCACACTAGGCCTCCTCAATTGTGGCATTTAATTTATTAGGCGCCACAGCTGGTACCCAAAATTTAAAAAAAAAATTATAGAGGTAAAAAAAAAGAGAGAGAAGCTGTGACACTTGTTTAAAGAAGGGCCACAAAATGTGCGCCACCTTTTACCCTTTTTGTAGTAGTGATTCTCAATTTCACAATTTAAATATGACACATAAGTATATGATTTTTCTTTTTCTCTCCATTAAAACTAATTTACTTACAATATATATGTTTCATATCAAGATTAATATCTGAAACTTTATACAAATAATGCTCAAATGTCATATATTTGAATTTATACGAAGGAAAAAAGGGAGAAAAGACTGAAGACAAAACTAAAATAAAAAGTATGGCCCAATAATGAAAGAAAATACTTTGTTTGGGATATAAGAATTCCACATTTGTGGGAAATCTATGAAGAAATAGAGAAGCAGAAATTCCAACAAGAAAACAGAGACCGGTTTTCAGCTTGACATGGTAAACTCTATTAATTACAAGATCATAAAGTTGTGTTTAATCTATATATATATATATCATATCATGTTTAATTTATAAATAATATTCACACACACACACACCTCTTATATTTAAATTTGTAAATAAATTGTACAATTATATATAAAGAATAAAATTAAATAATTGAAGGTTATATTAATAAATACTAGAAACATTTCAATTTGGGAGTTATAAGGCATGAAATTAACCATGAGGTGGAATCCTAAAAGCCATAGAATTATATGAACACCCACACATCATAATATTTAAATTTCATTTGCAAATAAATTGGCACAATTTCAAAATTGTCAATGATCACTTTTTAGTCTATTTGAGTTCATACATCACCTATGAGCACTTACCAATATCACAATATCAAACGATAATTTTGTTAGTTCAAGCGTTTCACCCAAGAGGGGGTGAATTGGGTGATTCCAAAAATTTCATTGCGTATAAGGAAATCTACGGAATATTAAAACAGTTAATATTATGATGTTAAAAAATTTCGTTGCGTATAAAGAGAAATATCACTGTAGTGTACACCGGGAGTTATACTAGTTCGGCCACAATCACTTTGACCTACGTCCAGTCCTCAGAACGTCTCTGAGAGTTTCACTATATTCTCCAAGATTCAGTGGGTTCTTGGCACCTCAGTACACAGCAAGTTCCTACACCTGGACCCTCGCTCCCCTTTACACGTTGCAATCAAATCCCCAACTCAAGGTTCCATTACCTTAAGTTGTCTCAATAACAAATATTGAGTTTGTAATGAAAAACTTTCTCACAGAGCAAATATATATCCACTAAAGTACAAATAAATGAGTATATGAAAACAAAGCACTAAGTGTATTGATCGATGTGTGATATCAGTTCGTATCTGCTTGTTTTCTTCTCTTTGAATGCTCTATGTATATAGATGATTTGAAGTGTCTATTGGAAGAAATTTCAAACTTGTCCGTTAGGGTTGCGTAGCAACGGTTGACTATTCTTCATATTTGAAAACTATCCGTTGGCAGTAGGTAGCATTAGGTCAACGTTCGGACTTTTATTTGACTTCTAAAATCTGTCATACTCTTTCATTGTTTCTCTACAAATGTACTTAGAATACTAATACAATGAAGAGTTAATCATATAGATAACAAATCAAGAGATATTCGATGAAAATATAATTTCTGGACTGCCTTACTCAAGTGGCTACTCGAGTGATCAAGTTTGTTACTCGAGTGGTCCCTCGACTAAACATGTCAAAAATATGGCAGTGAGCAAATATATATTTTGCATCAGAATTACTTGGGTAAGACATGGAGTGATATATTACAAACCTTGAAAATACCTGATTACTCGAGTGGCTACTCGAGTGGCCATGTCTTTACCTTCATAGATTACTCGGGTGATCACTGTGGTAAACTGCTTACTCAAGTGACTACTCGAGTGGGCTTCATTTGTCTTCACACCTTACTTGAGTGATCCATCAAGTGGCTTTCAAATAACCTGGCAGATTACTCGATTACTCCCTCGAGTAATGGCATCAAATTCTTGGCCGAGATTTACTATCTGGTTACTCAAGTGGCACTTCAGATAATTTTGCAGATTACTCGGGTTGTCCCTCGAGTAATGCTATTTTCTCATTGGTTACTCGAGTGGCTACTCAAGTGATGAGCTGCATTTCTTGGCCAAGAGTCACTGAAGATTTTGGACCTGGTTACTCGAGTGCTACTCGAGTAATGCCTATGAAAATCATGTTACTCGAGTGGCTACTCGAGTAATGGTCTATATAACATTGCAGATTACCCGAGTGGTCTCTCGAGTAACTTCATTCAGAATTTGGGAGTGCCTCACTAGATGAAATTCTGTTTGCTTACTCAAGTGGCTACTCAAGTAAGCCTTCTTAAAAATTGTTGATTACTTCCAGTGCTGACTCCAAGTGATGTTTTGCTATTTTGTTCAAATCCATTTATTTGTTATCAAATCCTTTCATATAATTGATCCAATCTTTGTTATCATTAAAACATATGGGATCTAACATTCTCCCCCTTTTTGATGATAATAAAACTTGGTGATTTCGAACAAAGTTTTTGAAGTTGAGTTTTCAAACATATGCTTCTCAAATTCTTTTCATATGAAATCATTTGTTGAATTTAACCTTGAAAACTATTTTTGAAATAACTTATTAGAGATCTTTTCAAATTTTTGTTCTTATGATTAATTATTCACCTTGCATACACAATCAAAAAACTTATTAGTCCCAAAATGCAATATAATTTCAATGAAATGACATAAAGGAACACATTACATAATGAGGAATTCAATACATAATCAAACTTTAAACTTAAAATCGTTCAAGAACAAAAAGAAACAAAGCACCCTAAAACCCTATACACCCAAATCCCAATCTATAGACTCAGTCATTCTTCACAAAATCACTCAAGTTCTTCTCCCCCTTTTTGTCTTCATCACAAAGGTGGAATTAATCATAAGGAGGAGTAGATGGCTTGGCAGCTGAGATGGGAGTGACAGGAAAAGCCAATGACTCATATGAACTATATGAACTAGAAGAGTGTGAGGATGATGGTTCAGGGTCAGGAAGGTGCACTGGAGATGTCTGAAGATCCTCTGGAGGATTTATTGGATACAGAGAAGTAATTTCTACTTCCTCTGTACCAACAGGTGAAGTAACTAGAACCTCCTCAGTGTGAGTAGGTGAGGCAACTGGAGTAGACACTGACTGAGGTTGGACAGGCTGAGCTGGCTGAACTGGATCATCAAGGGTGACATGAACCAACTGAATTGTTTCTGGGTCAGGCAAGGAAAACAAAAGGTTCCTGGAGATAGTGATAGGTAATATAGGAGGAGGAATAGAAGAAGGACCGGCCTCAAAAGGTTTAGGCTCAAAAGATATTGGCTGAGAAGGTTCACGCTGAGAAGTTGAGACAAACTCAGGAGGTCTTAACTCAGAATGTGGTGCCTTAAATGGTCTGGGTTCAGGAGGTGACTCTGGCTCAGAAGGTTTAGAGGTACCAGAGGTAGAGGGGCCATATGCCACAGAATCAAGTCTAGCTACAATCGACCTCAGAAGCTCACCCTGGGCACGTTGTTCTGCTAACAACTCTTCGTGCCTCTTATCCATCCTTTCCACAAGTTGTCCCATCTTGTCATTCATGTGAGTGATCAACTTAGCATTGGTATTTGCAATGTCGATATCAAATCCCTTTAACATATTCTCCATAAAATGTTGTAGTGTGGTATTGAGGAATGAAGGTGAAGATGTAGTGCCGGCTGGAGCAGAAGACTGTGTGTCATCCATTCTACTTGTCTCAGTCTTAGTCTTCTTCTTCTTCTTCTTTCTGGGGCCTGACTCTAGAGGACCCTTGAGAGCTATTTCAATGTTCAGTTTCCCAATTTGATTCCTCCCAATAGGAGTTATCCGATCTCAATAAGTTCCTTACTCTCCAGATACCAAATCTTGTTCTTCTTCAGAATCAGAGATATGAGCTGAGGATATGGCATAGGAGTAGATGGCTTCCCTTCAGTCTTGTACTTTTGTATCTCCACAAAAATATATTCTCCCAAGTCTTTTTGCTCTTGGAGAAGGAAAGAAGCAAACAACCTATAGTCCCTTTCAGTGAAATATGTATAATTATTGGATTTATTTACTAAGGCTCTAGAGTAGATGTACCATAGAACCCTGTGGTGGTTACACATATCACTTGGATTGAAGTTTAGAGGTCCCACTAACTCACCAGGTCTTAGAACAGAGAAGATTTGGTTAGGCTCAAGTTTAGAATAGATATCATCAGGGGGATTTTCTATTCCTAACCAAATATTAATCCTAGAGGGTGAGATGAGGATTCTTTAACCTCTAACGTTTGTGGTCATTTCTTCCTCTACTGATCTTCTAACAGGGTCATTTAGCATTTCAAGATTGCAGTAGAAATGACTAACTACCTTGGTGTAAAAGGGTAATTTAATAGATAACCAAGGCATAAAGGGTTCAAGGTAAGGACTAAGGTTGTACTTCAATACCTCCCGAAGAACTTGGAGATCAATCCAGTGAGTCTTGCACACCTTCCTCCTAGAGAAGTGAGTCAGGAACTTCTGAGACTCCTCCAACTTGCTAACATTAAAACCTTCAGGAGGGAGAGTAATTTCCTCTTCTGGTACTTCTAGCTTCTTAGAGGATTCCCCTTTCTTTGATCCCTTAGACTGAAAGGCTTGATCAAGCATGCCTATCATGACATTGGTAAGCCTCTCATCAATCTTTAGCTTTTTCAGAGGGTTTTGAGAAAAAGTGGGAGTATCGGTTGAATCAGAAGGAGGAGGAGATGATACTTCTGTACCTTTGCCTCTTTTAGTTGAGACACTCTTCTTGGATTGAGCTCTTGTGACAATGGACTCTTTGATCACAACCCCTTTCTCTTTCGGCTTAGACTGAGGCTTAGAATGAGATTTGGCTTTGGATTTCACTGTAAGCTTGCGTTTCTTGGTTGGTGGCTTAGAAGAGAATGGGTCAGATGATTGTTTAGGTTCAGAAGACTCTGAAGGGGTAGATTTTTGGTTCTAACCATTGTGATTTGGAGAAAATGGGATTTTCAGGAAAAACAGAGTGACTGTCGAAGGTATAGGGCAGGAAAATCTAAGAAATGTAAGAGGTTTTTGGAGCAATAAATTGTTGGGTTTAGACGAAAATGAAACAAGGAAATGATTGTGAAAAATTTTTGTGAGAGCACTTGGTGAATCACTCGAGGTGATTTTGTGAGAAATGACCGAGTTGCGACTAATAAAGACCTAGGGCACGATATCACTCGAGGCATTACTCGGGTGATCATCAGCTTCGCTCAAGTAGCTACTCGAGTAATCATACCAGAAATTCTTAAAATACAGTGATATTGAGCGCGTACCTGGCATGAATAATATTGTAATTACCTATGTATATTCCCTTGATCATTTGATGACTCTTTAGAACATATTTGAGTTGAAATTCAGTCGATTTGAAATTTTCTCCCAGGTTCACTCGAGGCCTTACTCGAGTAATATTGAATATCACTCTAGGCTTCCCTCGGGTAAGCTGTCGCTTCACCTTCTAACTGTTTATTTTCAACCGTTGTGCTATTTTATTTGAAATTAATACTTCACTGGCACATTTTCAAGTTCATTACTCGAGTGGCTACTCGAGTAATGCATCTATTACTTCAAGTTGTCACTCCAGTGATACATTTATTACTTGAAGTTGTCACTCCGTGATGCTCATTACTTGAAGTTGACACTCTAGTAATGTTGTCCTCTGTTAACCTTTGTTATTCATACCCCAAAACAAAATATTATGATCCTACAAAAACAAATTGCTAGAATCTCTGATACTTAAGTTAGTAATCATCAAAACATCAATAAATAATATCATCTAACATTTTGTAAACACCAAATAACTTACAACTCATTGGAATTTACCATTCCCAATTCTCATCTAATATACAAAAATTGATCTTTAGCAAGAGGTTTTGTAAAGATATCAG
This sequence comes from Inga laurina, assembly GCA_963855925.1. NCBI lineage: Eukaryota > Viridiplantae > Streptophyta > Magnoliopsida > Fabales > Fabaceae > Inga > Inga laurina. The sequence continues at coordinate 32,211,807 of OY979706.1, forward strand.
CTAGTTGAAGATGAGTTGGAATGAATATCACTTTGACATCCTTCTTTTGGACATGATCTCTGATGAAGTGATGTCTAACATCAATATGCTTGGTTCTGGAGTTGTTGCTTTAGCCAAATTACTTGTGCACAACAACTTGATACTGCAACATACTCAGCTTCTGTTGACGAAAGAGACACTGTAGTTTGTTTCTTGCTAAACCAAGATACAAGCGAGCCTCCAAGAAATTGGCCTTGTCCACTTGTGCTCTTTCTGTCCGTCTTGTATCCTTCATGATCAGAGTCTGAGTAAGCAACTAGATATTCACTTCTTCCTTTGGGATACCATAGACCCAATTCTTGTGCGTCAGCAAGATATCGAAAGATAAATTTTACGGTTTCAGCTGTGACTCTTTTGGTACTGATTGATATCTTGCACACATACACACACTGAATTGAATGTCAGGTCTGCTTGTAGTGAGATAGAGTAATGATCCAATCATTCCCCTATATTTTGTGATATTGTAATCTTTTCCCTTGACATCTTCATTAAGCAATGTGGTTGAGCTCATGGGTGTGTCCATTCCATTTGCTTCATCCAATCCATACTTCTTCAATAGCTCTTTCAAATATTTTGTTTGAGCTATGAAGATTCCATTCTTTCTTTGTTTGATTTGCAAACCGAGAAAGAAATTTAATTCTCCCATCATTGACATCTCAAACTCCCCCTATATTATCTCAAAAAATTCTTTGCACATAGTTTCGTTAGTAGCACCGAAAACTATATATCAACATATATTTGCACAATTAATATATCATCACGTTTTTGTTTTGTAAAAAGTGTTGTATCAACTTTTCCTCGTACAAAACCTTGATCAATAAGAAATTTACTGAGCCTTTCATACCATGCTTTAGGAGCTTGTTTTAAACCATATAAAGCCTTTTTGAGTTTGAAAACATGGTCAGGTTTGGTTACATCTTCGAAACCTAGAGGTTGATCTACATATACTTCTTCCATGATATAGCCATTTAGAAATGCACTCTTTACATCCATTTGATAGAGTTTGAATCCTTTGATGCATGCAAAGGCTAAGAGTACACGTATAGCTTCCAATCTAGCCACTGGAGCATATGTTTCCTCATAATCAATTCCTTCTTCATGATTATAGCCTTTGGCCACCAATCTTGCCTTGTTTCTGACAATAATTGCAGATTCATCAAGTTTGTTCTTGAATACTCATTTATTGCCAATGATCGGATGATCCTTAGGTCAGGGTACCAAATCCCAAACTTGACTTCTTTCAAATTGATTTAATTCTTCTTGCATTGCTATAACCCAATCATTGTCTGACAGGGCTTTGTCAATGTTAGAAGGTTTAAACTGAGAAATAAAAGCAGAAAAACTTACTTTATTGAAAATTATATTTCTAGTTTTGACTCCTTCATTCACGTCTCCTATGACTTGATCTAGGGGATGACTCCTATTGTATTTCCAGGCTTTAGGTTGACCTAGTGACTGTTCTTCATCCTTGGTTTGATCAACTTCTAGAATAAGAGATTTAGAAATAGATTGACCATTTTCTTGATTTAAAACAACTTCCTGCTCATCATCAATGGTTTTGTCAGAGTATTCAAATTCATCAAATACAACGTGAATTGATTCTTCAACAACACATATTCGTTTATTGAAAATTCTATATGCTTTACTTCGGTTAGAATATCATAGGAAAATTCCTTCATCTGTTATTGAATCAAATTTTCCTAAGTTATCTTTACCATTATTATGAATGAAACACTTACAACCGAAGATGTGTAAATGAGCAAGATTTGGCTTCCTTCCTTTGTATAGCTTGTATGGTGTCTTTCCAAGCTTTGTTCTAATGTAGGCTCTGTTTGAAACATAGCACGCTGTGCTCATTGCATCAGCCCAAAAAACTTGAGACACGCTCTTTTCATTTAGCATTGCTCTAGCCATTTCAGTGAACACTCTATTCTTTCATTCCACGACTCCATTTTGTTGTGGTGTCCTTGGAGAAGAGAAAGTGTGATAAATGCCATTTGTATCACAATATTCTTCAAAGGCTTGATTCTCAAATTCTCCACCGTGATCTGTCCTGATACCTGCAATAGACATACCTTTCTCATTTTGCACTTTCTTGGCAAAAATAATGAATTTTGCAAAGGTTTCATCCTTTGATGATAGAAAAATAGTCCATGTAAATCTAGAGAAATCATCAACAATGACCAATGAATATAAGTTGCCACTAAGACTTTTAACTCTTGCTGGACCAACTAAATCCATATGTATCAGTTGAAGTGGACGATTTGTTGTAATCTCATTTTTTGATTTGAAAGATGATTTAGTTTGTTTACCCTTTTGACATGCGTCACAAATCAAATCGTTTTTAAAACTCACTTTAGGTAAACCAAGAACTAAATCCTTTTTGAGTAATTTTCCTAGTTGGTGCATGTTAACATGAGCTAGTCTCTTATGCCATAACCAAATTTCATCGGCATTGCTCATAAAACAATTTTCAGAACCATTTCTATTTATATCAATTGTATAGCAATTACCTTCCCTTTTTGCTCTGAGCTTTGCCTTGATATTTTTCTTATCAAGTTGTAAGTCTTTCTTGTTGACAATCAGACATTCCTCTGAATCAAATATTATCCAATTGTCTTTATCTACACTTTGACTTACTCTTAGCAAATTATGACACAAGCCTTCAACGTAGTATACATCTTTGACTTGTATTCCTTTGTCATTTTTGATTTCACCAATTCATGCTATTCTTCCGGATTGATTTCCTCTAAATTTCACCATTCCACCTTCCTTAGGTTGCAATGTGGTAAAACTTTCGAAATCTCTGGTCATATATCTAGAGCATCCACTGTCTATGTACCACTTGTTGTTTTTGGATGCTTTGAGACATATCTGCAATTAAATATGATTAAGTCTTAGGTACCCACTTCTTTTTGGGTCCTTTTGGGTTAGTACAAGAAATTTTTGAAATATATGAACATTTAGGTACCCATTTATAGGTTCCTATCGTTCCTTTCTTCTTATGAATGCATGATGAAGTATAATGACCTTTTCTATTACAATAATTACAATGAGCAAAAGGATTTGATGTATGCATAGAATGCTGAAAATAATTCAAATATGATTTACCTCCCGCTTTCTTTCTTCCTTTCCTTCTGTCTGATTTTGGATCATATCCAATTCCAGATTGATCATTTACAAATCATTGAGCTTTTAAAATCACATTTAGCATTTCACTTCCTTTAGTGAATTTTTCAAGAGATTTAGTAGGATCAGTGTTTTTATTTTTCAAAGAAGTGCAATTTTCACAATCCTTTTCAAACTTCTCTTTAATCTCTACTTCAAGAATTTTGTTTTTCTTTTTGAAAACAACTAGTTCTTTAACTACTTTGATGAATTCAGAATGTAAAGCATTATATTTAGAAAGTAATTCATCATAGGTAGGATCAGAATCAGTTACCTCTTCTTCTGTTTCCTCTTGAGCAACTAGATATATATTGGCTACTTCCTCTTCATCGCTTTCTTCGTCAAAAGAACTATCTCCCCATATGGCAGATACAAAAGCTTTCTTCTTGTATAGAATTTTCCTTTTCTCTTTTCTTTATTCTTCTAAATCAACTCTTGACATTTTGATTTGAAATTTCCTGGCTTTCCACATTCATAGTAGATGATATGTTCTTTATTGCTTGTTCCTCCTTTCTGAAGGTTTTTGAATCCTTGGCCTATCTTGTAGAACTTTCTGAATCGTTTCATGATTAGGCCCATTTCATCATCATCAAGCTCTTCATCTTCATCTTGTTCTTCTTCTTCAACTTTCAGTGCTAGACCTCTTTTCTTCTTGTCACCAATATCATCTAGTTCTCGTTTGAACTTTAATTTGCTTTCATATTCAGAAAGACTTCCAAATAGAGAAGCAACTGATCACATTGATTCACCTTTTGCTTCCTCAATTGCAGTGACCTTTGCCTTCTAGTCTTTAGAAAGAATATTTAAAATCTTTCATACTTGGGTATGTTGATCATAGACTTTTCCAAGTACTGCAAGTTGATTAACAAGGTCAGTATATCTAAGTTCAAATTCAACTATCGACTCACCTGACTTCATTCAAAGTAAATCAAACTCAGTAACCAGAGTATTGATCCGGTTTTCTTTTATTCCAGAAGTTCCTTAATGAGCTATTTCCAACGCTTCCCATATTTCTTTAGCTGTTGGGAGTGTGCAGATTCTGAAGTACTCATTTTGACTCAAGGCACTTTGAATCATTAAAATTGCTTTGCTATTGAGTGTGATGAGTTTCTTGTCATTCTCATCATATTCTGCTGGTGACTTGGGAACTCTTTGTGACTCTACAATCTTTTCAGGTTTGTAGTTTCCACTCTCAAACACATCACATAGCCCATATTCAGTAGCCACTACAAAGACTCTGAACTTCGCTTTCCAAAATGAGAAGTGTTTGCCATTGAAACCTAAAGGTCCTGTGATAGAAGCTCCGTCGGTAAGAATGCCTTCACCTATGCTGCCCATTGGATGCCTTAATAAGAAGACCTAATCTCTGATACCAAATGTTAGTTCAAGCGTTTCACCCAAGAGGGGGTGAATTAGGTGATACCAGAAAGTTCGTTGCAAATAAGAAAATTGACGGAATATTAAAAACAGTTAAGAGTAAGGAGAAATATCACCGAGTGTACACCGGGAGTTATACTGGTTCAGCCACAACCACTTTGACCTATGTCCAGTCCTCAGAGTGTCTCTGAGAGTTTCACTATATTCTCCAAGATTCAGTGGGTTCTTGGCACCTCAATACATAGCAAGTTCCTACACCTGGACACTCGCTCCCCCTTATACGTTGCAATCAAATCCCTAACTCAAGGTTCCACTACCTTAAGTTGTCTCAATAACAAATATTGAGTTTGTAATGAAAAACTTTCTCACAGAGCAAATATATATCCACTAAAGTATAAATAAATGAGTATATGAAAACAACGCACTAAGTGCATTGATCGATGTGTGATCTCAGTTCGTATCTGCTTGTTTTCTTCTCTTTGAATGCTCCATATATATAGATGATTTGAAGTGTCCGTTGGAAGCAATTTCAAACTTGAATGTTAGAGTCACGCAGCAGCGGTTGAATATTCTTGGTATTTGAAAACTATCCGTTGGTGGTAGGTAGAGTTAGGTGAACGTTCGGACTTTTATTTGACTTCTCAAATCTGTCATACTCTTTCATTGTTTCTCTGCAAATGTACTTAGAATACTAATACAATGAAGAGTTAATCATATAGATAACAAATCAAGAGATATTCGATGAAAATATAATTTCTAGGCTACCTTACTCGAGTGGCTACTCGAGTGATCAAGTTTGTTACTCAAGTGGTCCCTCAAGTAAACATGTCAAAAATATGGCAGGGAGCAAATCAACATTTTGCATCAAGAATTAGTCGGGTAAGACATTGAGTGATATATTGCAAACCTTGAAAATACCTGATTACTCGAGTGGCCATGTCTTTACCTTCACAGATTACTCGGGTGATCACTGTGGTAAACTACATACTCGAGTGGGCTTTATTTATCTTCACACCTTACTTGAGCGATCCCTCGAGTGGCTTTCAAATAACCTAGCAGATTACTCGATTACTCCCTCGAGTAATGGAAAAAAAATTCTTGGCCGAGAGTTTACTATCTGGTTACTCGAGTGGCACTTTAGATAACTCTGCAGATTACTCGTGTTGTCCCTCGAGTAATGCTATTTTCTCATTGGTTACTCGAGTGGCTACTCGAGTGATGAGCTGCATTTCTTGGCTGAGAGTCATTGGAAGATTTTGGACCCGGTTAGTCGAGTGGCTACTCAAGTAATGGTCTATATAACATTGCAGATTACCTGAGGTGGTCCCTCGAGTAACGTCATTCAGAATTTGGCAGTGCCTCACTGGATGAAATTCTGTTTGCTTACTCGAGTGGCTACTCGAGTAATGGCTTCTGTTACCCGAGTGGCTACTCGAGTAAGCCTTCTTAAAAATTGTTGATTACTTCCAGTGCTGACTCCAAGTGATGCTTTGCTACTTTATTCAAATCCATTTGTTTGTTATCAAATCCTTTCATATAATTGATCCAATTTTTGTTATCATCAAAACATATGGGATTTAACAAATTTCTCTCTCACAAATTAATCACAATAAATTTAAATTTACACACTAATCAAAATCAAAATCATATAGCCTCATGGGCTTACAATTATTTCTTTTGGTTTTACAATTTGGTCATCAATCTTTCTCCATAATTTTTTGCTTTAAACATCATAACTATTGATATTTTTCATAATATCTCATTGTCTTTTTGGCTTCCCAACCATTATGATTTTTATTTTCAATAAATTGATATATATATTAGTCTATATTGGTGTTCCCATGGTGAGGAAGAGCTATACACTACAAAAAAATGGTATTCTGTAACGGTGGCATTGTAGCGGTTATATCAAACCACTACAAATTATAGTATTTATAGTGGTTTATATCTAAACCGCTACAAATTTGTAGCGGCAAGCTACCCGCCAAGTGGCGCGACAGATTAGCAGTGTTTTTTATAGCGGTTAGGTAGAAAAAACTACTACAAATTTGGTGTGAAATTTCCGCTAAAACTTGTAGCGATTAATAAAAAAAACCGCTACAATATTTCTACCACTTGGCGCGACCAAGGCCCACCAACAGTGTAGCGGTTATAGCAACAAAACCGCTACAAAATCCCAAACGTCAGGTATTTGTAGCGATTATAGGGATATAACCGCTACAAAATTTTAGGAGTCTCCAAGTTTGTAGCAGTTCTGTACCATAACCGCTATAGAATTTCAAAGGTTCTTGTACTTTGTAGCGGTTATTAGAAAACCGCTACAAATTTAAGTCGCCCTTGGTGATTTGTAATGGTTAACATAGCGGTTATTGGGATAACCGCTACCAATTGTAGGCCTATTTAAGGCCCACCTCCCTCCTTTTTTCCGTTTGCTCATTTTGTTTCTTGAAGTTTCTCTGAGTGTTTTCTTTTAGATTTGAGCGTTCAGACGTCTGTGAAGGAGTTTTTGCTGTAGTATTTCTTAGTATTTGCACTTGAGGTACGTAGATAAGATGTATTTTATTTGTATTTGTATTTTTATTAGATTTTTGCATAATAATGTGACTAAAATATTTTTTAAAAAATTTTTACAGTTGATATGGCTTTTAGAAAGGATAAGGGGAAGGCCCTTGAGGTCCCCAGACCGATTTTACGGGGTGGCAGCAGCCGAGCAGGGGGCAGAGGGAGGGGGCAGCGCGGAGGCAGGGCGACCACGGCATTTTAGCCTATCCCCCCACAGGAGTCAGCCCTACCACAGGCATCGCAGACGATCCCACAGGATACGACCACACCAAAGGTGCCTAAGTTTGGGGGGCTGATATCAACGTCGAGGACTACACGAGGAGGACTTTGAGATCCCAATTGGGCTCAGGGAGATGGAGCAGTTCCTCGATGAGGAGGAGGCTCAGGAGTAGAACAACCAACGAGGGTCGTCTTCACGGTCCACTGGGTTTGAGGTGCAAGTCCAAGGTAAATAAATTTTTTAATTTAATAAATTATTTATTTAAATTTGAAATGTTAAATTTGAATTACAATTTATCTAACGTGCAGTAAACTGTGCAGATGAGCAGGGGAACGTGTCAACAAGGAGGCAGGACGTGGCCGATCTGAACATCATGGACCGGACCCTGCGAGTTATAATGCCGTGGAATTAAGGCACTGACCAGCCCATCAACAATGGGGGTCACCTGTTCAACCACTTCTTGAACGACCTGGGCGCGAATTGGATGCGGTTCCCCCTTCACTTCAAGACATGGAGGCACGTTCCGAAGGGGCCGAAGGACCAGGCTTGGGAGGAGGTGGTTCAGGTAATTAATAGTATTTAATTAATATTTTTTGTAATTAATTATATTTAATTAATATCTTTTAATAGGATTTTTGTAATTATTGATATTTAAATAATTTTTTTGCAGCTGCGGTTTGCTGTCCGGGCCAACCAGAAGAGGTACACCCTCATGAAGATGGGTATGGCTGGAAGAACAGGAGGAATCGTCTCTTCCGCATGGTGGATAAGGATGGGACAATGCCTCTAGAGCAGCTGATCGAGAGCATCCCAGATGGCGTGCTGCGAAACGACTGGGCGAGTTTCGTCCAGTTCAGGAGGAGACCTGAGGGGCAGGTAATGTATTTATTAGATTCTTTATATATAATTTTGTAATTGTTAATTATTAAATTATAATTTCAATTTAATTACTTTTAATTTGAAATTTATTAATTTTAAATGTTTTTTATTATTTTAATACATTTAATATTGTTTTTTTCCAAGAGCTTTCTCAAAGGAACACCAGGATCCGTGCGCAGCAGACGATCCACCACACAGCAAGCTGGTAAGTTTTCAAAATATCACTGAATTTTAGCTGGTTATTTCATAATACTAACTGAATTTTGTAATTGTTTTAGGAGAAGAAGGCTCAGCAAGAGAACCGTCAAATGGACTATGGGGAGTTGTACGCCATCATACACAGACACCGTGACAGGAATGCGACCTCTCAGCAGGCAGAGGCGGCCATTGTAAGTAATTTTATTATTATAATTTTTTTATAAAATCAACTTAATAATGAAAAATGTTAATTAGTAATTGTTTCATAAAATGGCAGGAGCGGATGCAGCAGTCGCAGGCTGAGCTGCGACATACCCAGGCCGAGGAGTCACAGGGGTCAGTGGACCCGACGGCTCCTTTGAAGGCCGGTCTGGGTCAGGATGAGCACCCCGGATGCGTGCGAGGGATGGGGATAGGCGCCAAATCTAGCATGGTCTACGGCATGAGCGCTGCCTCTGAGGCTGGCAGCTCTAGAAGGGTCAGACGTCTGAGGGACGAGTCTATTGACCAGCTGCAATTAGATTTGGAGCAGCAGATGGCACAGCAACAGCAGCAGATGCAGCTACAGGCTGATTTGATCTATGCTCAGCAAACACAGTAGCCTGATATCGCGAACAACATGCTCGAGCGGTCATGGAGTCGCCTGTTACTGGATAAGCAGCATTCACAAGTTCCCCCAGTCCCTCGGTATGTCGTCTAGCCTACTCCTCCTCCTCCTCCTCCTGCTGATGATGATGGTGCGGTTCACTTTGCCCAGTGGCCTGATCCAGCAGCACCTGAGGGAGCCCTACTTGAGGGAGCACCAGATGATCAGCCCCAGCTACTTAGTTTAGAACATCTTTTTTTTATTTGTTGTTGAAACATTTGTAAATAAATATATGTAATTTTGTATTTCAGAACTTAAAATCTTATTCCATAATTATATTTATATTATAAGACTGCATTGTTGAATTTTTGAATTAATTGCAACAATATTATTTATATTTCTAAAATAAAAAAAAAAAAGCATATATGTATTTGTAACGGTTTTATAATAAAAACCGCTACAAATATATATATGGTTGTAGCGGTTCTACAATAAAAACCGCTACAAACATATACGGTTGTAGCGGTTCTACAATAAATACCTCTATAAATATACAAAATATTTGTAGCGGTTTAATAACACAAACCACTACAAATATCAACATTTGAATTTTGGAATTTGCCACCTTTGTGCACATTTGTAGCGGTTATTTTATATATAACCGCTACAAATTAAAAATAATTTTTCCATTTGATGTCCAACAGTTTTAATATTAGTAGCAGTTGTATATATAGAACCGCTACTAATACTCAACTTTTAAATTTTGAATTTCCCACCACTGTGTGCAAAATTCCAACGGCTTGAAAATTAGTAGCGGTTTTATACATATAACCACTACTAATTTTTTAGAATTGTAGCGGTTAGTGTAGTGGTTTTTGAACCGCTACAAAATTTTAAACGTTAGAATTTCAGAATATAAGGTTTTTGGCATTCGTCATTCTCTATTCACTCATCTTCTTCTCTATACTTTCTTCTCTCTCACTAGTAGCTATGGATAAATCATGGATCAGGTTGCCACGCAATTCTCTAGAATATTTGTACGGATTAAACAATTTCTTGGATTTCGCATTTACTCACGCCAGCTATAACGGCAAGATCGTCTGTCCGTGTTGGAGATGCAAGTTCAAGAAGTGGCATGCACGAAATGTTGTAAAGGAACATTTGCTTCTGAAGCCTTTCCCTGAGGACTATACGTTCTGGGCATTTCATGGTAAGAAGGTCGGCATTAGATATGATGATGCTCTTTCTCGAAGTTCTCAAGTAGGCGTTCAAGTAGATGAAGATGATCCTGTGAATGATGCTGTGCGTGATACGTTTGGATTTCAAGGCGATAACTTCAACGAAGAAGTGCACGGTTTGGGCCAATGTTTATGAGGAATGAAGCAGCTCAGAATTTTTTCAGCTTGATGGATGAAGGAAATTGTCCTTTATATCAAGGTTGTCACAAATATTCTAAATTATCTTTCTTGATCATATTGTATCATATCAAGTGCTTTATGGAATCACAGATAAGGGAATGTCAATGTTGCTCGAATTATTACAAGATGCATTCCCTGACGCTGAGATTCCCACAATGTTCTATGAGGCCAAGAAGATTATCAATAGGTTGGGGTTGAACTATCAAAAGATTGATGCATGCCTAAATGATTGTATGCTATATTAGGGAGATGATTCTAGCAGAGAGACTTGTAAGAGATGTCACACATCGAAGTACAACACAATTCGGAAAGGGAAAAAACAAAAGAAGAAACCTGCAAAGATTCTCAGGTACTTCCCTTTGAAACCTCATCTACAAAGATTATTTATGTCGTCTAAAACTGCGGAGCACATGAGGTGGCATGTCGTTGATAACAATGAAGACGGTAAATTAAGACATCCACGGGATGCAGATGCTTGGAAAACGTTTGACAACAAATTTCCAGATTTCATGACTAACCCCATAAATGTTCGGCTTGCTTTGGCGACCGACGGTTTCAATCCCTTCGGGAATCTTAGCACAAGTACAGTACTTGGCCGGTGGTCTTAGTTCCTACAACTTACCCCCTGGATGTGTATGAAACAAAGCTCCTTCATTATGTCTATGGTCATTCCAAGCAAAAAGGCACCGGGCAATGACATCGATGTGTATCTCCAACCGCTTATTACGGAATTGCTTGACCTGTGGAATGTTGGCTTGGAGACGTACGATTCTTACAGCAAGACTTTGTTCAACTTGTGTGTAGCCTTGATGTGGACGATTAGTAACTTTCCTGGCCTTGGCACATTATCTGCTTGAAATGTGCATACTGGGTCGGCGTGTCCAGCTTGCAATTTTGACTCTGTCGCAATGCGCCTTCCCCACAGCCGAAAGTGGTGCTTTATGGGGCATCGGAGGTTTCTCGATGGAAGGCATAAGTTCAGATTGTGACGGAATCGCTTCAATGGGAAACCAAAAAAAAGAGGACCACCTCACCGGTACAGATATCTTACAGCAGCTTGAGCATGTTGACTTCGAGTTTTGAAAAAGCGACGATTTAGCACAAATTCGCCAAAAGATGCGCAGGACTTCGGCGCCTCAGCAGTGGAAGAAGATAAGTATTTTATTCACTCTTCCATATTAGAGATCTAATTTACTTCACCACAGTCTTGATGTAATGCACATTGAAAAGAATATTTACGACAATGTCCTGTATACGCTGCTTAACGAACCCGGCAAGACAAAAGATCACCTTCAAGTAAGGAAATATTTACGCAACATGGGAGTTCGTAAAGACGCTTGGCCAGATGAGCATTACAAATTTTAGTTGGCAAAGTTTACCCTCACAAAATCGAACAACAAAGTCTTCCTCACGATGTTGAAGAAATTAAAAGTTCCTGATGGGTATTCAAGCAACATTTCTTGATGTGTTGACTTGCAGGCTCGAAAGGTTGCTAGCCTGAAGAGTCATGACTCACATGTTCTTATGCAGTAGTTACTCCCTCTGGCTATAAAGAATACACTTCCTCCCAATGTTTCCATCATTGAGGAGCTCGATCAGATGCAGTCCAAAATCATTCTTACGCTTTGTCATTTGGAGATGATCTTTCCTCCTTCCTTTTTTAATGTGATGGTTCATCTTACAGTCCACCTCGTTCATGAAACAAAGCTCACTGAACCAGTACAATATCGTTGGATGTATCCGATTAAGAGGTACTCATTTTAAATATGTGCTTTATTCTTTGTATTTAATGTTTGCTAGTCGTCCTTTTAAGCATTTTATATCAATTTTCTCTTCTGTACTTCATAGGTTCCTTGGGAAATTAAAATCTTACGTAAGGAATAAGACGTGGCTAGAAGGTTCTATAGCTGAAGGCTATATAGGGGATGAGGTGCTCCATTTTTGCTCAAGGTACTTTGATGATCTTGAGACGGCTTTCAACCTCCCACCTCGTGTTGACGATTGTCCTGAACCTGCACCGACATCAGGAGAATTTATCTCTCATGTTGGTAAACCAATTAGAGCAACTGAGAACTTCAAACTAACAGCAACTGAGAAGTTGCAAGCACATAGACATGTCTTGATTAATTGCACTCAAGTTGAACCTTTTATACGGTAAGAATTGTACACTCACATGTTATTCGATCTATATCTTTCGTAACATTTCTCACTTTCATTTCACTATCGCCTTTCCATTATTAATTGCAGGGAATTCAGAAGTCATGTTAAGCGTCAACTCAGGATCCGTACACAAACATCCTCGAAAGTTGATAGGAGGGTCCACAGAGAAATCCTAAGCTGGTTTGCGAGCAGAATACTAAATGACCACTACCCACACTCACCAGATTTTAGAGCTCTCGCAATTGGCCCTCTTGATCATGCAAAAAGGTTTACAGTATACAATATCAATGGTTTTAAGTTTTGCACGGTTTCACGGGATCAAGGATTGCAAACTCAGAATTCAGGTGTTTATGGCACATTTGGGACAAGGAGTTATGCGAGCAGCAGTGACGCCAACATGCAATTCAGAGGCGTCCCTTACTATGGCAATCTTCTTAATGTGGTCGAACTTAATTATCAAGGCCGTTTCACCATAACGTTGTTCAAGTGTTTGTGGGCAAATACCACTACTTCTCGGGGACTGACAACTGACGACTTAGGGAATACATCAGTCAATTTCTCACGGCCGATTCATACTAGTATTTCTCAAGATGATGAGCCGTATATTCTAGCTTCAGAGGCACATTAGGTTTATTATGTCGAGGACGAGAGGCACAGGGATTGGCACATGGTCGTTCATTTAAAGCCACAAGACCTTTACGACATGGGTAAAGGCGATAACATCGCCTACGAGAGTGAGCCATTTCAGCCAGCCTATTTTGAAAACTACTTCCCTGAAGGCGATGACAATTTACCTCTACTGCGATGAGTTTTTTTAAGTCCACGTCATTTAAATTAAAATTCTTAAATTTAATAATACATCCCTAACAATACTTTTTCTACATAATTTCTGTAGGGATGGCGATGATGAGTGATCAAATTCAAATTATGCTTTTGTCTTTAAAAAAACTGGAAAAAAATTTTAAAAAAACTTTAAAAAAATAAAATAATATTTGTAGCCCGCTACAAAATTAAAAATAACCGCTACTAATTAAAAACCGCTACAAAATGGATACATTAACCGCTATAAATAATACGTTGATCCCTATAAATACCCTTACCACAACTCATTTCAAACACTCCCCAATTTCTTTTCACCTTACATTTCTTTCATTTTCTCTCATTTACAACTTCTTTTGTATGAGTAGAGGAGCTGAATAATACGATCAAATATGGTAACAAGTTTTTTTATTTTTTTTTACAATACTTCTTTCCTTTATATAAAAGTTATTCTCACCAATTTTTTTTCAGATATTTTAGAGCTGTATCTCATTTCCATCTATTTTTCATACACAATTACATTATATTAGACAACATAATAATTCCTTATTACCTACGTATCCTTAATAATATTATTAATATAATTTTTATACGAATCCAATTAAATTAAATTTTTCCTTTTAATTTATTAATAAGTTAAAATATTGAATAATAAGCTAATTAAATTAGAAAAACTAATAAAAAAATAACTATTTAATTTAATATTAAAAAAACAGAAAAAAATGATCGTATATTTTTTAAAAAAAATTTTAAATATTTTTCACGGTTATTAAACCGCTACTCACAAATGCGCCTTTTTAAACTCAAATTAAATTTTTTGGCGCTAAATTTGAATTTCATGAAATTTGTAGCGGTTTTATAACCGCTACTAATTTCATAAAAATTCAAAATTAGTAGCGGTTTCTTAACCACTACAAAATTGAAAAAATGTCATTTTTCTTTTCCCGCCTTCAAAATTTCAATTCTTTATATTTATAGCAGTTATATAACCGCTACAAATATCTCTGAAAAAAATTTCGTTCATGGGGATGTTATAGCGGTTTTTTGTAATCGCTACAAAGGATGTAGCGGTTATTTTCCGTGAGTAGCGGTTTTATATAAATGCTACAAAACCGCTTGCAACATACGATTTAGTAACAGTTTTCCTAACTGCTACTAATGTTGTTTGTAGTGGTTAAAACCGCTACTAATACCCATTTTTAACCGCTACTAAATCACATTTTTTTGTAGTGATATGTTGTCATTAGAGTTGGGAATCAGGGCTGGCCTTTGATGGGCCAGGGCCTAAAAGGGCCAGCCATTTTAGGCCTGGGGTAAGAAAAATTTTTATTTTTCAAAACACGGCTTGAAAGCATAAGGGTCAGGGCCGGCCTGCAAGGCCTGAAGATATTTTCACAAGATTGAACAAATTTTATTTTTTTCAATGTTTTTTTAAAAAATTTACAACAATGGAATTCCTAATTTAACACATAAATATTGTCAAAATTAGAGTGTAAACGGTATGCATCATGCAACAAACAAATACTGTCATTAAATTATAATCAAAGATAAACTATTGTCTATATACCACAATTACAAATAATTAATGAGAACAGTTAACAAAATTATAAATACTTCTTCTAAATATGTCTTGAAAAGTGTAAGCAGTTAATAAAATAAACAACATAAGATATAAATAAAATAATCACAAGAAAATAACTCAAAAAATACAAAATTGGTAAGAATACTTATGAAATAAGAAATATTTTGTATACGTTTTTAATTTTTAGGATTATTAATACAAGATATTCTTATGAAACTTACTTCTAAAAAATTTAATATCAACTAAATAGTTGCAACATCATTAACAAAATATAAAAAATCAATAATAATATTATCATATAAATAAATTTAGAAAAAAACATATAGGGCCAAAAGGCCACGGGCTGGCCCTTTTAGGCCTGCTTTCATTTTTAAGGCAAAAATCTGAGACCTATCCCTTGTCAATTTTGGCCCTAAAAGGGCTACCCCGACAGGCTCAACCCATTTTCCCCGGCTCTAGTTGCCATAGATGAACCTAGAAATTTCTCAAATGATGGGTAATAGGTGAAAGCAGGTAAGGAGAAAAGGGGACTCTTATGTGGAAAAAAGTCTATTGCTATAAAGTTGCCACAAAGAAGAAGGTTAATTACCCTAACGGTGGTTTGACATAATTATTGGAGGTTAGGTGCTGAACTGTAAAAATAATCAATGTGGTAATATCTCATTTAGCGACCGAATGGACCGAAACTAAGTTTGGAGGAGGCTGTAGAGATGGGTGGTACCAAAAAAGATAAAGGCTCTTATGTGGCTTGCTGCTCATGGGAGGATCCATACGGCGAAACTAAGGGAACAAAGAGGCTTGATGGAACATGCAGATTGTGTTTTTTGATGCGATTCTGAGGAAGATCTGATGCACTTACTAAGGGATTGTGTCAATACAAGAGAGAGGTGGATTTCCTTAATTAATCCTCTTCTTTGGGAGCAATTTTCCAACCTACAGGGTATGGAATGGATCAACTGGAATCTCAAGAATGAAGCAGGAAGAAATTTCACTAATAAAGTTAGCTGGCCAATTTTGTTTGGGTATGTTTGCTGGGACATCTGGGTAGCTCGTTGCTCGAAGATGTTTGGAAATGATCAAGAGATGGGGCATCTCAATGGACAATCTAGTTTATTCTGGGCTGCTTGGGATCAGGATTTAACCTAAAATTGTCGGTTCTACAAGGGAAATATTGTCCAGAATGAAGTGGGTATGGGGGGTAAACCTGGTTTTGCTACTTTGGAGACAGATGGCTCGGTCTTGGAATCAGGTATGGCAGGGTGCGCGGGAGCTATAAAGGATGATGACAGAAGCTGGATTTATGGGTATATTAATCGGCTTGTTCAAGTGCCCCCAGTGGTAGCGTAGATCATTGCAATTATTCAAGGCCTTCAGATCTGCTGGAGCAAGAATCTAAGGAATATCATTGTCTTCACGGATTGTCTGTAGGCGATCAACTTAATTTCAAGAGGTTATCCAAATGATCACCCTTTTGGGGAAGTGATTGAGGATGCAAGAAACTGGATGTCGAAGGACTGGCAAGTTCTTCTTAGTCATGTGCCTAGGGAGAATAACACTCTTACTGATTATTTAGCGGGACTAGCCCATAGTATGAGTGAGAATTTTGTTATTCTTGATCAACCACCACCTTCTTTAGGGGAGGCGGCGGCTGATCATAGATGATGCCTCTTTTGCATTTTCCTTAAGGGAACGGGGTTTCGTGTTGTAACCTATCATTGGTTATTGTATTTCAGTTTTTATTCAAAAAAAAATATTGAAAGGTGTAACGCCCTAAATTTCGATTAAGGGCTAATGATGATTATTATGGATATTTTGGTAAATTGAAGTGGATTTGATATCCGACTTTGTTATGGGAAATGCCCAACACCCTGTATTTTAGCATAATTATGTGACAAATAATTATTTAGGCTAAAATAGGGGTAAATGGCGCATAGAAGAAGGAAAAGAATTTGATTATGTATTATGTGGCAATTTTAATGAATATGTCATAATCAGTGAGAAATTGGAAGAATGGCCATAAGTTAGTGATTAAACAATAGATTAATTACTAATTAAGAGGAAATGAGATGTGAAATTAAAATGGCTAATGAAGTGGTTAGAGTAACTAATTAGTTACTTACTTTATGAGAGCCAATGAAATGGTGACACTTGTTAAGATGTGATGGTGAAAGAATATGGTTGGAAGAGTCAAATGGCAATTGTTTATTCCTTTTCTCTCTCTTTCCTCCCTCTTTTTCTGTGGCAACTGGTATGGGTGAGGAAGTGCACTCATTTCTTTCATCTTCTCCACTCTCATCTCTCTCTCTCTCATTTCCCTCTCTCTATGCGATAGCCATTGGAGGCCAAAGAAGAGGTGAAAAAGCTTGATATTAAAGTGAGTAAATGACCTATAATGGAAAAACTCTCTTCTATAAAGTTATTTCTTAAGTTGAGAGCTTCACTTTCATAGTTTTAGATTTGCCATTGGTGGTGTTTTGTGGCCACAAGAAAATCTAGAAGTTGGAGAACCAAGGAACTTCTTTGGGAAAGTTGTTAAGGTGAGTAAAAACTTCATTTTCATATAAGTTTTGTGGCCATTTGTTGGGCCTTGAATTTCTGGAAAATTTGCCCTCATTTTCGTGATTTAGGGTCATAGGGGAGTATGGTATGTTATTTTTATGGAAATGATGCCTTGTTTAGTGTTTTGAAGTGATAGAATTGCATTGAAGCTTAAATGTGAAGTTTGGCCACTTTGTGTTGGTTTTGTACATTGGGCAAAATAGGGTATGTCAATGGGTTGTGTTTTTGGTCATTTTGAGGTTACCATTGTGTTCCTTGTGGAAAATTGTATGGGAATACGTTTGGTTAATGATTTTGGAGTCATTATACACTTTGGTAGAAAAGTTGGAAATCTGTCTTGTGTGAACTCTGTTCTGGGCAGTCAGTTTGCAAGAAATTTTTGAAAGACCAAATGGTGTTGGAAATTTTTGAAACTTTCCAGTCTTAAATTTCACATCCCAAGCTTCAAAACAAACATATAGTTTGTGTCATTTTGTTTTATATGTTGGGAGATATGATTGTCCAAAGTTTGAGATGGAAATAGAACTCTGTTTTGGGGTAGTGTGGAGTTTTGTGTAATTCTGGAATTGTGTGGTGATTTTGAGTAATAGTTCATATTTTTCCTAAAAAGAGGACTTAGATACCTTTCATTTGGCTTTTTAATCATCCCATTTCAATTTTTCTAGAATTAGTTATGATTTTTGGAAGTTCAGCTAAGAAATAGAATTTTCTTGGCCGTGACCAGAGGTTATGAACCGCAGCCCAAGACTTTCTGTGCATCCATTGGCCGCTGCCCATGGGTGGGCTGGCAGCAACCAACCCCCAAAAATCAGCATTTTGGACTTTTAAAAGGTGACATTTGGTCAAGTGTTTCCCAAGCCTTTAGGCATGTGTTTAGGCTTTGATTAGCCACCTAAAGGTCATGAATGATAACCAACTTTAAGTGTTATGAAAATGATAATTTGGAAAAGAGAATGATCCTATGTCCTTGATTTGGTTATAGGGTTGGGTATTTTCCTTGATCATGGTTCGATATCCACTCGGATTGTGAGTAGCCGATGCTGGAGCATACATGGAAAGAATAAGGGTATAGAACTTACCTCTCCTACATGTATTGATATATGTGTTTGTGTACTGATGCATGTTATTGCTTTGCTTAATTATGTGAAACATATATGAATGATTGAAGCTCTATTTCTATTTATGCTATGGCCATGAGTATATTGTTAAAACATTGAGCATACGGATATATCATTATGAGAGCACGAGTTATTGTGATGCAGGCATGTCAGGCATTAAATACTTGTCTTGCATGCATATTGGTATCTGTTTCTTACTGGGATTCTCTCGAATCTCACCCTCCCCTACCAACATTTTAGACAGGACATGTGGCTCGAGGAAGGAGCAACTGACTAGGGGCGGCGAGAATTCCTTATGGGCATTTGGATTTGGTAGTTGGTTATCGTTAGATGTTGGGAAAACTGTATATATTCGGATGATAGGTTGGAATATGTATTTAGAATGAGTATTGTGTAATCCCCATTTGAGAAATTGTAAAGAGCGTATATGCCCTATAAATCTTTAGTGAAGGTATCAATCCAGGATTGCCGGGATTATTATTGTGCACTCTGATATTTATATGAATGTGATTTATCTTCACGAGGTAATTGTATTCAAAATATGATTGTGAGACCAAGTTAAAGTATTTGTGAAATGTATTTGTGAAAACCCTATCCTAAGGGTAGGAATGTAAATGAGTTTTGATTATTATTGGTCTCTATTTCATTTTAATCACGTATTTCGGATAATAATTACGGAGGGGGTTACAAAAAGTCCTCGTTTCTTCTACTACTACTGCTGCTGCTGCTGCTGCTCCTACTCCTACTCCTGCTACTGCTGTTGTTGCTGCTGCATGGGTAAAGGTGCAATTTTATAGGTGAAGGTGCAATTTTAACAACAATGTTCTATCTCAGGGGCATTTGGCACCATAAAGTTTTTTAGGGTGCTAAAATACACATAAAGTTTATAAAGTTGAGCAATTTTACCAAACCGTTAACTTGAAGGAATAGACATTATATGCAGGTCCCACATGGTGAATTTACTGCTTCTTGCTCCTGCTCCCTTCTACAATTTCTTACCCAGTCTTGTTTGTAACATGCAGCACTTCTTTTGAAATCTTTAACTATTCGCCCGCCCATTTTCATTTTTCCCATTGCTAAAACAGGTAAACTTTTTTTCCCCCAACAGCGTTAATAATTTGTATACGTCAGTAAAAAATAAAGTTAAAAGCTACCTGGTTTGTTCTGCAAATTGTGATATTCGTTGAAAAAGGCTTTCAAACCATGTTTTTCATATGGAGCATTGAGCACGATGTAAACATTGTTATCTACTGCTCTTTGTGGAATTATCCACTTGAGAGAAGGAGCAAGAAGCAATTGCTTTTTTTTAAAAAAAAAATGTGTGGGACCCATATATAACGTCCGTTTCATTCAAGTTAACGGTTTGGTAAAATTGCTTCACTTTATAAACTTTATGTGTA
Organism: Inga laurina; assembly: GCA_963855925.1. NCBI lineage: Eukaryota > Viridiplantae > Streptophyta > Magnoliopsida > Fabales > Fabaceae > Inga > Inga laurina. The sequence continues at coordinate 32,231,892 of OY979706.1, forward strand.
TTTTAGCACCCTAAAAAACTTTATGGTGCCAAATGCCCCTGAAATAAAACATTATTGTTAAAATTGCACCTTCACCCTTTTTAAAAACAAACGTGTGGAACCCACATATAACAGCCGTTTCTTTCAAGTTAACGGTTTGGTAAAATTGCTCCACTTTAATTATAAACTTTATGTGTATTTCACCCTAAAAAACTTTATGGTGCCAAATGCCCCTGAGATAAAACATTATTGTTAAAATTGCACATTCACCCTATTATTATCATAGAAAGAAAGAGTCCCCAAATTGATGACTACAACATTTCTTTGCGTTTTCAAATTTGTTTCCCATCTCTTTCTATTTTATTCCATCTCATTCTCACTTAACATCGACTTTGATATGTATATTTGCCATTTTAAATAAGAACCAATATTGTTTGTTAATTTATAGATTGTGTTTGAATATGTTCCTCGAGATATGGAATTAGAAATGAATGTGAATAAAGTTGTTCGCAAAATTAATGTGATTAGTAATTCTATAAATTTTTTAACGGGTAAGGAAAGCCAATTTCAGTGGCCCCTCGCCAAGTTATGTCTAATACACACAGGCTAAATCACACATACCCCACTAAACTATGTATTAGGTACAAATAACTCCTTCAACCTTTAAAACTTAGTAATAAACTTGAACTTTCAAGTTTATGTGTCCTTTAAAACTTAATAATAAACCTTCACGAATTTTCAAGTTTGTGCGTAAAACTCTCAACCATCAATTATATACCCCTTTAAATTTTGTTTTGTGTGAATATAACTCCCTCAAATTTTAATTGATCTGTAAATAACTCCCTAAACTTTAATGGCTTGTTTGGTAAGAGGGGAAGGAAAGTGGAAGGAGGCAAATGTTTTGAGTCATCAATATCACCCATGACTCCTATGAGAAAGCTTCCAGCACAAAATTCAACCTTGACCAAATAAAAATTAGGGAATATATATATATATAGAGAGAGAGAGAGAGAGAGAGGCGCGAATGGGATTTTTTCCGCTTCTTATCCGAATGGAAATTAACCCAAGCTTTGGTAGGATAACAGGGGATTATATAAATTATAACAAAGAGCCAGAAGCAGATCAATACTTAATCATACGTAAACAATTATTAAGCTCACAAATTATTCCAGTTGATTGGACCAACAGATACGATCCATCCACCTTATGTATTTTGTACTTTTTAATATTATCATTATTCAATCGCAGCCATCTCTTCTGCTTTCCAACTGATGATACAAATGAGGCATGGCAGTCTTCCACCCTCTTGATTACTTCACCCTACAAAATAAATCAAAATCAAATAATTAACAAGAGAATTTAAGATTAAGGAAAATTGAATGTAAGATTATTTTGATTGGAACAGGAAAATGAACTCATTAGAATTTGTGAATATTTTTCAATTCAATCAATTTCAGAAATTTTTACTCTACCTTCAATTGTTTGTGTCATCTACTACACAAGAGCGGTACTATTTCGAAATGAAGATTATTTTACTTAAACCTAAAAAAAGTGCACTAATGAAATCCAAATTGAATCAACAATAACAATTATAAGCCTTATTTCACTTGGTAAAATTGGTTCTATACATCACACAGCTCTATCGGGCCTTGTCAACAAATACACATGCATATACATATGAATATATATATATATATATAAGTACTTACTGGGAGCAATCAGTGGTAGGGTAGACTTTGAAAGGACAATTAGAAGAACATTTAGGGCCAATTTGGTTGACACGATCATAGTTAATGCCAGGGATAAGGGCAGCCCTGTCTTTGATGCACTGACATGCACCTCGCCGATCGTCGGCGTTCTTATATGCGGCGTTCAGAGAGTGAACGCCCTGACAGCACAACGGTGAGACTTCTCCTCCGAGCACGGCATAGCTTATGCATGGCGTCAGCCATATGGTGACCTGCTCACACGACAAGTTTCCTTCAACCTCCACAACAACACTTGCTCCTATCAGCATGCAAGCCATCACCATGGCCAACAACCCCTTCCCCATACTCATAGTCATCTCTCCGATTGTGTGTGTGTTTTGGTTTTGGAGAGAGATATAGAAGCAATTTTGGGATGTGTTCATAACGCTATGGTCTTGGGGCTTATATAGATTTTTGAATGGTAAGGGTCTAGGCGCTGTTTGTCACACTCTTATCTTATTTTCACCAATTTCAGGATCTTTGCGGAAAACGATTTGTAGATCGGTTGGCAACACAAGAATAATGTAAATATACTGATAATATGTGCATCATTACAAACATTTCCCATAGAGATTCGTACATAATAATTACAAACCTTTTAGCTGCACAGGGCTCTAGAGTATCTAAACCAATCTCAATGAAATGGAGACATCTTCCCGTCTTCATTTCACTATTGCAACCCCTCGTACAGTTCTCTTTTTTGTTCTCAACATATCTTCTGTCTCCTCTTGTCTAAATTGTTGGTAGGGGAGGGTGAGATTCGAGAGAATCTCAGCAGGAAAACAGTATCAATATGTATGCATGATAGATGCTATGTGTATGACATGTTAGGTTTATCTATATGCATGCCCTATAATGACATTTTTGCATGTTTAATGTTTCATGTAACAAAACTATGGCCACAACAAAATAAAAACAGAGCTTCATTTGTTCAAATATGCTCTACAGAATCAAGTAAAGCAATCACATACATCACTACAAAAGCAAAGATATCAATTACATGCAATTAAGGTAAGTCCCCTACCTTAATCGCCCTTGCTTGATCCTTAAAGAGGCTCCTCGATTTGCGTGTACTTAATTCAGACTTATTCCCAAACTTCCAATCCCAAAATTTAGAATATTACACTGTCACTCAAATTCTTAAGTCCAAGGGCTGCAAGACATTAAGCAAAAACTATGATATTTATTATGACAATTATATATTTAAATATTATGAAACCGCAAATGTGGGATTTCAACATAATTTCATTTTAGATTAGATCAGAGGTTTCCTACTCAAAGCTTAAAGGACAAAGGGTTCTCATCTCTTCCAACAAGTGCGCTTTTCTGGGATTCAAACTTGTACTTTCCTTCTTACAGGGTGAGACCTTTTACTACCTCAACTAATAGCTTGTTGGTAACATAATTTTTTTTTATCCATAATATTTAATTTGGACATGTGAGATCTTGTTTATAGTAGTTGGTAACAAGACAATTTTTTTAGGAAAAATTAATTTGTTAGTCTTTGTAATTTTACCTTATTATAAATCAAATCCCTGTGATTTTTTTTTAATTGAGTCCCTATCATTTTCCCATCAATTGTAAGCATTAATCTCTATGCTCATTATCTGTTAATTAATTAAGGTTGATGTAAATCATGACTAAGTGATATGTAAATTGTCATAAATTACCAATGTTTTGAAAGCCGGAATGGAGATCAAGCCGGAAAGATCAGTGGGTCATGGTAGGCCGTTCGGGTGAACCGTTGACATAATAATTAATAAAAAATAATTATATACATATATAACAAAATATTTAAGAAAAATAAATACATAAAATGTCTAATTAACAAAATAATGGTATTTCATTGTGCCAAATTTTCAATTAAATATTACAAAAAAAAAACAAAAAAGTTATGTTTTGGCAAAACATCATTTTATATAAAAATATGTAAATAAATTTTATATAACAAATTAAAAAAATTAAATTATAAAAAGTAAAAAATGAAAAACAAAAGAAAAATGTATAAATGGGGGGAGAAGATTTCTCCTGCCTCTATTCAAGTGAGTCAGAGAACAAAACCTAAAGTTAACCTTGAAGCCTAAAGGATATCAAAAAAGAAATATATAAAGAATAACCTTATAATGAAAAAAAAAAAAAAAAGGGGCCCTTGTAGGCCTAATGGAATAACATCATAGAGTAGCTTCAAATTATTGCAACACGTGATGTACACCTCTGTTAGTTTGTGTTTGGATTAGCTTTTGAGAATAATTTTTCTGATTTACGAGGTAAGCATGTGAGAAGAGTTTGTCTTGACTTACAAAAAATAGCTTCTGAAACCACGGTTTGAGTGTTTCCCAAACACTCACTTATTTCATATCCACAAGCCACTTTAGTACATTGGGTGGAGGAACCATTATTTTTTTTATTATTTTAAATTACTCCTATTACTTTAAACTTCCAAGCTTCTAAGAGAAACAAGGATCAGACAGAGAATGGTGCCTTCTTTGCTGGTCTATTAGCTTCAACTTTCAAGTCTCATCTCTCGTCACTACGGTGAGAAGTGAAAAATGGGAGAAAACGCATCAAGCTTGTTTTCTTCTTTTTACTCACTTCATTCTCCTCATGTAAGTGTGTAGATCAGGTAGAAGAAAAAGTGAAGGATCTGGCTTTTGTCTCTCTTTCATTTTTTCCTATTTTTCTTCCCCTTCTTTCCTTTTTTTCTGTCCATGAAATCCGACCTGTTTCAACCCGTCCGGCTCCATAAAAACCATTCCAGGTACCGGCTTAAACACTGGTTTTGGACAGCCCAACATGGCCTAATTTCTCAAACGGCTTAAACACAAAAAACGAGCTGGTGTGTTTCCCGGTCGACGGTCGGACCGGTCAAACCGTCCAATCCGGTCCAGTCCGTCTATTAAACCACTATAAATTACAAAATAAAAAGAATTATTTTTTACAAAAATGATGGAATAAAGTTTATTTATTATCACCACAGTAAAAAAAAAAAAAAAAGTCTTGCACTCAACCGCATCGTTGCATTTATATAACATGTAATTAACATCATAATGATATTGATATTGATATTGATATTATTCAGATTCATGTGACAAAACTAATTCAGGTTTATGCTGAGTGAGATATGTGTCATCTACTAATATCTTTTCTCTTACCAATCAACAAATTTATGAGTTTATATATTGATATCAATAATTGAGGAAACTATAAGATCCAATAAAAAAACTACAAGAAAATAAAAAATAAGATGAAATTATAGGGCTTGCATATTATTTTTTTCATTTTTATATAAATATTTGGCATTCGTTACAATTGGAATGTTCAAGAGCATTATCAAGTGTTAGAGTTGTATCAAAAAAATTATCAAGCCTTACAGTAGTGTGTATTCGTTAGAACTGGAATATTATAGACTTATATGGTGTATATTGACAGTGAGAATATTCAAAAATGGTGATAAGGTTTTACGAAGTAAAGATGCCAAAATCTTGACTAGTTTGCAAGAGATGACAAAAATAAGAGAGCGGTTTGGATGAATTCAAAAATGGTGATAAGGTTAGAGTTGCGTGAGTTGATTTACGAAGTAAAGATGCCAAAATTTTGACTAGTTTGCAAGAGATGACAAAAATAAGAGACTCACAAAAATGCATGCTAATTACATGAAAGCAAATAAAGACTTTGACCAAAACAAAGCAAATAAAGACAAGAAATCATCAGTTTGATTGAAAAAGTGGCCATATGGTCCAGTAGTAGTGATGATACAGACAAGAGCTGAGTAGGACTCTGTAGTTGGAGACAAGACTGAAGTGGTAACCAAGTTACCAACGGGGCAGAGAGTTATTATTGGGTGTATTTGGAATAACGGTAGGAAAAGTGATTTATTTTTAATTTGATTCATGGAATATTAAGATTGGAAAAAAGTAAGATTAAGTAAAATTATTAATGTTTGGATTGACGATTGAATAAGTGTTTTTATGAAAGTCAAAAAAGTGTTTAGTTTGGCTTTTGCATAAATGGTTTTTATGATATTTAAGAGAAAAAATGTTAAAAATTACGAAAAGTGAAAAAATTAACTTTGGAAATTTTGCATGGGTAAAATTTATAATAAAATAATAATAAAAATACGAATAAATTGGTTCAAAGGTCCCGTGCAATTTAGTCCCTTATGGTGTCACAAACATGATTCATTTAGGTTGAAGATGTCTGAATATCATTTGTCGGCGAATGCTCTTGATCTTGACTATTATCTACATCAACTATATTCTCATTTTCAGCTTCCCTAAAATCCACTTCAGTTTAAGAATTTCTTCTAATAAAATTGCGTATAGAGAAATACTTATATATTCTATGAGTGTCAACTCATATGTACTCTGCCCAATAAGAATCCTCCACCTCAGCTGATTTTAATCTACATGTTTTCCTCCTCATATCCATTAATTTGTTGTTTTCTTAAAAAATAAAAATGGTCTTTTCCTTCATTACCCTCTTCCCTCATTCATACGCTTCCCCTTCTCCACCATCAGACTCTCCTCTGTGTTCGCCATCAACACCCGCGGATCAGCAGCAAGCATTTCTCGGCGGCCAATGAGCGTGCTTCGAGTTAGCCAAGGGAGATCAGGTTGTGCCCTTTAGTGCATATAGTTTGAAGGTTGGGACAATAAAACTTTTTTAAAATTAATTCTTTTAATAATTATTATGCATATAAAATTTTCTCCTAACCACATCAATATTCTCACATGCAAAAAGAATTCGCTCAACGATCTTTTTCATTCTGATTTTAATGTGGCATTTTGGAAAAAAAAAAAAATCAATTCGTTGCCTCAATTTTCACTCACTCCCTCTATAAAACTGATGTTTATATTCCAACTTTAGTTGTATAATTTTCTCAAGGTACTAAAAACGAGACAAGTCATTAGATCAATCGAAACAATTGGTTAAGGGTCTATGAGTTAAGCTAGGGTCAACTTGGGGTTACAGGAGTGATAATAAAATAAACATAATTTAAATAAAATGCATACAAGTAAATATTAAACAACTCCTATATATTTTTAGAAAAAAATACTCATATATATATATATATATGTGTATATCTTATAATATTATATTATGTATAATCAATATAAAAAGGACTAAAATTATTTAAAAGTTTGGATCTTATGAAAGGATCGGAGGGTTATATTTTTATATATAATCAATAGAGTGATGAGTGATTGGAGAATTAATATGCCATATTTTATTGGAGAACGTTCCTTCTCTAGTGTGTGTTTGATTCAGCGTTTTGGGATCATATAAGCCTTTTTTCATTGAAAAATGACTTATTGAGTTGGAATTTTTTTTTTTGGATGTTTAATTTAACTTTTTCTAATTGCATCACGAGTAGAATAAGCTATTTGTTAAACAAGTTTATCATTGCAGTTTTTCTATTAAATCACTTATTACGCAAGTTGAGGTAAAACTCATCTCACATACTTACTTCTTATACCGTAAATCATAATTTATAAGCACTTATTGTCCAAAATTAAATCGCCCATCCAAACATAAATCACATTACAAAAACTTACTTTTCTATTAAGTTATTTTTAATAAATCAGAATCATAATAAGTCATTTTTCCTACTGCTATCCCAAACACACACTTATTCTTCTACTTTTCTTCTTTTTCTCGGTAAACTTGTTCCTTTGTTTTTTTTTTTTTTTTTTTTGGTACAATGTAAGGGAAAATTCCTTTTAAGGTTTAGAACGCGGAAGATTTTTTTCTTTCTCAACAAACACGCTTTCTAAAATTTAAATTTATGTTTCCCTCTTTATTATGTGAAATCACTTACCATATTAATCAATAACTTCTTGATGGAGTTCGTGTTTTCTGAGCATTTCTTACAAAACAAGTGACCCGGATCACTTGCCCAACCCAAAGGGGTACCTGGGATAATCAGGGTCACCCCAGTCCGTCCAGGACCTTTTTTAAGTACTATGATTGTTCTTAATTTTATATAATTGATCTTTTTATAACCCAAAAAAAAAAAAAAAAGACTTAAGTTGATGGGCCATTCCATGTGTCAGTATAGGTATCTATATTGTGGACCCATTATATCTGTTGCAGTATGGAATAAAACCTCTGATATGTAATACTCCCTTCCGCGTTACACATAAGGTATAATTGATTTTTTTTTGAGAAATAAAGGAAATGAATAGATTATTTTAAAATATTTATATTTATCATTTTTTCTCTAAAATATTTTGTCTAATTTATAAATTAATATATAATCTAAAGATGTATAATATATGATATAATTAAGTAACTTATTTAACTTCCTTAATTTCTTCAAAAAAAATTAACTTTATTTTATATTTAAAACTAAAGGGTGTAGTAATAGTTTTATTTTTTTGCCATGATATGTAATAGAAATACAGATCCAATATTTTTGGATTTACTTTATAATAGCCACTCTCAGGTTTCGGCCCATATTGTATTGCTCTGGATGGGCTCATCCATTTTTAAAAGGCCGAACATATTCATTTTAAATCCATTTTGGAGCAACGATGAGATTGCTATCATATGAGTTAAAGGTCAGGGTTCAAATCTTGAATAATTTCTCTATTTATAGGGGTAAGACTATATAGATCTATCTATTTATTCCTCCCCAAACTTCACTTGGTGGAGTCTCAACCCTTGGGCCACCCTATATAAATTTCAAATTAAATTGTGGGCAATTTATTTTACTAGAAATGTGTGTGTGTGTGTGTGTGTGTGTGTATAAACAGAAAAAAGAACTTATAATAGTAATTTCATTAGTGGAAAAATCACTTTTAAGATCGGTTACAAAAGACATTTTAGACCTATTCTGGATCCGGTCTTGATACATCCGGTCTTAAAAGTCTTCTACTTTTTAGACCGGTTATGAAACCGGTTTTAAAAACGTGTTTTAAGACAGGTTACTATAAAACCGGTCTAAAAATAAATATTTTTAGACCGAATATCAGAGGAACCGGTCTAAAAGGTTCAAATTTTAGATCAGTTTTCTCAAAAATGGTCTAAAAAGTTGAAATTTTAAGACTGATTTTTTGCAAAATCGGTCTTAAAGTAATACTTTTAAGACCGATTTTATAGTAAACGGGTCTTAAAGTAATATTTTTAAAACCGGTTCTCTTAAAACCGGTCTTAAATGTACTTTTTAGACCAGTTTTGGAGAGAACCGGTCTTAAAAATAGTTTTTTTTTTTTATTTTTGTTTAAAACATTTACCGAGTAAGTCATTTTCCCTCTTAAAATATTTCACTCAGCAAGTAGCAGCCAGTTCAACGACATTCAAATAAATTCTTCTCTTACAGATTATAACTAACATCTTAATGACATATGAGAGACTCAAAACTCATTGTAACATATTAAAACTCAACTCCCTTGTACTTAAACAGTGCTGGCCGCAACAGAAGCAAGGAAAACAACCATGAATAATAAACTCACAATCATAGACAAAATTATAATGCAACGAAATCATACAAACCATGACAATGCTGTTTTGACCAAGTTCCTTATCTTTTCACTTACATATATACATCAAAGATTAAATTACATTAATGACAATGCTATTATTCATTATGGCCAAAATACTTTATACACACTCTTCTCAAGCGGATGATCACTAGCTGCCCTGGCTTTGGAGAATTTACACTAAGACGTACACCTCATATCCTTCATTTTCCTATGACGACAACAAAAAAAGTAGTTTTATATATACACCAATAACAATATACATGATTCAAATATAGTTCATAATAATTATTTTAGCTAACTAACCTTCAATGTAGTTTTATAAAGGGATATCCTCCCATATCCCTTCATGATGATTTTTTCTTGTGCCGTGTTCATTATCTGCTTCATCTTCTTCGTTTAATTCTAGTAAACCCTTAGAAAAAGGAGTCTCAAGAAGATCATTCATTGAATGACTTTCCTGATTAATATCAAAGACCTTTTTTTCCTTGGAGAGTTACATACCACATTTTATTTACCTGATCAGTAACATAGAACACTTATTTCGCTTGATATGCCATAATAAAAGGTTCATCTCCAAAACTTATACTCTTCAAATCAACCAATGTAAATCCCAACTGATCAATCATCACGCCATTGTTGACATCAACCTACTTGCATTTGAGAATGGGAAGTTTAACTTTAACATAATCAACCACCCAAATCTCTTCAATAACCCCATAATAAGGTATTGCTGCCAATCTAGGATTCTTATCTTTTGAACTAGAGAAGTGCATAGATTCAGCCACTAACATAACTCCACTGTTCTGGATGGTGCTCCTATCATCAAGGGACTTCGTGTAAAATGTATAACCATTGATCACAAATAAAGTCCAACTTATGACATCAGCCTCAGGACCATGTGCTAAGCATTTAATTGTATCAGAAACATATTCTTCGCCGTCAATCTTTTGTTTGAACCAATGTGCAAAAGTTTTGTTATGCTCCCTGATTAACCTTTGTTCAATCATTCGACTATTTCGTTTCCTTTATGAGCATTAATGTAATCTTGAACTTCATCAACATTATTCAAGATGTACAAGTGGACTTGTTGCAATTCTTGGACAAGCTCAATATGGGCAGAATTATCGCTGGTATGGGTGGCTTCACCGGCTTACGGGTTGCTTGCTTAGCCTTAATTGACCAGGCAAGGATTCCTTCCAAATTATATCCAAGATTGGTGCAGGTGGCGATGAAAATCCCAAACCCATGAGCCACAGATAGTGTAAAATATCTGCAATGCCATTTGCCTTACGTCTGTTGGCTTAGTTCCTGAAAATACACTATGTAGTCCGAGTCACGTCCAAGGACGCTGTCCTTAAGAGCTATTTCGCAACCATCGGCTAAGAGGAAGCGGCACTCCCCAAGATAAAACGAATCCTTCCTGTAAGAACAGGGTGAACAAAACAAAGAAATATAATAGAACTCAGCAGAAAAAATAAGAGGAGGAGAGAAATGCTCAAAGGCTCAAGAGTTGGATGCTTAACCCTCTTGCAAATACATCATTTTTATAGGCCTCAAGTATATGACCATTTAGGCACCTAATGAATGACCATAAAATGGCATTTAAATCCATAAAACAAATCTGAACGTTGAGAGTTATAAAGAGTGATTAAATGGAATGTTTGGAATATCATCAAATGCTTTTAAGGACATGGACGTTGGGAATATCAAAAGTTAAAATGCATTCAAATGCATCAGTAATTTATTTGTTAAAACTGTTTCTGATTTAATTTATTCCAACGTCCCATTCTCAACAATAAGACAAAATAATGACATGTTCTAGTAAAATCTATTATTCCAAACTAAGATTTGGATTTTTTATTTAAAAAAAACCTTCAACAAAAAGGTGCCCAATCTGCTTTTAACTCGCTCATAGGGGAAATTGCCAAATTTCCATGTGGGCTATTGTTATGCGAGTTCACTTCTCCTCTTGACTCATTTATTTATCCAAGTTCATACACTTGGACTCTCACACTCCCAAACAATGTGAGACTTGTTCCATTTTACACACCCACATTATTAATATAATAATTCCAACAATCCCCCACATGTGTCAAAAGGAACGCCATTAGCTGAGTTGCACACACGGGTATAACCATTGTATCTAGTGGTCCTATGAACTTAAAACTAGACCTAGACTAATAACACTTAATACACAGAGGTGTTGGTGGTCCTATGAAATTAAAACCAACATCTCTTAGGCGTATACTAGAGGTATTAAAAGTCTGATTATACCCCCATATTTCACTGTTAATGCGGTTTTGCATGTTAAGATGACCATGCGCGTGCCTGGTTCATAAAGAATGCTCTAGAGATTTTGCCACGATCTCATAGGAGCGGCCTCACTCCACATTCGTAGAGGTGATTTCATTAAATGTACTTGCAATGAGCACACCATTCCGTAGAATTATGAAATCATTAAGAGCATTGCTCATCCTCACCAAAATGCATTCTAGCACATTCTCGGCATCATAGGAAGGGACTAACAATTTACTTTAGAGCTAGCAGAACTAACACACGACTTGTTCTTACCCATTGAACCTCCTTCATGGGATCACCAATCACAGAGGTTGGGTTGCCATCACTGTTAATTTCTTATCGGCTTAAGTCCCATTCCCCTCAATGAATCAAAGATTTGTTTCCTTCCCAGGGGTTTTGTAAACTGATCCGCAAGGTTCACAGCTGACCTTACATAATCGATTGAGATTACACCATCTTTAAGCAGCTGCCTTATTATATTATGTCTCAATTGAATATGTCTACTTTTACCATTAAAGGTTTTATTTTTAGCCGTAGCTATCGCAGATTGGCTATCACAATGTAAAGACACTGATGGTGTTGGTCTTTGACCTAGTGGGATATTCGCCAAGAAGTTTTTCAACCACTTAGCCTCAGTACCAGTCAACTCCATAGCAATAAACTCAAAATCCCTTGAGGAACTAGTTAAGATAGTTTGTTTAACTGACTTCCACATTATGACACCACCACCAAGAGTGAACACATAGCCACTAGTGGATTTGCTCTCCTCTGAATCGGAGATCCAGTTAGCGTTACTGTATCTTTCCAATATAGCGGGAAATCCACTATAATGAATACCATAATTCATGGTACCTCTCAAGTATCTCAATACTCTTACCAAAGCCTTCCAATGCTCATTGGTTGGACAATGAGTATATCTGCTCAATCTACACACAACATATGCTATGTTTGGCCTGGTATAGTTCATTAAATGCAATAGACTCCCAATAATCTGTGCATATTTAGATTGAGCAATTGGTTCTCCTCTATTTTTCTTTAAATGCACATTAGGATCATAAGAAGTATTCAAAGGAGACTCATCAAATAGTTCAAACTTTCTCAAAATTTTCTCAATGTAATGTTCTTGAGAAAGTATGATACCATTATCGTTCCTTATGATCTTTACACCCAAAATCACTTTCGCTTCACCCAAATCTTTCATATCAAAATTAGAAGACAGAAAATGTTTTGTCTCAAGCACAACACTCATGGTAGTACCAAAGATAAGCATGTCATCTACATACAAACAAATAATCACACAATTATTGTTTACAAGTTTTGTATAAACACATCTTTCTACCTCAACAGTAGAAAAACCACCACTTAACAAAACTTGATCCAATTTTTCATGCCATTGTTTAGGCGCTTGTTTTAAACCATACAAGGGTTTAACAAGTTTAAAAACTTTATTTTCTTGCCCAGGAATACTACACCCTTTAGGTTGCACCATATAAATCTCCTCTTCTAAATCACCATTTAAAAAAAGCTGTTTTAACATCCATTTGATGAATGAAAAGCTTATGGATAGAAGCTAAGGAAATTAGGATTCTAACAGAAGAAATCCTAGTACAGGAGAAAAGGTGTCAAAATAATCAACATTCTCTTTTTGAGTATACCCTTTTGCTACCAATCTAGCTTTGTATTTATCAATAGTTCCATCAGGAAAATATTTTTTCCTAAAAACCCATTTACAACCAATAGGCTTTGCTCCTGGAGGCAAGTCTACCAAAACCCACGTTTTATTTTGATTTAAAGAATCAATTTCAGCTTTTATTGCTTCTTTCCAAAAAGATTCATCTGGAGAAGAAATAGCTTCATAAAAATTTTTTGGTTCATCATGTACCAAGTAAGTATAAAAATCATCTCCAAAAGACGTTTGTTTTCTTTGTCTTTTACTTCTCCTTAAATCTTCAACCAAGACATCATTTGAATTTTGTTCAAAAGAAGTTGAGGAATTGTCAACTCTTTTAGGAATATGCTTAACCTTCAAAGGAAATATATTTTCAAAAAACTCTGCATCTTTTGTTTCAACAATTGTGTTATGATCTAAAACATCACTGTTCAAAACCAGAAAATGATAAGCAGCACTTTGTTGAGCATATCCAATAAACATGCAATCAGAGGTTTTAGAACCAATTTTCCTCTTTTTAACATCAGGTAGTAATACTTTATCAAGACACCCCCACACATTCAAATATTGAAGGTTAGGCACAAAACCTTTCCATAACTCATAGGGTGTTTTCTTGGTTTTCCTGTTGGGCATTCTGTTTTGTAAAAAACAAGTAGATAACAAGGCTTTACCCCACAGATTATTAGGTGCATGATGAACCCATGTCGCGTGAGTTCACAAAATAAAACTAGGTTTGAAAATGTACCGTAGTAGCTCAACCTAGGTCGTTCTTGTGAGGAGATTAATTTCCAAATTTTTAAGTAGTAAAGTGATAAAAAAAACTTTAAAGTTGTGAGAAATCATTTTGAGAATTTGATTTTTAAACTAATGAAGTAATCTAAGCTAAAGCAATATTTTTGTATTTTTTCAGTTTTTAAAATAAAGTAGCAAAAGGAATTGAAATTAACGCTAACAACAAGATAAATTCAATTAACTAATATAATGAGGAGACGAGATTCCCTTGAGTTGGGGTTTTAGTCTTCCTTACTTGCTATGATTTGAATTCCATAATGAGCCAAGATGATGGAACTAAGCTACCAATAGCTCGATACTTGCAATAATCATTTAATTCATTCAACCGAAGCAATTAAATGAGTATTACCAATTAATAGTGACTCAAGGAGATGAAAAACTAACTTCCAATTCTAATTGTAATTACCATTACAACAATTCAAAATATTCAATTTAATCATCTAAATCCACTTAACCAAGTTGGAATAAACAATTCAACCTACTCCTAATATGAATCATACAAAGCTTAATTAATCAACTCCTAGCTCAACCACCAAGTTTATTCACTTGGCATAGAACAATCTAGATCACAATTACATACTTAACCAAGCCATATAATAATGAAATAAAAAGAGAGCTTAAGGAATTCCATTAAAGTTTAGAAGCTCAAACCATTACCCAACTCAAGGAAATCACCAACACTTTAGCTACTCATGAAAGAAGAGGATGAAGCTTGATAAAAGAGGAAGAAATTAACCATAGATGCTTGCACACGCCTAGAAGCTTGCGTCTCCTCTTTTCAATTCAGCACACATTCGGTCAAGCATCCTTCAAGTGCAGCGCCTCTCTTGTTCTCCCTTTCACATTCGGTTGCTTCTTCATTCCCTCATACTATCGTCTTCCCTCTTATTCAACTGGAGGCTCCCACTCTTTTTTTTAGATTCCTTTTTCACACACAGCCGCCACCACCTTTCTTTATTCCACTGTCTCCCCTTTTTCAATTTGTGTGCTTCCTCCTTTTATTTCATTCGCTGCTGCCCTTCCCTTTTCACATTCGGTTCAGCCCTCTTTTCTTCATTTCTTCCCTCACAGTCCATCAAGATTGTTTTCTTTAATCCTTGGGTCAACAAATTCGGCTGTGCTTCCTTTTCTTTTCCTCTTTCCGGTTCAGCAACTCCTCCATATATGTTCAATTATCCCAATTCGGTTCACTCTTCTATGTCTTCAATTTTGGTCTACTCCCTTTTAAATTCAATTCAGCCGCCACCCTTCTTTATCAATGGTCCCCACTTCCTTTTCTTTATTCAATTCACTAAGTTAAATAAGTTGTGCCATGTTTGGATGAGGAGGTGAAAATATGTTTTAGCATTAGGCATAAAATTACAACCACCAAACAAGCCTCTTACTTATTTAACCTCCTCTTAGAAAATATGTGAAAATAAATTCTGCACTTGTGATGTTCCACTCTTGTCCTTCATTAAGCTCCAAAACAACATCTTTGACTTTGACCACTCAAGTTGTGCCACATCATCACCTACAAAATTATATTCACAAAGGTAATATCTTTTACTCACAATTAAAGAATAATGGGAATAACAAATATTAATTAAAAATATAACAATTTAACTAATATAATTCCCAAATTATTCTTTCACTAAAATCTCACATTAACAATTGATTATGCCCAAAATATTCAATTAAGTCCCACAAAAGCCCAAGATTAATTACTAAAAATATATAAATATTGAGCTCTATCAATTCCCCCACACTTATGCTTTTGCACTCCTGAGCAAAACATTAAACATACAATAGGAAGAGAGGGATGAAAGTTGAAAGAATAGGTAAGATCAAGCTTCAAGAATCACACTTAGTCAAATAACAAGGTATCCTCTTATCCAAATCCAATGAACATACCAAAAATTGAAGTATTAAAGCAATGCAATGTTTAATTATAATGAGCTTAATCTTAACTAAGACAAGTATTTGCACTCTTCTCTCATATAAGGTAGTTTTTCACTTTAACCACACTCTACCATAGGCTTGTAGTATTTCTAGGCTCTCCACTACTTGCAACAATGGCATAAATAAATCAAAAGGACTTTGTAGGGTTGTAATGTTGAATAGGCCAAATGATGGAAAATGTAACAAACACTATGCTTGCACCAAATTATTTGCTAGATCTCTTAGCACTATAAAACTAAACTTAATTCATATATTTTTCCATTGTGACTTTATTTCTTTCTTTGAATTTTTTTTCTTTTTCTCTTCTTTTTCTTCTTTTTTATTTCTATTTTCTTTTTGCTTTTCTTTCATTTGACTTTCACATGTCAAATTTTTTTCTTTTCTTTCTCTCTTTTTTCTTAATAGTGCTATGAAGAACTTGATAAAGGATGCAAACATAGCATTTATATAATGAAATAGAAACGAAAGTGAAAGGCTCAAAGGGGTAAACAAAGGTAAATGATGAATGGTTTGTGTTTGGGTAAATGGGTGATAAAATGAATGCCAATGTCATCTCTATCCATACCATTACAAAATGTAGCCTCAAGCAAGAAACAAAACAAGTTCTAGAGAGCAATAATCTAAGTAGATGAATCACACAATGAAATGAACAATTAGGCCCAAAATACCTTCCAACTAGGCTTTTTGTTTCCTAAAAAACTCATCAAAATTAAACCGTGCATCATTAAAACACTTGAATTTTGTGGTAATTCACTAATTCAAAACCAGTTTCAACCATGAATCTAACTAAGAGTAATTGAGATACTTGATCATGACTAAAGGCTTCAAAAATCTCAGTGAATTGGACCAGAAACAATAGAGGACACAAGTATGAAATAGAGGCATATGATATCACAGTGAAATCCATCATGAGAATAAACACACTCCCCCACACTCAATTCGTACATTGCCTTCAATGTAATGCACAAAAACAAAGAACCTAGACACACTTATCTCTTTGGTGAAGTGAATGTTGTGAAGTCCAATTCAAGATTGAAGCACAATATATCATCGTCACAAGGAGAGAGAGAAGACAAGACATAAGTGGAAATAGTTCTCATAAATTAGGCATAAGGATAAGAGAAAAGGGTAGTGTAGGACAAGGCTAAGCACAAGAGTATGATTCAAAATAGAGTTTATTCAATTGAAAAAGCAAACAAACAAACTACTTTTGACTACTAATAAGTCCTTCCCCCACACTTGTTCATTGCATATATCATCAAATAAAATAAGGAACAAGGTAAGGAAAGAGACTACCGTGTGCATTATGGTGGTTGATGACTAGCATGGTAGTGCTTCAACAAGTGACCATTTACTTGAAACTTTGCACCACTTGCAAGATCTTCGAGCTCTGTTAACCCAAAGCTATGCACCTTGATCACTTTGTAGGGACCTTGCCATTTGGTTTTAAGCTTCCCATTTTTGAGCTTGAATCTTGCCTTGAACATAAGTACTTGCTCTCCTTTATGAAAATGCTTCTGTAAGATGCCTTGATCATGAATCAATTTGGATTTTTCCTTGTAGATATGGGAACTTTCATATGCATCCAACCGCAACTCTTTAAGCTCTTGTATCTCAAGCATCCTTTCCTCAGCAGAACCTTGAAGATCCATATTAAAAATCTTCACAGCCCAGTAAGCTCTATGCTCTAGCTCAACAGGTAAATGGAAACCCTTACCAAAGACTAACCGGAAAGGAGACATGCCAATGGGAGTTTTAAAAGCTGTACGATATGCCTAAAGAGCATCATCCAACCCGAGACTCCAATCTTTCCTACTTGGCTTGACTATTCACTCGAAGATATACTTGATTTCCATATTAGACACCTCAGCTTGCCTATTTTCTGTGGATGGTATGGGGTAGAAGTCTTATGGAGAACACCGTAGTTGGATAACAAGTTGTCCATCAATTTGTTGCAAAAATGTGAGCCACAATCACTCACAATTGCTCTTGGCACACCAAACCTACAAAAGATATGAGTACTCAGGAATTTAATAACAGTAGAGGCATCATCCTTCCTTGTAGGAATGTCCTCAATCCACCTTGAAAGGTAATCAACAGCCAACAAAATGTACAAATATCCATGAGATGTAGGAAATGGACCCATAAAATCAATGCCCCAAACATAAAAAACTTGACAAAACAACATGGGTTGTTGCGGCATTTCATGCTTTCTAGATAAACCCCCAAAACACTGGCATGCATCACAAGTTTTACAAAAAGCATAATAATCCTTAAAGAGGCTAGGCCAATATAAACCACAATCTAAGATTTTCCTAGCAGTTCTCTTTGCCCGAAAGTGACCACCACACAATAAAGAATGACAAGAGGTTATAACAGAAGAGAATTCATCATTTGGCATACATCTCCTAATAACTTGGTCACTACAATGCCGCCACAAGTAAGAAGGATCCCACAAATAGTATTGAGATTCATGTTTCAGCTTCTGTTTTTGAAAACGAGACAAAGAATTAGGTAAGACTCCAGCAGCAAGATAATTCACAATATGAGCAAACCATGGGTCATGAAGTGTAATAGCAAGGAGATGGGCATCAGGAAAACCATCACAAGTAACTTCAGCATCAACTACTCCCTGTGTATCAAGGGGCAAGCGGCTTAGATGATCAGCAACAGGATTTTCTGCACCTGCCTTGTCCCTAAACTTTGTGTTAAATTCTTGAAGTAGTAGCATCCACTTTAGCAATCGAGGCTTAGTATGAGTCTTCCTAGATAAGAACTTGACAGCAAAATGATCAGAATAGATAATCACTTTAGAATTCACTAGATAAGACCTAAACTTCTCAAGTGTAAAAACAATAGAAAAGAGCTCTTTCTCAGTGGAGTGTAATTGATTTGAGCCTTATCTAATGTTTTAGAAGCATAAGCAATAACACAAGAGATCTTACCAATTTTCTGACCTAGAACTGCACCAACAACACTATTGGAAGCATCACAACAAAGCTCAAAATCAAGATCCCAATTAGGAGTAATGAGTATAGGTGGAGAAATGAGTCTGGACTTAATTTCGTCAAAAGCCAATTTGTATGCATCATCAAAGATGAAATCCATATCTTTTTGGAGAAGCTTAGATAGGGGACAAGCTATTTTACTAAAATCCTTAATGAATCTTCTATAAAACCTAGTATGCCCCAAGAAAGATCTAAGTTCTCTTAAATTAGAGGGATAAGGAAGGGATGAAATTACTTCAATTTTAGATTTGTCAACTTCTATATCCCTCTTACTTATCAAGTGGCCTAAGACTATTCCTTGATCTACCATGAAATGGCATTTCTCAAAATTTAGTACAAGGTTCTTTTGCACACACTTTTCTAATGCTTTCTCCAAATTCAACAAACATTCTTTAAAGGAATTCCCATATATAGAAAAATCATCCATGAATACCTCAATACCTTGTTCAAGTAAGTTACTAAAGATGGAGAGCATGCATCTTTGAAATGTCCCAGTAGCGTTGCATAACCCAAAAGGCATCCTTTGGTATGCAAATGTCCCAAATGGACAAGTAAATGTTGTCTTTTCCTGATCCTCCGGTGCAATAGGAACCTGAAAATAACCAGAAAAACCATCAAGGAAACAATAGTGAGATTTGCATGCCAATCTTTCAAACATCTGATCTATAAAGGGGAGGGGAAAGTGGACCTTTCTAGTTGCTTCATTCAACTTTCTAAAGTTTATACAAACTCTCCAAGAGTTTTGGACTCTTGTTAGAATGAGTTTGTTCTTCTCATTTCACACAACTGTTATTCCACTCTTTTTTGGAACAACTTGGACCGGACTGACCCACTTGCTATCTGAAATAGGATTTATGATCCCTGCACTCAAGAGTTTGGTGACCTCCTTCTTAACTACATCTAAGATGAGAGGGTTGAGTCTACGTTGGGGCTATCTCACAGGTTTAGAACCCTCATTCAAAAGTATTTTGTGGGTGCATACAGTTGGGTTAATACCTCAAATATCACCTAAAGTCCACCCTATTGCCCTCTTGTGTTTCTTCAACATATGGAGTAAACTCAACTCCTCAGATGTACTTAAGCAACTAGAGATAATGACAGGTAATTGATCATGTTCAGCAAGAAAAGTATACTTCAAGTTAGGGGGAAGCGGTTTTAAATCAAGTTCAGGGGGTTGCACAATTGAAGGTAAAAGTTTTTTCAACTCAAGTGCACCAAGAAACTTCGCTTTCTTATAAAAATCCCCAATAATTGTTAGATTGAAAGTATGTCCCCTTTGTTCAAATGTGGATTGAGATTGTGGCTTATTCATAAAGCAACCTTGACTACTACCTACATCATTCAAAGAGTGAAATATATGAGAGGTAGCATCATGAAATGATATGCAACAGTGTAGGAATTCATTAGAACTGAGTTTCTCCCCTGTTACAGTCTTGACATGTGGTTGTCCATTGTTTCCAAGATTTTCAGCAAAGAAATTTATGACTTTTGACTTGTTAAGTTCATCAGCAAAAGAAGAATGTAAGTATTTCAATAATTGGAAAGAAGTGAGGTTACCCATACAATCATCCTTGAGGTTAGGAGAAGTTTGAAACTTGTAAGATGGAGGAATGTAAAGTTAAACCCATGAATTGTAGTTGTGCCATCAATAGCATATTGATTTCTTTCTTCATATTCAACAATGACTCTATTTGTGTCCATATAAGCAGATTTAGTGCTAATGGATGTTGCTTCAGTTCCAAAAGTGGAATCCACTTCACTAACATTCTCAAATTCTGCAAAGCTACACAATAATTCTTTCCCAACACCATGATAACTATCAAATGAGGATATAGTACTACCAAGGTTAGAAAAATAAAAAATTAAAGGATTGGAAGTGGAAAGTGAGCTATCAATTGATATGCAATCAATACTATACACATCATCATCACAATTAATAGAAGGAGAAGAATTTGAACCAATGGTAGCACATACATTATTATGACAATCATTTTTCATACACAATGAGAAAGCAAACTCATCAATTGCCTCTTCCAAGGTCAAATCAATCAAATTCAAGCCAAGAAGGGAGTAGTCCTCAAATGGGTGATTCATAGCTTCTCAACATTGAACTGAATAACATGATCACCTACTGCCATAGTTATGTACCCATCCTTCATACTAATGATAGTATTAGCTGTGCTCATAAAAAGCCTACCCAAAATCAATGGTTCCTCAACTGAGACCTCAATAGACATGTCTAGGACATAAAAATCAGCAGGAAACACTAAGTTTTTGACCTTGACTAAGATGTCTTCCAATCAGCCATGAGGTTTCCTAGTGGTGCGATCAACTAGTTGTAGGATGACACTAGTGGATTTGATGTTTGTGAGGCCGAGAAAGGTGTAAACAGAGTAGGGCATGACATTCATAGCGGCTCCTAAATCAAGAAGAGCATTACTAAAAGGCATGGTACTTATAGTGCATGGAACAGTGAATGAGCCAGGGTCTTTACACTTAATTGGGAGATAGGGTTTAAAAGCAGACACACTAGGACTCAACTGAACATACTCATTGGGTTTACACCTATGCTTTTGAGTGCACAAATCTTTCAAGAATTTAGTACAAGCAAGCATTCCTTTCAACACATCAAGTAAAGGCAAATTAACTTCAATCTTACTGAAAATATCCATCATATCAAGAAATTTCTTTTCATTTGAAACCTTTTTGCTAAGCACATATGAATTAGGAAATGGAATTTCAGAGAGATTTACCTTTTTACCTTCCCCTTTGCTTGAAGAAGAAGAAGTTGAAGGGTCTAGTACCTTAGTATTTGTTGAAGTTGACACTCCTTGCTTATAATCCATATTTAAATTTGGAGAAGAATGCCTTTGTAGAAGCTTCTATTCAACCATACTCTCATATTTTTCAACAGCAAGGTGAGTGCTTTGATCTGAATCATCACTACCATCAATATCTTCCACTTGTGGTTGCAATGGAACCTCAACCTTTTCATTGTGCCTATCACTAGAATGCATTCTAGATCTGAAACTCTCAACATTTTCTTCAAATCGGACTTGTTTACCCACTTGTATACCACTTCTCAAGGAGATAGCATATACATCCTTAGGATTAATCACAGTGTTGGAAGGCAACCCTTGTCCACTTTTAGCTTGTTGCTCATTAAGGCTATCAGACATTTGAGTGACAAATGAAGTAAGGTTAGCATTCTTAGAATCCAACAACTCCAACTTGTTGAAGATTGTGTCAAACTTAGTCCCAATGTCAGAAAATTTAGAATTGGTTTGAGCTCTATCTTATCAAATCTCGAGGATAAGTTACCCATGGAAGATGACACATTGTTCATACACTTGAGAAGTTGAGAGATGTCATCTTTAGTAGCATGGGATTTAGGTGTAGCAACCGCTATTTGTTGGGGATTAGATTGGTTTGAAGGTCCTTGATTTGGAGCTTGATTTGAAGAACTCCCTTGAAATTGATTCTGGTTCCTCCAACCAAAGTTGGGATGGGACCTCAAACCCTCATTGTATGTATTGGAGTAGGGATTCCAAGGTCTTTGATTCTGTCCTTGTCTCCCTTGAAAAATAGTCGAGAGCTCTCCAAGTTGGTGTGGGCAATTAAGAGCAATATACATGTGAGAGCTACATATGTCATAGCTAGGAGCCACTAGAGCTTAAGAATGTGACCCATGAATGTTCACATTGTTTAGATGGGCCATGAGCTTATTGAGGTCAGTTCTCATATCTGTCATTTGGGATGACAAATTATCATACTCCCTTGAAGATCTTGAAGCATGTGAAACCTCATGGACTTGTCTATCATCCAACCCTTCAAATTGTTGATCATTACTAGCTATCTTCTCAATTAAAGCCCAAGCTTCTTCAGGTGTAAGCAATTGAATAGTGCCTCCAGAAGATGAATCCAAACTCTTCCTATCTTGAGGAAGCAACCCACTATGAAAATATTGCACCAATTAAGCTTCTGGGATTTGATGATGTGGACACTTGGCTAGGAGTTCTTAAAATTGACACCAATACTCATAAAAAGATTCATGGAGGCCTTGTTTAGTATTGAAGATTTTCTTAGTGAGAGATGTTATATTTGAAGAAGGGAAGTATCTTTCCAAAAAGGCACTCTTCAAGGTGTCCCAATATGCTAAAGCATTAGGATTGTGGTGAGGTAGCATCAAGAACCACTCCTTAGCTTTGTTTTCCAGTGTAAAATGAAAGACTTTTCAGCACATCTCATCTAGATCAACTCCCATTGGTTTCATGGAGTTGCACACAATGTACATATTCCTCAAGTGCCTGTTAGGGTCTTCTGCAGGTAAACCATGAAATTTTGGTAAGTGACTCAACAAAGGACCTTTCAACTCAAAATTAATATTAAATTCAGGACAAGAGAGGAAAGAATCAATAATATCAGTAGAAGAGGTAAGATCTTTGATAGTTCTACGCTCCCCAATGGGTAAAGGTACGTCTTCTGGAGGAGGGACTGGATCCATGGCAAGACGGTGATGTACAATGAACGAAGAGCCAATATGAGAAGAATTATCACAAGTATGTGCAACAACTTCAGTGTCAATGACTTGTCCAAGTCCTATACTAGATGATTCAGCTTTCTTACCTTTCTTAAGCAACCTAATTGTCTTGTTAATATCTTTATCTAAAGGCACAAGTTCAGTTTTCTGAGATCTAGTCATGCACAGTAAGAAGACTCATATAGACACATAAATTCCAACAAAGTAATTGGTCAAATGGTCGATTGAAGAAGTGTTGTATACAGCAAAAATTAGCAACTTACAGGAAACCAAGTTAACTAATCTTTGACAACCAAAAGAGTTAACCACAACCAACAAAATTCAAGTGTCTAAAGAGTAAGACCAGTTTCAGCAATAACAAGACAAGTGCAACACAATGTGACAAGAGGAAAATAGGAGTTGCAAGGTAAGAATTCACCTTTTAGGAGAACAAGTTGGTATATCAGTGCAGTAGTACCTCAAACCGCAAGTATGTAAGTAGAGTTACTGGAAGCACAACTTACAAAATGTGATAGCTACCTGAAATCTCAAGTTGCAACCAACAAATTTCCAAGGATGAAGAATGCAAAGTTGCTCACCACAAAACAATAATAAACCACATAATGGCCACTAAGAACATGATAGCAAAGCAACAAAATGCAAATTTTTTTTTGTTTTTTTTTCTAATTGCAAATGGAATGCAAAACAACTATGAAAATAAAAATTAACCTAAACCACTACCAAACACTTCAACAACTAAAAACTAACTAAGACAAACTCAAAAACACACTAGCAACCAAGAAAAATCAAAGAAAACCCAAAAAAACAAACCTAATGAAAAACCTAGAAAAATACTAAAAAAGAAAGAAAATTCATAAAAATATAGCAAACCTTCAAATTTGGCTAAAATCCAGCGGACTTAATAGCCTTAGCTATTAGTCTTGCTTAGAATGCAGAAAAACTTTCACCTGTCAAATTTCAGAATTTTCTGAGCAAAAATATTTCAGTTTCAGCAAGACAATACTAATCGAAAATCAGAATTTCGCCAAAATTCAAATGAGAGCTACACACATCCTAATAAACTAAGATACACTATGACAACTAAAAAGAACACTTAACTACTTAAAACCTTGGCAATCATCCTCCCCGGCAATGGCGCCAATTTTGATGAACCCACGTCGCGTGAGTTCACAAAATAAAACTAGGTTTGAAAATGTACCGTTGTAGCTCAACCTAGGTCGTTCTTGTGAGGAGATTAATTTCCAAGTTTCTAAGTAGTAAAGTGATAAAAAAAACTTTAAAGTTGTGAGAAATCATTTTGAGAATTTGATTTTTAAACTAATGAAGTAATCTAAGCTAAAGCAATATTTTTGTATTTTTTCAGTTTTTAAAACAAAGTAGCAAAAGGAATTGAAATTAACGCTAACAACAAGATAAATTCAATTAACTAATATAATGATGAGACGAGATTCCCTTGAGTTGGGGTTTTAGTCTTCCTTACTTGCTATGATTTGAATTCCATAATGAGCCAAGATGATGGAACTAAGCTACCAATAGCTCTATACTTGCAATAATCATTTAATTCATTCAACCGAAGCAATTAAATGAGTATTACCAATTAATAGTGACTCAAGGAGATGAAAAACTAACTTCCAATTCTAATTGTAATTACCATTACAACAATTCAAAATATTCAATTTAATCATCTAAATCCACTTAACCAAGTTGGAATAAACAATTCAACCTACTCCTAATATGAATCATACAAAGCTTAATTAATCAACTCCTAGCTCAACCACCAAGTTTATTCACTTGGCATAGAACAATCTAGATCACAATTACATACTTAACCAAGCCATATAATTATGAAATAGAAAGAGAGCTTAAGGAATTCCATTAAAGTTTAGAAGCTCAAACCATTACCTAACTCAAGGAAATCACCAACACTTTAGCTACTCATGAAAGAAGAGGATGAAGCTTGATAAAAGATGAAGAAATTAACCATAGATGCTTGCACACGCCTAGAAGCTTGCGTCTCCTCTTTTCAATTCAGCACACATTCGGTCAAGCATCCTTCAAGTGCAGCGCCTCTCTTGTTCTCCCTTTCACATTCGGTTGCTTCTTCATTCCCTCACACTATCGTCTTCCGTCTTATTCAAGTGGTAGCTCCCACTCTTTTTTTTAGATTCCTTTTTCACACACAGCCACCACCACCTTTCTTTATTCCATGTCTCCCCTTTTTCAATTTGTGTGCTTCCTCCTTTTATTTCATTCGCTGCTGCCCTTCCCTTTTCACATTCGGTTCAGCCCTCTTTTCTTCATTTCTTCCCTCATGGTCCATCAAGCTTGTTTTCTTTAATCCTTGGGTCAACAAATTCGGCTGTGCTTCCTTTTCTTTTCCTCTTTTCGGTTCAGCAGCTCCTCCACATATGTTCAATTATCCCAATTCGGTTCACTCTTCCATGTCTTCAATTTTGGTCTACTCCCTTTTAATTTCAATTCAGCCGCCACCCTTCTTTATCAATAGTCCCCACTTCCTTTTCTTTCTTCATTTCACTAGGTTAAATAAGTTGTGCCATGTTTGGATGAGGAGGTGAAAATATGTTTTAGCATTAGGCATAACATTACAACCACCAAACAAGGCCCTTACTTATTTAACCTCCTCTTAGAAAATATGTGAAAATAAATTCTGCACTTGTGATGTTCCACTCTTGTCCTTTATTAAGCTCCAAAACAACATCTTTGACCTTAACTACTCAAGTTGTGCCATATCATCACCTACAAAATTATATTCACAAAGGTAATATCTTTTGCTCACAATTAAAGAATAATGGGAATAACAAATATTAATTAAAAATATAACAATTTAACTAATATAATTCCCAAATTATTCTTTCACTAAAATCTCACATTAATAACAATTGATTATGCCCAAAATATTCAATTAAGTCCCACAAAAGCCTAAGATTAATTACTAAAAGTATATAAATATTGAGCGCCTAAGTTTTTCCCTTCAAACTCTTCAATCTTGGAAATGTCCGGAAACTACCTGGGCACAGGCACCGCTATCGGAATAGGACTAGAACCATCATTGTTGGCTTCAGAAGCAGCAGCATTATCAGGTTGAGTACTAGTTCTAGAACCAGTAGGAGGAACAGAAGCCATAATAGGTCTTAAGATTGTTGGCTTAGTTCCTGAAAATACACTATGTAATCCGAGTCACGTCCAAGTAAAGGTGGTAATATGGGTTGGGACCGTGGGCCGAGCCCGCCCAACCCGACAAAATGGGCGGTTTGGGTTCTACAAAACTGGGACCATATTGATGCGGTCCTTTTTTGCCCGAACCCATATGGTCCCAACCCGTCACGGGTTGGACCATCGGGTTGGCGGGTTGGCCCATATTTTTTTTTAATTAAGAGGGAAAAGGAAGAGCCATTAGCCAACAGTCCAAGTCTCCAAAACCGTAACTCCAAAGTCCAAAGTCCAACCCATTTCTCCTCAATCCCTACTCTCCTTAGCATGCTTCAAATTGAAACACCTTTAATATTAACTAATTATTGACTATTGTTAAGTTATACTGATGACTTGTGGATTTATATTTATTTTTTTGTGTATTGACCTGTGATGATTATTTAATTTGTAATGTATTTTAATTTTGTTATGTTTAAGTGTGTAGAGAAAACAATCTTATTGTGTTTAAAAAAAACAATCTTAGTATATTGTAAAAACAAATTGAAAAAAAAAATATGGGTTGGGCCGCCCAACCCGCCAACCCAGCGGTTATGGGTTGGGTTGGCTAAATGCCAACCCATATTGATGCGGTCCTTTTGGGACCGAACCCATATGGTCCCAACCCGTGGCAAGTTGGCCCGAACCCACCGGGCCGGACCATATTACCACCTCTACGTCCAAGAATGTTGTCCTTAAGAGCTATTTCGCAACCACCAGCTAAGAGGAAGCGGCACTCCCCAGGATAAAACGAATCCTTCCTACAAGAACAGGGTGAACAGAACAACGAAATATAATAGAACTCAGCAGGAAAAATCAGAGGAGGAGAGAAATGCTTAAAGGCTCAAGAGTTGGATGCTTAACCTTCTTGCAAATACATCCTTTTTATAGGCCTTAAGTATATGACCGTTTGGGCACCTAATGAATGACCATAAAATGCCATTTCAAGCCATAAAACAAATCTGAACATTGAGAGTCATAAAGAGTGATTAAATGGAGCGTTTGGAATATCATCAAATGCTTTTAAGGACATGGACGTTGGGAATATCAAAAGTTAAATTGCATTCAATTGCATCAGTAATTTATTTGTTAAAACCATTTCTGATTTAATTTATTCCAACGTCCCATTCTCAACAATAAGACAAAATAATGACATGTTCTAGTAAAATCTTTTATTCCAGACTAAGATTTGGATTTTTTATTTAAAAAAACCTTCAACAAAAAGGTGCCCAATCTGCTTTTAACTCGCTCAAAGGGGAAATTGCCGGATTTCCACATGGCCTATTGTTATGCGAGTTCAATCCTCCTCTTGACTCATTTATTTATCCAAGTTCATACACTTGGACTATCACACTCCCAAACAATGTGAGACTTGTTCCATTTTACAAACCCACATTATTAATATAATAATTCCAACAACATCTTCACCACATAACTTGAATTTACCAATCCCGAGCCATCAGTGCAACAATCTCAGCTAGAACATAATCCAACCTATAAGCTTGCTCTTCTTGCTGTAGGTTCTCAACAAAGTTAGATTCGATAACCACTTGGCGATACCCTTGGTCCGCAATTTCAAGCCCCATAGAACAACACCTCATGCTTTGGCCCCAAAACTATCCTATGTTTCCAAACTACAGAAAAAACTCTTGTATAATACTAGCACATGCTAATTGTCTAGGCATAACAAAGCAAGCACCATCCACACTAACTTTCACAAAACTTTCCTTAAGTGGTTGCCAAGTCTCAATACTCGATGGCTCATGGTGCACAAGCTCTAACATTTGCTCTTATAACATGAGGACTATCAAGCTTATTCAAGAACTCCTCAAATCATCATTATAATCACATTTATTACTTCCAAAAATTATTTCTCACATGTTAGAATCACTAAATTATAATTGACTCCTTAATTTCTTTAAAACTCCCAAAATTTCAATATTTAAAGTTTCAGTAAAAAGTCACTAACATTTTCATCTCATCATAAACCTCTAGACTAATTCATCCAATCATCAATATAAACTCCCATAAATTAAAATGAATTACAAAATTCAAATTTAACAGCCCATAATAATAAATCATACTTTCTTAATCAAACCCTAACTCTAGTTTTCTCAAATCAACCGTTTAAACAAAATCTAAGCTATAGAATCTCTTATTCTAACCTCATTTGCTTTATTAAAAGCAAAATAGTCAACTAGATGTCTCAAAAGTTTGGAATCTAACAAAACCTATTCTTTTCCCTCCATCAAGAGTAAAAATAAAAAAAAGGAAAGAATAAAAATAATAAGAGATAGAAAACTTACCAAATTCCCTTAGAAGAAAACCCCAATCCAATCTTCATATTTCTCACTTTCCCACTCTCACTCCACGCAATGTGTAGAAGAAGCGGGATAAGAGGGCAAAAGAAAAGGGTAAAAAAAACAACGACATGCTATGCGAAGAATAAGGGGGGGGGGAATAAATATATATATATATATTGCTTAAAGTATCCGTTATCCGACACTTTTTTTAGGTCCTGATCTTCTTTGAGCCAGGTAAACCCAAGCAACCGATTAGTCTAGATTCGAGCCAAGTCGGACCCTTTGGGTGTAAGCTCTCGGAGGGAAAGATTTGATGGGGAATTACCCTGACATACATATAAATGGTGGGCCGGCCTGGCCACGTGCCACCCACCACTTATCATATATATATATAACATATTATTATATACATAATATTTTTTTTTTCAATTGTTATATATTTTTTAACAATTCTACCACTCCTAAGTTTTTTTTCCTTACTCCAATAATTCTTTGAATAATAGTCAACATATTTTTTTAAAAAAATTATTTTTAACATTTTTATTTACTTCCACCTAATTTTATTAATTTTCCTCTTAAAAAATTTACTTCTATTTTGAGTAAATTCTCCTTAATAAAATTATTACTTGATGATTTTCAATTACAATGAAAGAATCTCATCCTAATAATTAAATCATACAATAAAATTTTAGATGTTAAAGGTGCAAGTTATTCGAAGCAAGAATAATTGTGGAGATGACTTATTAGTACCTACAATTGATAAAAGGCATATGGGGTCAAATGTGTAGAATGGTATTAAGGTTTCATGGGATACTTTTGAAGTGAATCTGGTACATAGCTCACAGAACTCAGATGTGAGATGGAAAGGCACTAAGGATGGTTCCTTTAATGTCAAATCAGCCTATTATGGCCTGGTTAATAACTCAAATGATCATGATAGAACGTTGGGCAAGATTTGAAAGTTAGCAGTGCCACAGAGGTGTAAGACTTTTATTTGTCTTCTTTATCATAACAGGCTTCTTACCAATGAGGCAAGAAAGGAGAAATATTACACCGAATGATTGTTGTGACCTATGCAATGATCAGTTGGAGAGTTGTTTACATGTGTTTAGGGACTGTGATGCGGCACGAAGTTATTGGTCTCAAGTTGTTCCTAGCAAGTTTGAACAATAGTTTTTCAAGCCAGGTGTGCGAGAGTGGGTTTCGAAGAATTTTTCTTATTCTAATCCATCATGTCATGCTCATTGGCCAAGCTTTTTTGTGGCCTCCTGTTGGTTACTCTAGCGTTAATGGAATATACGTGTCTTTGAGCAGAAGGAGATGCGTAATGATAAAATCTATAGCAATGCTATGGCCATCTTATCGACTATTCAAGAGTCCAGCTTCAAGCTCTAGGGTATGAGAGTGTAGGAATCGTCGAATATTGTCTTGCCGAGAAGGTGGGTTGCTCCAAAACGGGGATGGTTTAAAGTCAACGCGGATGGAGCTTTCTCAGATCAGCGCTGCCGGATGCGGGGGCATCATTCGAGGTTCGGATGGTTTATGTAAGGCTGGTTTCATGCACCGTCTCCCTCATGGTGATTGCCTTTCTGCTGAACTTTGGCCTTGTTGCCTTGGTCTAAAACTAGCTCGGGACAGAGGGTTCCGGAACGTTATTTTGGAAACTGACTCTAGTACTGCTGTTGATCTTATTTCTAAGGGCTGTTTGAAGTCACATGAGAATTATGACCTATTGTTAGAGATTCAGATATGAATGACTCTGTAGTAGGATATGACGGTACAGTAGGTTCTACGGGATGCTAATGACGGAGCGGATTTCTTGGCAAAACGTACTTTGTCTTGTGCGCTGGGGTTTCACCTGTTCACTACCAGTATTGGTGAGCTGGAGTTATTCTTGTGGAAGGACATAGCGGCTGCCGCTCAGATGTGTGGGTAGTAGGTTGAGTTGGCGATTTGTATAAAAAAAATGATTTTGCCCACAAATCAAAATCAACATCACTTTAGAATGTTTTTTCTCTTCAATTTAAATATGACACACAAGTATATGATTTTTCTTTTTCTCTCAAATGCCACATAAAAACTAATTTACTTACAATATATATGTTTCATATCAAGATTAATGTCTGAAACTTATATACAAATAATGATCATATATCATATATTTGAATTTATATAAAAGAGTTAGAATTTTGTGATGGTGAATTCAACAAATTCTGTGTCAGCCCACGGGAAAACGTTTGCAAATGCGGCCATAAATCCTACTAAAAGGTGGTCTAGATTACGTGTTATTGCTAGAAAACCGTTCCGGTCACACTCTTTAAGGGGAAAGAGATGGAAGATAAAACTAAAATAAAAAGTAGGGTCCAATAATAAAAAGAAGTACCTTCATGTTTGGGGTACAAGAGTTCAACATTTGTGGAAAATCTGTGAAGAAATAGAGAAGCAGAAATCCTAAGAAGAAAATAGAGACTGGTTTTCAACTTGACATGGTAAACTCTACTAATTACAAGATCATAAAGCTTTGTTTAATCCCTATATATATATATATATATCATATATTATATATTATCATGTTTAATGTATGAATAATATTCACACACACACCTCATATATTTAAATTTACAAATAAATTGTAAAATTATATATAAAGAATATAATTAAACAATTGAAGGTTATATTAATAAATACTAGAAATCTTTCAATTTGGGAGTTATAAGGTATGAAATTAACCATAAGGTGGAATCCTAAAAGTCAGGAAATTATATAAACATCACACATCATAATATTTAAATTTCATTTGCAAATAAATTGGCACAATTTCAAAATTGTCAATAATCACTTTTTGGTCTATTTGACTATTCATACATCACCCATGAACACTTACCAATATCACAATATCAAATAATAATTTCTCTCTCACAAATTAATCACAATAAATTTAAATTTAAATACTAATCAAAATCAAAATCATATAGCCTTCTAGGCTTATAATTTTTTCTTTTGGCTTTAAGCATCATAACTACTTTCGATATTTTTCACAATATCTCAGGGTCTTTTTGGCTTCACAACCATTTCAATTTTCACTTTCAATAAATTGCTACATATTAGTCTATATGACTTCTGGTCATATTATATCATTTTTCTATCCATATGACTTCTAATTATAGTATAACATTTGCTCATAATTTTAATGACTTTAGAAATGTTATTGTTTCCACAAATGTAGTACAATAGCCAAGACTAACTATTATTGGCTTTCAACTATCAATTCCACTAATGCAATATGATCATATTTATTTTCTCTCTTATAGATATGTTCTTTACTATCAATAGCACATCATCAATTTCTCCAAATATTGGTTTTCAAGACCATAGCAAAAATCTCACAAAGCTAAAGAGCTTTTTTTGGTTTAGTTTGATATTTGAACCTTTAGCCTTGAGGACTTTGATATTTATAACCATTAAATCATTGAAGTGCCAAATTTTTCTTGTCAAGCATTTCATTTAATGAAACCAATACTTTCTGTTATATAAGAATTGTTACAAAGTGATGTAACTTCTGGTTATTAAATCACAAAATTAAGAATATTATGGTTTTTGGCCTTTCAGTAAAATTAAAATACTATAAAATAAATTAAGTAAATTCAAATTCATAATCAAATGTAAACAATAGATAAGCTCATTGTAAGCCCCTGCCTTAATTAGTGTAATTATAATTCGATATCACTTAATTAAATTGGTTTAGAGACCGTCAAATAGTTCAAAACCCATTTAAAACTCCCTTTTATGGTAGGGACTTTACAAAATTTTCAAAACTTCTTTCCTAATCCGGTCTCAAATTCAATTATCGAATATAATCACCTGTGCAGTTAATTTACATTCATTTATATCAGAATATCTAATAGCAATCCCGGCAACCCCCGGGTTCCATTCATTCACTAGAAGGTTTAAAATTCTCATATAGGGAATTACACAACTATAATCTGTTACTAAATACAGCCCAAAAATAATTTACAAGATCCCTGTCCAACAGGTTTAACCAACACATCCAAAAGTAAATGTCCCTATAGGGTTCCAACTGCTCCGGGTCGTACGCTTCTCCTTAGAGCCACTCGCCCTGTCTGAAAGGTTAGTTAAAGGAAAGAATGAGATTCAAGAGAATCCCAGTGGTAACAAAACATTTATACCACACATAAGTACACAGCATGTAAGCAAATCATCATACAGCAGCAGCAGCAGCACAAATCACACTCCACCCTCATCCCCTTTCTCCGCCGGGAAGGCACACTGTCCTAACCCGAACCGTTGTTAGCTACTCAGGGACTATTGGCGTGGCAGTGCATACACATAGCCTTATAGCTCATATAGTTATCTGGCTTTCACAAATGGCCCGTCGGCCTTCACAAATAGTCTTTCGGCCCACATAATCACATATATCACAACTCATCCTCATCCCCTTTCTCCGCCGGGAGGGCATATAACCCTTGCCCGATCTGTTGTTAGCTACTCAGGGACTATTGGTATGACGGTGTTTACACATATTCACAATGTCGCAGCATACGAATTTATCACAAATCAATGATAATACACACATACAATGCATCACATATGGTACGAAAGAAAAGTTACTACCTCGTTCCTTCCTGACGTTTGCTGGCTCAGTGGGCTCACGAGGACGGCAAATGTCGAATCCTATAAACCAAATTAGGGACAATAAATCAATCTCTTTTCCAAGTTCTTAATTCCATAGTACTTAAGTTGGTTATCATTTAGACTCTTTAGGTGGCTATTAGAGGCCTAAACATATACCCAAAGGGTTGGGAAAGGCTATACTGAAAACCACCTTTAAAAAGTGTAAAATACTGATTTTTGGGGGTGGGCCGCGGCCCACCATCCATGGGCTGCGGCCCAAAACTATCCAGAAACGCTCAAAAACATTTGGGCTGTGGCCCAAAACTGCTCAGAAGCGCTCAGAAACATTTGGGCTGCGGCTCAGAAAATCCAGTTTCCTGGCTGAACTTCCAAAAATCATAATTAATTCCACAAAAATCGAAATGGGGTGATTCCAAAGCCAAATGAAAGCTATTTAAGTCCTATTTCAAGGAATAGTATTGGCCATTACTGGAAATCACCACAAAAGTCCAGATTTACCAAAAACCTAACATTGTGCCAAAACAGGGTCCAGTTTGCATGCCAAACTTTGGACAGTTCAAACTCCCAGCTCAGAAAGCGAAATGACACAAACTTTATGTTCATTTTGAAGCTTGAGATGTGAAATTTAAGACTGGAAAGTTTCATAATTTTTCAACATCATTTGCCTAGTCAAAACGTCCACACCATCTGACTGCCCAGAACAGACTTACATTGGACAGATTTTCCAAATTTTCACATTTGATCCCAAATGATTCCCATTCCAACTCAAACACCAATCTCACACAATTTTGCTCAAGAAAACCATTGGCATCATCAAAATGACCAAATTCAACTCCCATTGACATGTTACACAACAACCACAACATGTCTCACAATGTCACAACACAATTCACACATTGCCACACTTTCCAATCCAAGTTCCCAAATCAATTCCAATGGCCAAAATGTTCAACAAAAGACCAAATTTTACACAACACATAAACCAATTCATTCCATTCGAAAATTGCACAAAATCAGGGCAAATTCATAAATTCTCAATACTCCACCAATGATTACAACAACTATACCAAAATGCTTCTAATTCTTACCTCTTCTTCTTCCTAAAGCCAATTCTTCAATTCTCCAACTTCCAAATTTCCACAAGTTCTCAAACTTCACCAACCAAAATTCTGAAACCATAGGAACATAGCCCTCAACCTCATGAACAACATTAATGAAAGACACTTGAGCATATGAAGGCATCAACTTACCAAAAACTCAAGCTTTTCCCTTTCTCTTTCCTTAGCTTGTTCAGCAAAAAATGGAAGAGGATGAGAGAGAAATGAGATATTGATGATGATGATTCATTTCCATTCATAGACATAAACTGACTAGGAAGAGAGGAGAAAGAGAAAATGGTTTGAAAACTTGACTTTAATCCAAGGGTCCTTGTTTTGCCACTTGGCACCATCCTATTCTTCCTACCATGATTTCATATAAGCTTGCATGCATAGGATTCCACCCCTTGTTCTTTCAATCCTAGCCATTGATCTTGATTACTAAGGAGTGTTCTCATCGGTAACTAACCAGTCAGTCGGTAAATTTACCGTTTTGCCCCTGATTATCACAATGCACGATATATACTTCAAAAGTGCTCAATTAATATTAATTACATTACTTTGAAGTTGCTAATCCTTGGTCACAATCCGGGATATTACACTCATGATCATATCGATCACATTATATAATTATATATAATACTATTATGTATTAATGTAATAATAAACAAATGAAAATAAAAGATTGACATAATGAAATAACAATAATATAATAATATAAATAAATGAAATGTAAATAACAATAACAATAAAACAAGATGAAATAAATAAGGGAAAATCCCTCAAAAAGAACTTTTAAATTAGTAAAAGACGTATAGGTGCTCTGAAATTTAATATCCTAGATCAGTGTGAGTGCCTGAACTGGAATACTAGAATTGAATGTAAAATGACAGATTTAGCCCTCTGATGAAAGAAAAGAAGTTGATGACAAAAGAAGGTGATGCGATACAGGGTGAGCGTCAGCGCGCGAGAACGTAAGTGGGAGGCGAGACAAACAAGAGTGAGGTATGTATTTTATTAACTCGACAATGTTCTTCTCCCGCGTGGTCGAGCTAAAGCAAAACCATTATCGTCAATTGGTGAAGTTGTGACACGATGTTGAGATGTAGGAAATTGTGATTTTATTGTTGTGAGAATGTTATACATACAACTGCGAATGACTTCAGTGAAGTTGTGACACGATGTTGAGATGTAGGAAATTGTGATTTTATTGTTGTGAGAATGTTATACATACAACCACTACTACAAAAAAGCGGTATAATGGCGCTTATTTTAAAACATATTTTGGCGTTTAAGAAACGCCAAAGCTTTTGACGCCATTAAAAATATCTATGGCGCTTTTCAATCTATAAAAACGCCATACATTACTTTATCAAATTAAATAAATTAATTAATTACTTATGGCGTTTTATTTGACAAATGCCAAAGGAGGAGGTACCCTCCTTTAGCGTTTATAAAATAAATGCCAAAGGAGGGTTGACACCTCCTTTGGCGTTTATGTTAAAAACGCCAAAGGAGGCAATGCCTCCTTTGGACATTTACTTTTTTTTTTAAATAATTTTTTTAAATATTTTTTTATGGTGTTATGCAAAAATAAATACCTGATAATCATATATAATTTTTTAGTAAGTAAATGACTATTCATTTTATCTAGTAGGTAAATTACAATATAAAACAATAATGATCATTTTTTTAATTATTTTATTTTCTTGATAAAACAAACAAATCACAATACAATGGTAAAAAATACAAAACATTAATGATTTGTATTACTACAATATTATTAATTTGTAAGTTTAAAAATTAAAAAAATAACAATATATAGGAAGTTTAAGTTGACAAAGTTGAAACTTCAAATCAATACTTTAAAAATAAAAAATATGAGCAAACATATAAGAGTCATTGCAAATTTATACCAAAAAGAAAAAAAAAGAAAACATGGATCAAATGTTTAAAAAACAATGCTTACAAGCTAGGGATCTCCTACTTCAACTCTTGCTGCCATCAAAGAGAGGAAGGAGTAGGGATAACGAATAAGAAAAGCTAATAGACCAATAAAGTGAGAGAGTAATGGATCGAAGTTATGGGAAGTGACAAGCGGGAGAGTGATAATGGCGGGGTTTTTAAATTTTGTAAACAGGGGAAGCTTTGGCGCTTCATAAAAGAATGTCATTGCTTCCCATTTTCAAAATAAAATTTAAAAAAAAAAATAGAAGCTTTGGCGCTTCTTTAGGAAGCGCCAAAGCTTCTATTGTGTTTTTTATTTTTTATTTTTCAATATGAAGTTTTGGCACTGTGTTTATGTAATTAGTTAGTTTAACTATATTTTATGTGTTGATTCTTTTTTGACTTGACTTTTCAATGAATGCCAAAGCTTTCACATGATTCTTCTCCCTTCGGTAAAGATGATCCCTTTGTTTTTCTTTTAATAATTGTGGAAGCTTTGGCGTTTTATTACAAAACGCCAAAGCTTCCCCTCCAAATTCGTTTTTTTTATTAATTGTGGAAGCTTTGGCGTTTTATTCTAAAACGCCAAAGCTTCCCCTGCCTTATCCTTCGTTTTTTTTTTTTGTAATTGTGGAAGCTTTGGCGTTTTATTCCAAAACGCCAAAGCTTCCCTTCATTTTTTTTTAATTGTGAAAGCTTTGGCGTTTTATTCCAAAACGCCAAAGCTTCCCCTCCAAAATCAACTGCAGTGATGCCTTATCCTTCGTTTTTTTTTTGTGATAGTGGAAGCCGTGGCGTTTTATTATAAAACGCCAAAGCTTCCCATCTTTTTTTTTTGTTCAAAACAAATCTTCCCATCTTGATCCAAAAAAAATCTGCAATGATCATGTGATTCATATCCTTCATTTTTTTTAAATATATATGTGGAAGCTTTGGCGTTTAATATATAAGTTAGACTCTGCTTGTGCTGACTCAGTGAATGCATGTGACCCTGTTTACACCCTTAAGATGTGCATGATTGGTTTGGACAGAGACAAAGCTTCGGTTTTCTATAAAGATCAATCTACCTCTACAGCCCACATGACCATGAAATCTAGAATCATAAACTTCCTATTATATATATATTTTTAAAAAAATATAAGATGCTTTGGCGCTGAGTAAGGAAGCGCCAAAACTTCCTATTATATTTTCTTTTTCTTAAAAAACAAAATATAGGAAGCTTTGGCGCTTCCACATAAAACGCCAAAGCTTCCTATTGTTTTTTTTAAAAAAAACTGAAGGCCTTGTTTGGCGCTTGTTCAGAGAAACGTCATGCAAGGTTAACGTCAATTATGACGTTTATAATTGTAAACGCCAAAGCTTTCAAATAATTTTGATTTTAAATTAATAAATAACTATTTTTGGCGCTTCTTTAAAGAAATGCCACAGGAGCTACGCCACTAAAGCCCCTTTTTGTAGTAGTGAACTGCGAATGACTTCAGTGAAGTTGTGAAACAAAACCTATGAAAACCCAAAGATAACTTGCGAAAATCGAATGTTATCCTGTGAAAACATTATCAGAGTTTGTGAAAACCTAATGAAAAGTTGGAAAATATGTGTAGAGGTCAATTTAGGTGAGGAAATTGTGAAATTCATATAAGAACTTGTGAATCCTTATGCAGAACTTGTGAATGCTTTTCCATAAGTTGTGAGACCTTATTTAACTGTGGGGAGATAGATTTTTCCAATTGTTGTGGTTGTGATGGGAAGGTTGTAAAATGGTATGAGAATGCAACCCACTTGACTCTGCTATCATGACCTTCTAAAACATACTTGACCACAGCAGCTATGCTACCAAAAAGATCTGTGTTCATGTAACCCAATGTAAGTACACATTAAACTCGAGATTAATGAGGTGGTTATATTTGATCTTCAGCAGAGGATAGTTCTTGGTGATATTCAGATACCCTTTGTGAAGTATGTTGTTTGGTCTAATGATATGGAAAGTGTTGCCTTGTGTAACCCCCTTCGTAATTATGATTCGAAATACGTATTTTAAAATGAAATAGAGACCAATAATAATCAAACTCATTTACAATCCCTACCTTACGGAAGGGTTTTCACAAATATTTTCAAAGATTCTGCCTTACCCTGGTCTCAAATTCCACAACTCGAATATAATTACCCTATGCAGTTACATCACATTTACATATCAGAGTGTACAACAAAATCCCGGCAACCCTCGAGTTTCATACATAAACTAAAGGTTTATAAATTCCCATTAGGGGATTACACCTCTGTCTCCAAAACAACATTTATAAGATATACGGTGATCTCCCAACAAAACATGATATCCAACACCAAAATATAAATCCCCCTAAGGAGCCTTATCCACCCTTGGTCGTCTCCTTTCCCATGGAGCCACTTGCCCTGTCTAAAGGTTTGTCAATGGAAAGAATGAGATTCAAAAGAATCCTAGTAGTAACAAATCACTCATACCACATGTAATCACAAAGCATGCAAGAAAATCATCAAGCAGCATCACAACATAAAGCACAGCACGCAGGCTGCCACATATGCACATAATCACATAATCTCATCCCCCGTATTCCACCGCCCCAAAGGCACAGTCCTCCCACCGTCAACACCGATGGGCCGCGGGTGACGGTTTCACAAATAGCATTTTGGCTTTCACATAGTCTCATCCCCCGGATTCCACCGCCCCGAAGGTACGATCCTCCCACCGTCACACCGATGGGCCGCAGGTGATAGACTCACAAACAATGATCAAACAAACATACCATGTATCACATATAGTATAAGGGAAAAGAGTCACTACCTTGTTCTTTCCTGATGTGCGCCGGCACAGGTTGCTTACGATTAGGGCAAATGTCGAACCCTATAAACCAAAGTCAAAGACAACAAGTTATTCTCTATTACAAATTCTCACATTCAGAACACTTAAAGTTGGTTATCACTTGGACTTTTAAGGTGGCTACTAGAAGTCTAGACATATGCCTATAGGGTTGTGGAGTACTATCTCAAAGACCACTTTTTAGTGTGCATCGTAAAACGTGCTAACCACTGGGCTCACAACTTGGTCCTACAATTCCAAAATACAATTTAGACACTTCCATAGTGTTTCTGGGGGTTATATGAGGCTATTATGAAAATTTACAAAAATACCCCCGGGGACCCGGCCCGGCCGTACCCGGTCCGGCTGTACCTTTTCCAAAATTTTGACATGGGCTATTCTGACATATTTTTGCCCAAGGAATCCATTTCTGAACTCAAAATTATCAAATTCAATGTCAAATTACAACATTACCCTTGGCAGCCCTACTTTAAGGGTTTTAGGAGCATTTTCGTAATTATGTTTTTTCGGCCTTTTCCGAAAAAGTGACCAACTGTAACCCCACCTAATTTTCGCTCCTGAACTCAATGGAACCATCAAATCATTTAAAATACAACTCTAACCCTCAGATCTAGCCCTGGCCGAAATCTTGGCATACTTTAGGAAGAATCGGTGTTTTTCGGTTTCGGCTCCGTAAACGTGTTCCTTTTTACTCCTAACCACTTTATTAATCATTACATTAGGTTACAACTAACATTAAGACCCAATTTGGGCAGCATAACCCCTAGGCCATATCATTTCCAAACTTTAAAACCAATGGCAATCTGGCGAAATTTCACCGATTAAATTGCCCACAGCAGTCAGAATAACCAATATACGAAAGTTTGGAAGTTACCTCAAGCTCCCACTAGCTTTTCCTCAAGGTGGCTGAAAACCCTAGCCTTAGAACACCCAA
Organism: Inga laurina; assembly: GCA_963855925.1. Lineage (NCBI taxonomy): Eukaryota > Viridiplantae > Streptophyta > Magnoliopsida > Fabales > Fabaceae > Inga > Inga laurina. The sequence goes on from OY979706.1 coordinate 32,272,346, forward strand.
ATTTGTGCTCCACAAAACTTGAAGAATATAGAAGAATAGCTTAGGAGCGGAGTTATACGCCTTAAGTAAGGATTTACCGAAGAAATCGACTTACCGTACAAGTTCTCTTCTACTTCTCTCTCTAGAATTTCTCACACCTTCTCTCTCTTGTTGCAGCTGAATATCACGGTTTTGGGCTGATGGAGGAGGTGTCTGATGATTTAATATAATATAATATTATTTTCTAATTATTTACTAAATTTCCATCAATTTCGTATTTTTACAAAATTCTGGCAGATTTCTGCCCAAACTTTGAAAAATCATAACTAATTCTAGAAAAATCAAAATGGGGTGATCCCAAAGCCAATGGAAAGCTATTTAAGTCCTCTGTATTGGAAACATATGGATCACTGCATTTAATAACCTCAAAAATACAGAATTGCACAAAAGTCCATACTGCTCCAAAACAGATTCCAGTTTTCATCCCAAACTTTGGAAAATCACAACTCTTAGCTCAAAAATTGAAATGACACAAATTATATGTCCATTTTGAAGCTTGGCATGTGAAATTTAAGACTGAAAAATAGAATAATTTTTAGACACCATTTGTCTATTTAAAACGTCCATACAAGTCGACTGCCCTGTACAGAGTTTCAATTGACAGAGTTTCCAACTTTTGCACAATTGTTCCCAATGGTTCCAATTTCACAATAAACACTCTCCCCACACGAATTTTCACAAGGAAGCCATTGGAATCATTAAAACATCCAAATTCCCATCACCCATTCTCCAAAAGTGTTTATTCAACAATAATTACAGTCACTTTTGAAGTCATTAGCCCTTAATCGCTTTTTGGGATATTACACCTTGCTCAGCAAACATGGCATTGTCATCGCTAGCAACAAGCTTGTGCATCAATGTACCCTGCATGAGACAATCCGTGTAAAAAGTAGAGGCTGGGATGACAATGGTGTTTTTATTTACACAACTTTAAATCACATCAAATATTGTCTTCCAAACGGAGATAATGGCTAATAAAAACACTTGATGTCCCAGTTTATATTTCAAAGATTTCTGGAAATACAATCTTCTGTTTGGATCGCAATGGGAAAAGCAAGGTATAGTTGTTGATGCTGCCGAGTATTTATTCAAACTTTTTCTGCTAAGGAAAAGGTATGATCTTGTTATGAATATGATAACAATCTAATCTAATGAGGTAGAAACAAGATCCTGTTAAAGCACACATTAAACTCGAGTTTAATGAAATTTATACTCGAGTTTTGATTAGCACTGCAGGGTAACCAAAGAGTGATGTTGTGAAGCCGTATTAAACTCGAGGTGTTCAAAAGCTAACTCCAGTGCGTACTTGTATTACTTCTGCATGACAACCCAAGTTAGCCCATATATCACTCGAGTTATAAACATCACTGGAGGGTAACCAGATAGTGCGTGTTTAAAGATGCATTGAAATCGAGTTGTAAAGAACATACGACAATAAGGCAATGTTATGAATCCACGGACGGACTCGAGTTTCTAATATAAAAACTCGAGTTATCCTGATCACTATAGGGTAACCGAAGAGTGATGGTGTGTAGTAGAACCAAACTCGAGTTGTACAAAACTCACTCCAATGCGTTCCTGTGTTCAATCCGCATATGGACTCGAGTTGACCCATTAGAAACTCGAGGTTTCCCCATCACTGGAGGGTAACCAAAGAGTTATCCTCTCAATATACACAGAACTCGAGTTGTAAATAACACACTCCAGTTAGGTGGTGTTGTTAATCCATGGTTAGACTGAGTTTACCAATTTAAACTCGAGTAAAGATCATCATTAGAGGGTAACTGGAAAGTCAGGAACAAAAAGGGGAAGAAGGACTTGAGTGGATTGATTATAACTCGAGTTAATCAGCCCTCTACGCTTTAAATCCCTCAATCTCCAAACATTTCTGTTGACTCCACTCGACCTCTGACTTCTATAGCCCTCGAGTTAACTAAAGAGAAACTTACTATTAGTCCGTTGTTGTCTGTTCTGTCTCATAAGTTATCACCGTCATCCTCTGTTTATCCCTGTTTTTTAGCGCATATACAGAGGATCCTACAAAACAAGTAAAGGTTATCATAATAAAGATGAACCAACTTTCTTTGCTATTCTTTGTTAGCAAAGGTTATCATTTATTTTCCATCAGGATTAGATTGTTCGACTGGTAGCTGTTGTTTCTTGTTGGACATTAATTGTTATGAGTTGACTGGTTGGCTAGAAGAGAATGCGCAAGCGCACTCACACGGCTGAGTGATTGGATCATTTTGTTTTAGTTTCTTTAGAAGTGCATGCAAGATATATTGAACTGGTTTTTAAGATTTTCACTTTTGGTTACTCTGTTAATCGATTCAAAGGAAAATGATGCAATCGGTTTGTAAGACCTTGGGCTCCAATGCTGTACGTTCATGCCTGTACATGCATCTATCTGTAATAACTCTAGATGATTAGATTAAGATAATCGTATGTCAAACTCCTAAAGTTTTGAACCTACTTTGGGAGCCTATATATCAATAAATCCTCTAAGATGATGTCTAACAATGGCAGAGTAAAAGCAAACATCTTGCAAAAGTTGAGTTTTGCTTATTGTGTTTGTATAAGAGTTTTTTTTCCAGAGAGTAGTTACATGATATTCTCCTCATGAAACCAGTCAGCTACTTTTCATGTATAAACTAAAAATTTTGACTTTAGTAAAAATACTTGATTATCCATGTTTGAAAATGAAGGAGTAAATTACTAATTTGGATATCGACCTTTTAGATGAGGTGTTATAATCAAGTTTTTGTTCTATTTGATCAAGGTTGAGGAAGTGAAACCTTTCTTTAACTGTTTGTCAGGATCCTCTTAAAAGTGATGTTGTAGATTCTTGCATACGAGTCACAGACAATGGGAGGGAAAGCATTAACAGAAAAGTATAAGCACAATTTCTTTGTGGTTTAATGTTAATATTTGTCTCAACTTTCTGTTCCAATCAATATGCACCAATGAAATATGCTTAATAGGAATTCCTTGCACAAATTCCAGGTATTCTTTATATTTACTCTTTACAATACTTCAAATCACTGTGATCAATTAAAGGTGAGATCACTATTAGGTTAAAAAGTTTTTTTTTTTGAAATTTTAATGCTAAATCAGGTAATGTAAATGTTATAGTTAGGAGCAAGCCACCCTAACTATATTAATGCTAAATCAGGTATTATTTATATTTACTCTTTAGAAACTTTTGCTATGAATCTATGCAGCATGCTCCTGATCTTGGTGATATTCCTGTAGCTTGCTCTAAGAGGAGATGGCAGTCATTTAGGTAAAGTAACTGAATTTTTCATACAATATGAAAAACACTTGTAATGCAATAAATTTTCAAGATGTCTGAATCGAAAAACTTTGAATTATTATTCACTTGTGATGTTATCTTAATATTTTTATTGGATAACCCTTAATAATATTGGTGTTTCTATGCTTACAGATTAAGTGGTTTTAGCAAGAAAAGCCACTCAAATTCTTTAGACTGGACTCTTTTTTCTTCTACAAATTTGGATCCTATGACATCTGATGTTGTTGCTCCTTCACCCTGGATAATCTTTGGTTACCAAAATGGTAAATGTTATAATTCAGATTTTGTTGATTGTGGTAGTTAAGATTATGCATACATATTCACATGGAAAGGTTGGTAAATTTTCTGTTCAGTAATTGTTTTACGAAGAAAATTGAATTATTGAATATGGTCTTATCTCTAGAAGTGGGATGATCACCCTGTAATGTTGTGAAAATGGCAAACTCGAGTTGTGAAAGTCTAATAGGATGTTGTGAAAATGTAAGAATATATTGGTAAACTCGAGTTATCAATAGACAACTCGAGTTCTGCATCCTATAAGCCTAATCACTCGCTAGTTACCCTCCAGTGACAATATGAACTCGAGTTATGAATGGCAAACTCGAGTTGTGAAAGTCTAACGGAATGTCGTAAAAATGTAAGACTGTGTTGGTAAACTTGAGTTATCAATTCATAACTCGAGTTCTGCATCCTATAAGCTAATCACTCACTGGTTACCCTCCAGTGATGATATAAACTCGAGTTGTGAAAGTCTAACGGGATGTTGTGAAAATGTAAGGCTGTGTTGGTAAACTTGAGTTATCAATTCATAACTCGAGTTCTGCATCCTATAAGCTAATCACTGCCGGTTACCCTCCAGTGATGATATGAACTCGAGTTGTGAAAGTCTAACGAAATGTTGTGAAAATGCAAGATTGTGTTGGTAAACTCAATTTATCAATTCATAACTCGAATTCTGTATCCTATAAGCTAATCACTCACCGGTTACCCTTCAGTGATGATATGAACTCGAGTTGTGAATAGAAAACTCAAGTTTTGCATCCTATAACATTCGATTTTCACAGGTTATCTTTGGGTTTTCATAGGTTTTGTTTCACAACTTCACTGAAGCCATTCGCAACTGTATATATAACATTCTCACAACAAAAAAATCACAATTTCCTACATCTCAACACCGTCTCACAACTTCACCAATTGATTCGTTCATATGCTGTTTTAACGGTTTAGAAATTTCAAAAGTTGCAATTCAAACTTCCTCACTTAACAACAGATTTTCACAACTTATTTTACAACCTTCCTCATTATGTTTTATCCATATTTCCCAAACTTATCTTAACCCATGCACATTCTCACAATAGAGTTCATAGGTTTTGTCACCGTTACATTTTATCCACATTTCCCAAACTTATGTTAACCCATGCACATTGAACCGCCATTCTAATCATCTGGAGAAGTTAAAATGAAATACATTTTTAAACACAACTACTTACCGAATTTCAATACCGAAGCTCAAATTCGCATCTGAACACCGGTACGTCTGCAACTATCCAATGCCTTTCACCACAACCTCTCATCACCTTCGCTCCTCCTCAAATCCACCCCAAATTCGCCCCACAGTGTCGCTACCACTATCCTCTCTCAACGCCATGGAACCAGGGTTGACTAACGGCACTGACGACGCCAAAAGAAGATGAAGAGTCCCGACCACGTTTTCGCACAATTTCACCCTTCTTATCACGGCTCCCTCAAATTTTTTCAATTTAAAAACTTCCAGGGTTACGCATGTCATTTTGTCTCAAATTCAATATCCCAGTTCAAGCACTCGCACTTTTTTGGAAATATGCAATTTGGGATCACCTTTTTGTCTTTTACTAATTTAAAAGTTCTTTTTGAGGGATTTTCCCAATAAATAACCTAAAATAAAGAAATATAAACAATAAAATATAAAATATAATGTAAATAAAAAAAGAAATATAGATTTCAAATGAGTAAATAAACAAATGAAACATAAATAAATGAAATAACATAATACAACAACATAAAATATAAAGAATACTATAATATGACATAAAGAAAGATAAATGTTGCATGGATAAGAGATTCCCGGAAATTGATAAATAAAAGTGAAAAAAATTTGCCAAAGAGAATAAAGCAATACTAATCTCCAATCATAGCCATGGAACCTGATGCATAAAACGATTGATAAAAGGGTCTCTTTAATTCCATATAATGTCTAGAGATTATCCCAAATAAATCAAATAGATATATAGTAAAAGAAGGTAGGGGAAATCGTTAAGCCAACGATGAGAAAAATATACCTTCGTTAGAGCTTCGTGCTGATAATATGTTATAAAAATAAAGAAAATATATATAGAGATGAGATGGGGATGAAGAAAGACAAGTGAGAATTGTAGAGATGAAGAGCGAAAAAGAACTCTCATTCATCTAACATTTCGATATACATCCAACTCTTTGTGTCAAGCCTCTATATATACACCCCAAACCTTTCTAAGGTTATAATGTCATAAACATAGGAATTAATTTACATTCTGATACAATATGAAACCATTGGAGGTTATGGTTATTAATCATAAAATGGAATCCTAAGAGTGAGGGGTTATGGACATTCACTCACACAATATATTTACAACCTTATTAACAACATTATTAATATTGATATGTTCTAGTTTAAAATATAAGAAGACTGTTAAAATATATGCAAAGTTTGGAATTATATTTTTATAAATAAATAAAATTAATTTTTTTCTAGATATTGGACTAAATCTGGTTTGATAGTCAATCAAGTTCAATTTGGTTTTTGTGCACTTGAGCCAGTTATAACTAGTTATATCTGACTAAAACAGGCTAAAATTGAAAATAAAATTTAAATGTCATATAAGAATATGTTGTTTTGATGTAGAAAAGAGCCTTAAGGCCTAACCCAATGACAAAATATCATAAAGCACTATTTGACATGTGATTGGCACTGAAACCTTCCCAACAATAAGCTACACAAACTTTTTGATGGAGGTGGGATTTGAACCCATGGTAGCTCTTAGAACAATTTTGATACTAAACCATTATATGCACATGCAAACTAGTACATTCAAAGTTTTAATATCTTCACACCCCTAAACCATCTATTTAGAAATTAGAAGAGCTAAAAATAGAAGTGACTAAACTATTTCAAAAATAGAATTATGAAGTGGCCCTCAAAAGATATGAGGGACCCTTGAAATTCCTACTACCAAACTATCATATGAACTGGTTTAGTCTGCTGTGCAAAAAGGCCTCTTGCTATGATGAGTAAAAACAAAAAAGGGTACATGGCTGCCATTATTCTTTACAATAAAGCTCAGAGAGCTAACCTAATGAACAACATAGCCCTTTTGTATAGGTTAAGGACAGATTTTATGGAACTAGGAATATGTTGCGATTTGCTATGAGGGGTGTTAACATTGTACTGGATAGGGAGCCAAATAATAGGCTGGCATGGCAAATTATTAAGGAGCTAAAAATTAAAGCTTAAGATACTAGTGGACCTATGTTTGATGAAGTTGAGATTTGAACAATGTTGGCTCTGATACCAATTTTGATACTGAACTATCATGTCCATATGGAAAACTTATATGTCCAAGGTCTAATATCTTCATACCCCTTATATTATTACTAATGACATGTTTAATGGAGGTGGAATTCAAACATGTGCTAACTCTGATACCAAACCGGCATATCCATATGCAAAATTTAAAAGGGAGGCTGATGAAGAAAAGTAGTAAGAATTAAAAGGAACATATGAGTTTAAATATAGTTAAAATGTACTTCAAACACTACTACAAAAAGGTTGAAAGGTGGTACACATTTTGTGACCCTTCTTTAAAGAAGTGCCGCAACTTCCTTTTTTTTCTTTCTCTATTTTATTTTTTTTAATTTTGGGTACCAGCTGTGGCGCCTAGTGGACCAGGTGCCATAGCTGGTAGGGCCAAGTATGGCGCCTGACAAGCACTTGACCCCACTTGACCAGCTGTTGCCCAGGCGCCACAGCTGGTAGTGGCCATGTGTGGCGCCTGCCTTACATTGCCACATGACCAGTAGTGGCACCTGGGCAACCAGGCGCTACAGCTAGTTGTTGCCAAAATGTAGACACCACCCATGGCCTTCAGCTAAAATTTTTTTTTTACCTATTAAGTGGATTACACTATCCACTCCCCACCAATCACAATTCCCCCTGCCCTCATCCTTATCTTTTTTTCCCTTCCCGCATGGTGGCCCCTTCCTTCTCTTTTATTTTGACTCTAGCCTACTTTAATTATTCCTTCTTCTCTCACTTTCCCTTTCTCATCTACTTCTTTTCGTGGATGACCGTCGGCCCCCTCCCTCCATTTTCTGTCATCTTCATACTTAAAAACACACCCACACTCACACACATCTTCATCATTGAATCTACTTCTTTGTTTTGTTCCAACTGTCATCCCCACTCCTATCCCAATTGTTCCCTTTTCTTTTACTGCCTTCCACTATTGGTCCCCACTCCAGTTAGTCTCAATTGCTCAAATTTCCTCCTCCTCCTTACTCAAGATTGCGTCACCAACAGGTAATGTGGTCCCCCACTCCACTGCACTGATCAATTAAGCTATAAGTTCAACATGCTTCTTCTTGTTTTATTTTAATTGGCATATAATTTTTGTAATTTTTTATTTCAAATTAATATCTATGTTCTAACCATAATACATAATGAATTTAAATGTAAAGTTACATTATAAAAAAATAAATTTATCTCATTAAGATATCTATATATCCTATTTCTAATATTCCAACAAACTCTTAAAGGAATATAATTTAAATTTTATAAAAAAAGAAGGATAATAATAAAAATATTATTTAGATTTAGTAATAACCCTAGAAAGCCCAATATTTTTGTGATGATCATTTAAGCTTGTGCACTTGTGTGAATGTGATGATCCTTATTAGTGTTGATATGTCAATCGGTGTGATATGTAATATCCCGAATTTTAATACTTGAGCTTAGAGATTAAGCCTGAGGTTAGTGGACTGCTAAGCCCTGGTTTAGCAAGAGTCCAAATTGTGAATTAAGAGATATGAAATGTGTTGATGGTGATTTAAGAGGAATTGCCATAATTAGGGGCAAAACGGTAAAGTTGCCGACCATTTGATTGGTTGCTGAAGAGGAAACTCATTGGTAGCTTCAAGATCAATGGCTAGGATTGATTTGTGAAGTTGAGTAAGGGGCATAATCATGTGTATGTGTGTGCATATGAGCCCATGAGAGTTGAAGTGAGATGGTGACAAGTGGCAAAGTGTGGACCCTTGGATGAGGCATAAGTGATGTGAGATACATCATCATCATCTCCATCTCCTCTCTTCTCTCTCTCTCGTTTTCTCTCTCTTGTGCGGAAGCCATGGAGCTTGGGAGGGAGAAAGGAAAAACTGATTTTTGAGGTAAGCAAATGGCCTCTTTAGCTCAAACTCTCTTCTCTAATGTTAATCCTTGAGTTGAGAGCTTTAATTTGATGGTTGTAGCTTCTCCATTGGTGGTGATTTGAGGATCACGAAAATATGAAGTTTGGAGAATCAAAGAGTGTCTTTGAGAAAGTTGATAAGGTATGTGAACCCAATCTTTCTATCTATGTTTCATGCCAAATGATTAAGTTTGGAATTTCTGGAATTATTGCCCTAATTTCGAAAATATGGGTCAATGGGTAGTTTGGCATGTTATGGTTATGGAAATGGTATCTTAGGGTGAGTTTGGAATAGATAGATTGATTGGGGATTGAAATGATTGAAGTTAGTGATTTTGGAAAAATGATGATTGTGATGCCCTAGACCAAAGCATGTAAATGGAATGGGATTTTGGTAATTCTATTGATTCCATTGAATTCAATGAGTGATTTTATGTGGGAGTAGCTTTGGTAGAGGTTTTGGGTCCATTTGGATCAATTGGGCAAATGGTAGAAGATGTGGTATGTTTTGCTACGTTTTCTGGAATCTGATAGATTCACTCGAGCAGACATGGGTGTGCTCGAGTGAAGGAGGAACATTGCTCGAGTGAGGGAGATCCTGCTCGAGTGATATGTGAGTTTTCCCTTGTTTTGCTTCGAGTGCACCTGGGTTTTATGAACAATGCTCGGGTGCATTGCCTTGTGCTCGAGTGAGCGAAGAACATGCTCGAGTGAGATGGGGTCTGCTCGAGTGATGGGTGTATTTGACACCAGGGGACTTGCCTCTCGGGTTGTCACTCGCGGGTAAGGTGTACGAGTGTGCCTTCTCACTCGCGGGTATGGGCACCATGCTCGAGTGAGTCGTGTGTGCTCGAGTGCAGTGAGCCATCTGGGCTGTTGCCATTTCTCTTGTGCTCTCGGGTGTGTGCTTTCTGTCTCACTTCCTTGTGCTTGAAGTAATTTCCGTACGTGTGCTCGAGTGAGGGCATTTGTGCTCGAGTGAGCCTGCTTCTGAAAACTCCCTTGTGCTCTCGGGTGTTCACTCGCTGCCTCTCACTCTCTTGTGCTCGAGTGCTGTCCGTACCAATGCTCGAGTGAGAGCATTTGTGCTCGAGTGATGTCCGTACTTGTGCTCGAGTGAGGCCATCCCTGCTCGAGTGAAGCAGTGAAAAATAGCATGATTGAGTATTCAAAAGGGGATCTTTGGGGATAGTCTTCCAACCCTTTAGAGCTATCGATAGAGGTGTTTGAGGGTGCTTAAAGAGCAATAATGATAACCAACTTGAGTGTCTAAAAGTTAAGGAATTGGAAAAGGGATTAATCCTATGTCCTTGATCTTGGTTATAGGATTTGATGATTTCCCTGATCGTGAGCAGTCGGAGCTGAAGCTTACGTGGAAAGAGTGTAGGGAACTTACCTCTCCTGCATGTATTGATAATTGTATTTGTGTATTGATGCATGTTATTGCTTTGCATGATTATGTGAAACATGTATGAATGATTGTAGCTCTGTTTCTATTTATACTATAGCCATGAGTATGTTATGTGAACATTGAGCATGCGGATATATCATTCTGTGAGCATGAGTTATTGTGATACAAGCATGTCATGCATTAAATACTTATCTTGCATGCATATTGGTACCTGTTTCCTACTGAGATTCTCTAGAATCTCACCCTCCCCTATCAACATTTTAGACAGGGAAGGAAGATTGAGGATGAAGCAAGCTTCCAAGGACGAAGAGGACTCGTTTCTGGGTGAGAGCTTGGTTGTTGGTTATCATGGTGCAATTGAGAATATGTATTGTATATTTGGATCAGTGTTTGAGTATGTATTCGAGTAAATTGTGTAATCCTTGTTGGTGGAGTTGTATGGGCTATTGTGCCCTAAGATTAATGAGCGAAGATATGATTCCGGGATTGCCGGGAATTTATATTGCGTACTCTGATCATGTCTAAATGTAATTTATCTTCGCATAGTAATTATATTCGGAGTGTGGATGTGAGACCGTGTTTTAAATGATTATGAAATGTATTTGTGAAAACCCCGTCGGGTTGATGGATTTCAAAACGTTGTTTTGAATTATTGGTCTCTATTTCACTTTAATCACGTAATCCGGATATTAATTACGGTGAGGGGGTTACATGATACTTTTTTATTCTCTCATATTTTTCCATCAATTCCGTTAGTGTATTTTCTTACATATTTTTATTTTTATAATTAATTTTGATTCCAATTTTTGTATTTCCAAAAAAAAATAATTTTTTTATTTTTAATAGAGAAAATATTTTTATACTTCAATTATTTCTGATTTTTTTAGTTTTTCTTTTTATTTCATCTCCCATTCATTTAGCCGCTTTAAATTAAATATTTTAATACTATTTTTAGAAAATATCTATATCTATATATTATTCTTTAATACTCACATTAACACTGTTAAATTCCATTTTGTTTTTAATTAACTCCATTAATTTCATTAAATAACACTGTTTTATTTTTATATTCCATTATAATTGAATTTTGTTTTATCTCTATATAAATCTTGCCATTCATAGTAAAACACGTGTGTATATATATTGATTGTATATTACACTCTCTGACCCAAATTTTTACTCGGTGAAATAATAAGCCTCACCCATCAACATGGGTTTCGCCAAACCTAATCAATCCTGGGTTTTTGATTAAAATTAAACCAACACTAACAAATAATTTTAAAAAAAAACTAATAGGAGTTGGGTTTAATGTATGTATGTATGTATGTATGTATGTATGTATGTATGTATGTATGTATGCATGCATGCATGCATGCATGCATGCATGCATGCATGCATCATATTTATGACCACCCAAGAATAATTGGCAATGTAGCTAATCAAAAGTATATTTTTTTATATTCTCAACATTGAGCTGAAAATAATTTAATTAATGTAGGGATTATATATGCTTTCCTTTTTTTTCTTTCTTTTTTTTCTGAATCATATTTTTTGATTTAAGCTAATCATATTTTATTTTATTATATACTGATGTTTTGTACACATTATTATTATTAAAAAAAATAACTTACAACCACTAATATTTTATTGACTTTTTTTATGTTTAATTTGTGTTTGTAGTTTCAGCTCATCAATCTATTGAAGCTTCTATTTATGGTATGTTTTTTAAATTTTGAGCTTACAAATGTGATTTTAGTTGAATTTAACAATAGTTAGTTATAATTTATAGGTATTCCAATAGTTAGTTATTTATATATTCTTAACACTTGTATTTTATTTGTTGACTTGTAATGTTTTCTAATTTACCTATGATATGTTGCGGCAAATATGGTTTCTTTCGTTATTAGTTGTGAAAAAGTATTATAAGTCATGGGATAATTAATGGATTATTTGTTAATTAAAACATAGGGTTTAAGACTTTAAAAGCTTCAATTTTGAAGATTTCATGTTGGAAATTTATTTTAAAATTGGGAAGAGAATATAAAAGTAATTAGTAAATGCAATAGTCATATAACTAACCATGTACTTTTTTAAAAAATAGATTGAAGGCATAGATGGATCGTAAATGGATGTTATCTAATCGGTGTTCAAGGGAATATATAGATGGGGTAAAAGATTTTATTACATTTGCAATCGAGCACACAAAAGATCATGACAAGATCTTGTGTCCTTGCTTATCTTGTTGTTTTGAAAAGCGGATTAGTGCACTTGATTTGCTAGATCATTTAATGTGTTATGGTATTGATCAGACATATATACGATGGACAAGGCATGGTGAGACAAAGGATACATGTAGTGATCGGGTGCATACCACGAGTAGTGCTTCAGATGAATTTGATCAAAGCATGTTTGATAAAGATAATGGTCTTGAAGAAATGCTAAATGTGGTTGAAGGGGTGCTTTATAACCTAACAAATTTGAGAAGTTGAAAGGTGATGCAGAGAAACCATTATATGCTGGTAGTACTAAATACACAAGATTGCTAGCAGTGTTGAAGTTGTACAACTTTAAAGCTCGCTACAGATTGAGTGATTCGGGTTTCACCGTACTACTTGAACTGTTGCAAGATATGCTTCCAGAAGAAAATGTACTTTCTACAAAGACATACGAGGCAAAGAAAATTCTTTGCTCTACAACAGGTATGGGATATGAGAAGATACATGCATGTCCTAACGATTGTGTATTATTTCAAAATCAGTATGCAACGTTGGAGAAGTACCCTAAATGCAATGCATCTCGATATAGGAGGATCCTGCATTGGTGAGCTATATTGATTGAGACGATTTGTTAAGCAGAGAGTTTGGAGTATCCGAGTATGATAGTCGTGGTTGAGGTACTAGTTTTGCTATCACCCCATCAGCATACTTTGGACGTCAGAAGCGCCCCAATAGAAATGACGTTTCCCAGCTGCGTGACGAGATGACTAGTTTCAAGCATCAAATCAAGAACTTCAAGAACAAATGCGCTACAAGGAACAACGAAAAGAACAATTCTTAGAACAAATGTGTTTGATGCAAGAATAGCATGCGCTGTTAACAACGTAAATACAATAGTTAGTGCAGTGTAGGCCAACACAAAATGTTCCCTTCTGTGATAGCCCAAGTGTCAGAGATAGTTGCACTTCCATGCCTAAAGTCCCTTTTCCTTTGGTAATTAATTTCTTCTCTACTTAACTTTATGTTACATTATAATTTAGCGAACTATAACATATTAACTCTATTTTCTATAGGGCAAATTTCAATACAAGTTATATGCTGATCAAGCTTCTAAGTACGTGGTTGCAGTGGGTGCTATCTACAACACTGATAAGGACACATTGCACAATTCACCATTGCTCGACATCACACTTTGAGTAAGGGTCGACATCTGCACGAATGAAGACGCTCTCTTACCAATCCCGTCTTGAGATGAGCAAATAATGGTGAAAGATGTTGTAGGTGGTTATGTTGCTTGGCCAATAGGTCTTATCGAGCCATATGAAAAGGTCATTCATTTACAATTCCCTGCACTTTTCATTCCTACTTCCATCTAAAATTGTGATTTAATTTTTTGATTTTCGTAAGGTGTACAATCTAGAGAGAAACAAATCCAACCTTATAGTAAGATCTCAAAGTGTTCGACAACACAACCCAAGTCAAAAGCATCAGCTAGCCAACAGAGCAAAAAAAGACCAACATCATATCATGATCAATTAGTATCGATTACACCACAATTGATCAGTGCAGGAGGACTTGAGATACGTCTTGAAAGACATATCTACAATGTTGGCAGTCTAGTTGATTATGTTACTGCCGAGGTCATGCATGACATATGTACTCGTGATTGGGTTAGTGCTTCAGCTATCAACATCTGGATAAGGTACTTGACCATTATCGTTTATCACTACTATTAATATTTCTCATTCATTTTCTTTTGTTTTTCATGACACTGTTTATTTTATACCAAGCATTTGCATAATGAGATCTTAATGGATACAAACATGGTCTAATTGGTATTTGTCAACCCTTATCTTGTTGCTACCATGGGGGTAAAGTAGATATAAATGCGCAGTCTAATGATCTAAAAGATTACTTTAGAAAGAAAGCAACACCAACTACGCTATTTTTAGTGCCATACAATGCGGGGTAAGTTATTAGTGATACAATTTTTTGTTTTTATTGTTTAACTTTTGTTATACCATAATTCTTGAAACAAATTTTTTAAAATATTTTAGGCGCCATTGGATATTGATAGTTATCAATCCAACGGAACCTTCAGGCCCTCACATTTACTATATGGATCCTCTAAAAGATGGTCTTTCCCAAAACCGTTCTGATATGTTACTATTGTTCAATAAGTAAGCATATGTGTGCATGTGTAAACATTTGCATATGTGATTGAATAACCAAAAGTAATCAATTCTATTTGTTTTGTTAGCGCATTGACTGTGTATCGTGCTTCTGTCTCCTTAAGCTATTCTAAAGCTGCTGACCCTCACCTTAGCTATCCTTGGAAGAAGATACTGGTATTGATATATGAATTTACTCAAACTTTGTTAGTAAACAATTTTTATTCATAAACAGAGTTAAATATTGCATTATATTTTTACAGTGCCCTTTCCAATAGTTCCCAAACTTCTCATAAAGCCCATTTCCACTTAAAATGACCTAAGGAACACATTGGCAACTTCCAAAACACTCCAAAAATCCTTTCTACCACAATTTATGCCTTTGGGTCTCTATCACACACAATACCCCAATCTCATTTAACTTAAATCCAAACTTCCAAACTATATCCAATATTCAAATGACTTCACAATAGGCCATTTCCAATATCAATCACAATGAAATTCATATATCCAAAAATAGACATAAACTAGGGCAAATTTTTAGATTTCACAAACTTATCCAAAAATCATAAACAATATATCAAAATGCACTAAAGGCTTACCTCTTCACTTTGCCAAATCCAGAATCTTGATTTCCCAACTTTAAAATTTTGACCCACACACAAACCTCCACCTTTCCATATTCTGAAATCACCAAGTTGAAGCTCTCAATGAGATGCACAACATTAGAGAAGAGGTTTAGGGAATTAGAAGATCATTGCTTACCCAAAATCAAAGCTTTCATTTCTCTTTCTTAGCTTGGTCGACTAAAATTGAAGGAAGAAGAGAGAGAAGATGATGAGATGAAGTTAATGATGATGATGAAGTACAATTCTTCCCTCCTTGCCCATACCCAACCGAATAGGAGAGAGAAAATAAGAGAAAAGTGGACTTTTGTCCCATGTGCTACATCCAATGGTCCACACTATAACACATGTCACCATCCTACTCACTTCTACAATGAGCTCACACAAGCTTAATACACTGGATTTTGAAACATGTGCAATGAATCTCAACCCTTGATCTTAAATATCACACACATTTATACCAAATTTACATCACATTAATCCCAAAAGTGCTTAATTACACACTTACAATTAATCTCAAAGTCATAAGCCCTTAATCCCGAATTGGGATATTACAGCTGGCCTTTGTTGTGTTGTTTCTTGGCAATTGTTGTGTCATATATGCATGTATTCAAGTTGAATTTGTTGTATAATTCATCCACGTACAATATATTGTATAATTATTTTATGTACTACTTTAACTAATTAATCATATGTTTGTATCATTTTAAAGTTATCTATCATTGTTGTTTGCTTTTCTTCATTATGTTATACTGTGGATATGGATACAAAATGTTTATTAGACCATGCAGTGTGCAATACTGTAATTATGGGAGATATGAACAAAAAATACCCAAAAAAAAATAGTTCCTATGGCGCTTTTTTAAATAAGGGCCATAGGAAGTACCCAAAATAAAGGAAAAAGGAAAAAAAGGGAAAAAAAAGAGAAAAAAAAGGAGGGCCCTCCATTTGGCTCTTGCGTGAGCAAGGGCATTACTACAGAGTTATGATATAACAACTCCAAAGGACGTCCCAATTTTAAAATTGGGTGGTTAAAAAAGAAGGCGGTGGCATTTTCGTAATTAATTGTATGTAGGGAAACCTTTAGACGTCCCAAATTTGAATTTGGAATGCCTAAAGTGCTTCATGGCGCGAATTTAAATTTTCCACAAATTTTTTAAGCACCAAAAATGGGGTTTAGAAGTCACATTATCCATTTGGGACGCCTAAAGTCTTATTTTAGGCATCCCAAATGTATTTGAGACGTCTAAACCTGGGACTTTAGGCATTCCAAATGCCAATTGGGATGCCTAAAGTAGGAGTTTAGGCATCCCAAATAGATTTTGGAACACCTAAAGGGGTCCCTGGACGCGTGTCAAACACTTGTCTGACATACGTCTTCTCACACACACACACACCCCCTCCTTTACTTTTTGACCATCTCCCTCCTTCTTCATTTATTCATTGTCTTCTTCATAACTAAACTCATCTTATTCTGAGCATCATCCTCCTCCCTTCTTCTTCTTGTCTTCTTTAACTCTTCCTCCTCCCTTCTTTGTCTTCTTCACAACTCATCCTCTCATCCCTTCTTCTTCAACTTTACTCTTCCTTCTCCTCCCTTCTTTGTCTCATGTCCCATGTCCTGCTCTCTGATTCACTTCCTCACTCTCGGAACCCCTTCTTCTTCTGCGGATTCTGAAGAAATCAAAACAAGATTAAACAAGAAGAAGAAGATTCAAGCAAGGCACACACCATTGTGACGCCCTCCACCTCCTTCCTTCCATTATGACGCATGCAGCTCCCCCCTATAGTTAGTTTTTTTAAAATATGAATTTACTTGAATTAAATTTAAACTTGCAATGTGAAATTATTTTATATGATTTTAGTTATTGGAGTGATTTTACCTTGTGATTGAATTATTTTGTGCTTTTTGGCCAGAACCATAGAATCGTTGTTAGCTAGTAGATTGTTTAACTTGGAGTGATTTTAGTTATTGGAGTGATTTAACTTGCAACAATATATTGTTTGATATGTATGGAACTAGAAAATGTTTGTTTTATATGTATGGAGCATAGAAATTGAGAGGGAAAAAATGATTGTATATTATTATAAATAAATGGAGCTATTGATTGATTTTGATGAAATGAACAACAATTAAACATAGTAATTTTTGTTTCTTTAAATAGGGTCGGTTTTATTTTCTTTAGATTAGATTAGTATTATTATTATTATTAGTGTAGTGGTGAAAATCTTATTTTAAGATAAAGAGATTAATAAGATAAAGACATTGATCATTAATAAATATATAATTGATTATTAAGAAACACAATATACTTAATAAATAGATTGAAATATATTCTATTAATCCTTCTCTTCAAATTATTATAAGTTCTTTGTCCCAGAATAGAAAAAAAATTGAATATTTATTTGAAATTCTATATTCTTTTCTATATTCATAGGAGAATTATATTATCAATAGCTAAGAATACAGAGTTAATAACTAAGATAGAATTGCTTAAAATTTTGGGATGTCTTACTTTTAAGGGGAAATGCTGTCGAAATTTTTGTTGAAAAAAGTGAAAAAAGGCAATCACATCCTATATCGTTGACAATTGTACTAAACGTGTGAGTGTTATTGGGAATAACTTATGTGGTAACAAAATGGATCACAGTTGGATGAATGCTTTGAGAACTAGTGAAGAATATGAGAAATGTGTGGAAGAATTTATTGAATTCGCTAAAAAGAATGCTCCAGCAAAAAATGGGAAGTATTTTTGTCCTTGTGTGAATTGTTTAAATGAGAGTCGACGGGATGTTGATGTCATAAAGGATCACCTACTTTGTGATGGAATAAATCTGCGATACACAAAGTGGATATGGCATGGTGAGGAAGTAACGGATTGTTCGTAGCACAAGAAGGAAGATGTGGATGTCATAGATAAAGATAGAATGGAGAAAATGATTCATGATGTTGAGGTAGAATCCTTTATGCAGTCATAGGAGTATGATAGCCTGTAGAGTGATGCAAAGACACCATTGTACCGTGGGAGTAAGTACACACGGCTGATGGGAACATTACGTTTGGTTAACTTAAAGGCAACTTGTGGGTGGACCAATAGTAGTTTCACATTGCTGCTTGAACTATTGTATGATATGTTTCCAGAGGATAATGTACTTCCAAATCGTATGTATGAGGCCAAGAAAATCCTGCATACGATAGGTATGGAGTATAAAAAGATACATGCTTGCCCTAATGACTGCGTACTGTACAGAAATGAGTATGGAGGTCTTAGTGAGTGTGCTAAGTGTAAAACTGCACGATACAAAGTGAAAAAAGATGGTGGTTATGGTAATGTGACAGCTAAAAGGCAACATTTAAAGGTTATGTGGTATCTTCCAATAATACCATGTTTTAAACATTTGTTTGCGACTGCAACAAAAGCAAAGAAGTTTGATGGCACTCTGATGAGAGAATATCTTATGGGAAATATCTTCGGTACCCAGCTGACTCTCCACAATGGAAAAAAAATAGATGAAATGTTCCCCCAATTTGGCAGCGAGGCGAGAAACCTTCAGCTTGGGCTTTGTACAGACAACATCAATCTGTATGTAAGTAGGTTAGCAATAATGTTGTGGTAATAGATAAACAATTTGGATTTGTCTCAGTCGATCTTTGAAGAGTTGGCTATAGAGATGAGCCCTTCATTCTAGCAAGCTAGGCGAAACAAGTGATTAATGTCACCGATCCTGCGACCAAAAACATGTCTATTATCCTTAAAAGTAAAAAATAGAAGTATAGTGATCCAACCTCAAACCTTAACGACACACCACCTTTCACAACAACTCCACCTCGAACAAATGAAGTAGAATTGGTAGATGATGACGAATATGCTGTAAGAAATGGCCATAGTGAAGGACTATGGGAAACAATATAGAGTAAGACCTTAATTTATAAACATGAACTCTATGTTTTTTTGTTTTACTCCCATTTAGTTTATTTTATTTTTATTGCAATTTATTTACGTTTCTGACGATGCTTTTTCTGTTAACAGGAATATGGACAACTCTAGTGATGACAAAAGGCGTAGAGATGACGAAAGCCCTAGCGATGACGAAAGGCCTAGAGATGAACCCGTTGCAAGATAGAGGGTTAGAGGCTGTACAAAGATGGGAGCATTGGTTGCACGTCATAAACATTAACAAGAGAGGCTGCATATAAACTTCGATGACAATCTGAATCCAATTGGTCCTGAGGAAGACCACTTCATTAGCTACGTAGGGTTTTTAGGTCGAAGCAAAGTACGCATTACCTACGATAATTGGAGATTGGTTCCCCCAAAAATGAAAGACATGATTTGGCAGCCACTTTTGGTATATAAGTTTTGATGCATCTATAGTAATTGTAGCTTTATTCCTATTATTTCAAATATAATAATCTTATGTTTTACCTTGCAGCAAACATACGATGTCCCAGACACCAGGGAGATGTACAGGCACTAGATGGATGAGGTTCGTATATGATGGAAAGGTTTCAAAACAAGCTAGCAGCAAGGTACATTTGAGGGGCCCAGAGGGGTCAGGATCCATGTACACATTATTCATATTTGTCTCTAGAGGACTGGAGGTTGTTTGCAGCATCACGGGCAGCTGTTGCTTAGGAAAGCAGGGAGGATTAAGGCTAGGAAGGATTATGGCTAGGAAGTACATAAATCCAGCCGTTGCTTAGGTTGTTGCGATGATTGTAAGTAGTTATACCATAAGTACCTAATTTTTTGTATACCAAGAGTGGTTTCAATACATTTATGATAAACTATATGCTATAGGATGAACTGGAAGATCAAAGTAGCTAAGGTTCATTCAATCCAAGTAGACGGATAGACATCTTGTCAACGACTATTATGAAGGTAGATGACCTTGGTCGTGTTCAAGGAGAGACACGGGGAGTATTTTGGACGAGACTCACATTATTCGTCACAAGTTAGACTTAGTAAGGACCTTGTGGCTAAGATTTGAGAGGATCTCGAATGAGAGCTCAAGGCCAACCTTCACGACAGGCTCTGACAAGAGCTGTTGCCAGAGCTTCAACTTGAAATGGCAAAGATGTTCGAAGCATAAAAGGCAAGGGACGATCATAGAACTCAGGAATCCCCGGCCTTCAATAGCACCAAAGGAAGTTACAACCCTCTGGAGGAACCACTTGGCAACCCTTCTCCCACTCCAGTGTTGGGAGACCCTTCCACCCTCTATTTGGATGATCCACTATTGCGTGTTGTTGCTGATGCTCTCGTTCACACACATGCTACCACCCACCATCATCATCAAATTCCATAGGATTTTTGTAGGTGAATGTGACGAGTGTTAGAAAGGGGGAAGAAGGTACTACCATCCCTGTTCCTGATCCAGAGGTTAGCACGTTAGGTCAGGCAATAGGATCTTTCATCCTTTGGCCTCACAATCTTATTGGTTCAGACGCAACACCTCCAATGGTAGGAATTACCTTACTATTACTGAAAATATGTTGGCATCCTAATAACAATTTATTTTTTGATGTTCTAAAAGGATGACGAAGATGTGAGGAAATGGCCCTACTTAGCACAGCTGCAACAGATCTACAAGGGCATTAAACAGGTTGACTTGAAGATGCCTCAAGGGATTGTGGGCCTTACATTGGAGTATCCTTTCATGATTGACAATACAGATCTCAAGTAGTTTATCAAGTTGGAGGAGATAGATACAGGCTGGGTGAAATTTGCAATCCGGTAAGTTTTTTTTTCAATTTTCCCATAGAATTCATTTAGTGGTTTTTTGATTTCATACATTCAATAATTCATTCCTTATTTTAATTCTATTATAGCATCTTCCACGGTCTCTGCACAAACATGGAAAGACGTGATTGGTATGGATTCTTATACCCTGCGAATACGACAGGGAATACCAATACTATGGCGCATAGGACTCATTATGTCGGCTACGCAATGGGAGATACCAAACTTCGTTGTTATCTAGCACCCATTGTTCAACGGTTCATATTTTCATTTTGTCAATTGAAGAAGTTTAATAAATAATTGCCTTGTCATCTAACTTCATTTTAATCTGTACATGTTGTTATAGTTACCACTGGAGTTTGTGTGTTATATGACCTCACCGCAACGTAGTCTATTGGTTTGATCCCTTGAGTAAAAAGCCAGACAAAGATACAAAATCCGTCTTTGACATGTAAGTTATTCTGTTTGTATTTCATTGACTCTTAAAAAAATGAATAGTTCTAATTTCTGTTCATTTTGATTTTCATGATGGTGCTTGTCAAACATATAGAGTCCTAGGCAGGTCACACGAGGGTACAGTTGTTAAAAAGCTAAAGTGGTTTCATCCGATAGTAAGTAGTTTTGATTCTAATTGTTTCATTGAAAACCTAGCAACACTGAATGTGGATATTATGTTATCCTTTATATGTATAACATCACTTAAAGTGGAATTACTAGCGATTTTGAAAAGGTAATCACTTCTTCATTCTCAAATGATAATATTTTTGGTGTTCTAATCAAAATGCTAATTAATTTATTTGCTTGATTCATTTCATCAAAGCTTATTTTCTAATTTTCAGATTTTTGATAATGAAGATGCCTACCTACGTGAAGACCTTGATTTGATCAGAGACCTTTTTGTTGGACATCTTCTTCAACATATAGAGCAGTAAAATTTTTATTTATATCAGTTTGTAGTTGTGTGATGACAGCATTTTGACACTTTCTGGTTGTTGTTGTTGATATATATAGTAGTAGGTTGTATGAGTTGTTATTGTATGTATATATAGTAAAGATTGTAGTGCTGGATGTCCTTACCATTTTGTAACAAACATTGTGGTTTATGTATCTATTTTCTATTTTGTTTCTGCAGTTTGAATCCACTAGGTAATGCACAATGTAAATGATCGTTTAAAAAAATCAAACCTTTTAACGTCCCAAATTAAGAATTGGGACGTCTAAAGTCCTCCACGAGGGACTTTAGATGTCCCAAATTGTCATTTGGGACGTCTTTTCTTAAAATATACTATGTCCCCCCATATTTTGACGTTAAAAGTGCCAAAATTGGGACATTAAAACCCCTTTTTGTAGTAGTGGGGCCACAGGAAGGGGACCTCCTGTGGCACTTAGTGTAACGCCCCAAATTTCAATTAAGGGCTAATAATAATTATTGAGGATAATTATCGAATTAAAGTGGAATAATTATGTGTTTTGGTGGCAATAATAATTAATATGCCATAATTATTGAGAAATTAAAAGAATAGCCATAAAGAAGTAATTAATGGAAGAAATTAATTACTAACTAAGGAGAAATGAGATATGTAACTAAATGACTAATGGAGGGATTAAAGTAACTAATTTGGTTACTTACTTTATGAGAGCCAATGAGGTGGAGACATGTGGCAAGTGGTTAGGATGAGAGAGGGTGTTGGAAAAGTCAAATGGCCTTATTTTATTGTTTTCTCTCCCTCTCCCTCTCTTTTATGATAATTGACATAGGCATGGGGGGCAGATTTTTCTGCCATTCTTCATCATTTCACACTCTCATCACTCTCTTCCTTCTCTCTCTTTCGTTCAGCCATGGTAGCCAAGAAGGGAGGAAATGCTTTGTGAAAAAGGTGAGTTTTTGACCATCTTAATGGCCTCTAATGGGAAAACTCCCTTCTATAAAGATGTTCCTTGGGTTGAGAGCTTTACTTTTATGGTTTTAGATTTTCCATTGGTGGTGTATTGTGGCCACAAGAAAATCTAGAAGTTGGAGAACCAAGGATCTTCTTTGGGAAAGTTGTTGAGGTGAGTGAAAGCTTCATTTTCATATAAGTTTTGTGGCCATTGGTTAGGCCTTGAATTTCTGGAATTTTAGCCCTAATTTTCATGATTTAGGGTCTTGGGGAGTATAATATGTTGTTGTCATGGAAATAGTGCCTTGTTTAGTGTTTTGAATGAATAGAATTGAATTGAAGCTTAAAGGTGAAGTTTGGGAACTTTGTGTTGGTTTTGTGCATTGGGCAAAAATAGGGCATGTAATTGGGTTGTGATTTTTGTCATTTTGAGGTTACCATTGTGTTCCTTGTGAAAATTTATGTGGGAATAGGCTTGATTGTTAATTTTGGAGCCATTGGACACTTTGGTAGAAAATTGGAAAATCTGTCTTGTGTGAACTCTGTCTAGGCAGTCAGTTTGCATGAGCATTTTGAATGACCAAATGGTGTTGTAAAATTCTAAAACTTTCCATTCTTAAATTTTACATCCCAAGATTCAAAATGGATATATATTTTGTGTCATTTTGTTTAGTATTCTGGGAGATATGATTGTCCAAAGTTTGGGATGGAAACAGAACTCTGTTTTGGAGTAGTTCTGAGTTTTTGGTGATTCTGTATTTCTGTGATCATTTGAAGTAATTAGCCATATTTTTCTAGAAATAGGACTTAAATACCTTTTATTTGGCTTTGGAATCACCTTGTTTTGATTTTTCTAGAATTAGTTATGAATTTTAGAAGTTTAGCCAAGAATCAGGGAATTTCTTGGCCGCGGCCCAAACCTTTCTGACCTGATTCTGGCCGCGACTAGTGACTTTCTGACCATATTTTGGCCACGGACCAAGGGAGGGGCTGGCCGTGGCCAACCCCTGCATTCCATCACTTTGAGTTTTTGAAAGGAGATCTCTAACCTTTTGTTTCCCAACCTTTTAGGGCTTTTATTAGAGGCATTTGTGGCCTCTTAAGGGTCAATTATGATAACCAAATTTAAGTGTTATGAAGTAAATTAAATCTTGGAATAGAGTATAATTCTTCGTCCTCAATTATGATTCTAGGATTTGACATTTGCTCTACTCGGGAGAGACCGGCGCTAGGACACGCCCGGAAGGACCAAGATAGTGACTCTTCTCTCATATTGTGTATGATGTTTTGGTATACATAACTTATCATTGAACTTTGTGAATTGTGTGCCATGGTTCATTATAGCTGAGTACTTCAGCGTGAGTCGTATAGGGATTGACGCTGGTCATCTCTAGGTCGGTTGTTGAACTGCCGTCGTAATCAACATGGATTTTTGTGTATCCGACCCGTGGGGAGGCGTTTGTGTTATGAAATGCTTTATATGAATCCTAGCTGTGGTGAAATATATTATGTGGATTGTTGTGACGCAATGCAGCGTGAGCAATTGTAAGGGATGACATGTATCATACTAACCATTGCCGTTGTAACTGTCGTTGTAGTTGCTTTGTGTGGATAATGATTTGATTTCATGCCTTATTGTTGTATATACTATGATTGATTTGACACTACGGGGATTCCTTGGAATTTCACTCTCCCAAAAACCATGTTTTAGACAGGGCAAAAGGATCGAAGGGAAAGTGGATAACGAAGAGTAGTTAGAGCTCTAATTTAGGAGTATACTTTGGTTATTAGTTATCATGTATATCATTTGGATGTTTTTGGGAAACAATTGTATATATTGGGATTGGTGGTATAGTTTTGTGTAATCCCCAAGTTAAGGTTAATGAATTGTGGGCTTTATGCCTTTGTAAAACCCTTATTAATGAATGGAACCCGAGTGTGTCGGGATTTTGCATTATACTCTGATATTTGTGAATGAAATCAACCTGTACAGGCCATTTAGTATTGAAATGTGAATATGAGACCATCATGAACAGGTTTTGTAAAATTTTTTGGTAAGCCATAATTTTGGGAAGTTTGATTTTGTTTAAGTCCCAAAATCATCTAAGGTCTCTAATTCTACATCAATTACGTGTTTATGAACTAAATCTCGGCCTATGGTAGAAGAGGGTTACACTTAGTTTCCTGTGGCCCTTGCTAACGCAAGCGCCATAGAAGACCCCCTCCTATGGCACTTCCTCCAACAAGCGCCACAAGAGGGTATTTTTAAAAAAAAAATTAAATGCTGTGGCACTTTCAAGCACCACAGCTAATCAATTATAAGTGCCACATCTTTGCTTTTTCGTAGAAGTGAAATAATATTATAAAGGTTATGACTTAGGAATTGGTATTTGGGAGTTGGGCCAACTAGGGTTATGAAAAGGTACTTTAATTTTTAGAGTAGCAATTTGATGGACTCATGTCGTGTGAGTTCTCAAAATAAAACTAGGTTAGAAAATGTAGCGTAGTAGCTCAACCTAGGTCATTCTTGTGAGGAGATTAATTTCCAAGTTCCTAAGTAGTAAAGTGATAAAAAAAACTTTAAAGTTGTAAGAAATCATTTTGAGAATTTAATTTTTAAACTAATGAAGTAATTTAAGCTAAAACAATATTTTTGTTTTTTTCAGTTTTTAAATCAAAGTAGCAAAAGGAATTGAAATTAACACTAACAACAAGATAAATTCAATTAACTAATATAATGATGGAATGGGATTCCCTTGAGTTGAGGTTTTAGTCTTCCTTGCTTGCTAATAATTTGAATTCCATAATGAGTCAAGAGGATGAAACTAAGCTACCACTAGCTCCATACTTGCAATAATCATTTAATTCATTCAACCGAAGCAATTAAATGAATACCACCAATTAATAGTGACTCAAGGAGATTTATAATTAACTTCCAATTCTAAATTGTAATTACCATTACAACAATTCAAAATATTCAGTTTAATCATTTAAATCCACTTAACCAAGTTGAAATAAACAATTCAACCTACTCCTAATATGAATCATACAAAGCTTAATTAATCAACTCCTAGCTCAACCACCAAGTTTATTCACTTGGCATAACAATCTAGATCACAATTACATACTTAACCAAGCTACAGAATCATGAACTAAAAAGAGAGCTTAAAGGAATTCCATTGAAGTTTAGAAGCTTAAACCATTACCCAACTCAAGGAAATCACCAAGACTTAGCTACTCATAGAAGAAGAAAATGAAGCTTGAAGAAAGTAGAGATAATTAGCCATGAAATTGTAGCAACCACCAAATCAAACTCTTTAATTATGCACTAACCGCTCTTTCAATCTTCAAATCTGCATTTTGGTCAAAAGTTTCAGCTGCTGCTCCTTCAATTTAGTAGTCTCCTCCTCCCTATTCTCTTCGGTCTTCTCTTTTATACTCCAGCCGCCATGCTCTTTTATTTTCTTTTTCTTTCAATGCTCCCCAACCCCCTCCGTAATTATATTCGAAATACGCGATTAAAATGAAATAGAGACCAATAATAATCAAATAACATTTACTAACCCATCACATGATGGGGTTTTCAAAAATACCTTTCGAAATCATTTATAAACTTGGTCTCATATTCACATTTCGAATACAATTACTACATGAAGATAAATCACATTCATATAAATATCAGAGTGCACAACATAATCATCCCGGCAATCTCGGGTACATACATTTGCTAAAGATATACAGGGGACAATTGCCCATTACAATTCTTCAAATGGGGATTACACAATCTCATCTCGAATGAGTCATGCCGCTCCCTCCATGAGCCACTTGCCCTGTCTAAATTGTTGGTAAGGGAGGGTGAGATTCGAGAGAATCTCAGTAGGGAAACATTATCAATATGCAGGCAAGATAAGTGTTTAATGCATGACATGCTTGCATCACATAACTCATGCACACATACAATGACAAATCTATAAGCTCAATGATTCGAATGATACACATATGGCCATAGCATATATTGAAACATAGCTTTAAATCATTCATACATGTTCCACATAATCAAGCAAAGCAATAACATGCATCAACACATTAATACAGTTATCAGAGCATACAGAAGAGATAAGTTCCCTACCTCCAGTCTTTTCTCCTTGATTTGCGTGCCAGCAACTCGGGGCTTCACATTCGATCCTCAACCTCCCATTAGCTTTTCCTTGTCTTGGCTGAAACCCTAGCTTTTTTAACACCAAATGAGGAGCTTCCAAACCTTGCGAGTTCTCTTCTCCTTTCTCCCTCTAGAAATCTCAAACGTTTTTCCTCTTGTTCAGCTGAATAAACTGACGGTTTTGAAGCTTGGAGGAAGAAGATGATATGTTATATTATGCTTATGTCATTATTCCCTTATGATGATGTCATAATTCCAAAATTGACATTTTCGGATTTTCTGGCAGATTTTCTGCCCAAACTTTGAAAAATCATAACTAATTCTAGAAAACTCAAAATGAGATGATTCCAAATCCAAATGAAATATATTTAAGTCCTCTTCATAGGAAAAATATTGGCCATTACTAAAAATCACCACACAATTCCAGAATTACATAAAACTCATCACTGCCCCAAAACAGAGTTCAGTTTCCATCCCAAACTTTGGACAGTCATATCTCCTAGTTCACAAAACGAAATGGCACAAATTATATGTCCATTTTGAAGCTTGAGATGTGAACTATAAGACTGGAAAGTTTCAGAATTTGTAGACACCATTTGGCCATTCAAAAAGTTCACACAAACTGACTGCCCATAATAGAGTTTCACTGGACAGAATTTCAGATTTTGCATCTTTGCTTCAATTGGTTCCATTTTCATACCAAACATCATTCCCACATAAATTTTCACAAGGAATCCATTGGAAACACCAAACCAATCAAATTCACATTCCATTGACATGTTTCACCAATAATCACAACATGTCAACACAAGTCACAATTCAAACTCACATTGCAATTCTTTACTTTCCAAAGTTCCAAACCAATTCCAAGGAACTCACACACATGGGATTCCACCCACTCAATCTTACAACAAATCAACCCTAACAATTGATCTTCAAGTTACCAATGAGTTTCCTCTTTGGTAACTGACCAATTGGTCGGTAACTTTACCCTTTTACCCCTGATTATGGCAATTCCTCCTGATCACCACTAAACACATCACACTTTTTCATTTAGCCACAATATGCGCCCTCCCTCTATTTTAAGTCAATTTAGATATTAATCCATAATTAAACTTAAATATTGGGTTTTGCAGCTGCTCACAACGTATACGCATCACAATTCACATCATAATCTCCAAAAGGGTCTATTTATCACTAATCACATCTGCTTTTGGAGTCATCAACCCTTAATCACAATTTGGGATCTTGCTAAACCGGGGCTTAGCGATCCACTTATTTCAGGCTTATTCTCTAGCCTCAAGTCTCAAAATTTGGGGTATTACATTTCCAGCCGACAAAACCCTTTTCTCATTTCATTCGTTGCTCCTTTCCTTTTTTTTTTGTAGCTCACTCAAGGTCCATCAAGCTCTTTTTCTTTAATCCATGAGTCAACAATTTCGGCCCTTCTCTATCCTTCCTTTCTTCGCTTTTCACATTTGGTCCACTTCCTTTCTTCAATTCAATTCAACCATTTAATTCGGTCTAGCTCTTCCACGTCAATCCTCTCCATTCATTTGGGCCCTCTTTTCTCTTTTAATTCGGTGTTACATGCCCTCCATTGATGTGGTCCCCTCCTTTGTCCAGCCCAATCCTCAATCTGCAATTAAATTCTCAGCTGCCTCTCGTTTCTTTTCTTTTCTTTTCTTTTCTTATGTCAGCCCACATCTCTCTTTTCTCAATCTTTATCAATTCATCTCATTGGTCAACACCTCCTCATTCAATTCTTCAATTTCTCACTTCGGTCCACTTGCTTCTTGGTCAATTATTTCCTCTCTTCATTTCAGTTCAGCAGCTTTGTTCTTTAATCCATCAGTCCATTCCCTCATCAATTCGGCTGGCTGCTTTTTTCATTTCTTTATTCAATTTGGTTTTTCCTTCTTTTGTTCAGCCGCCACTCTATTCATTTCTTTGGTCCCCACTTGCCTTCTCATTTCTTCAATTGTCTTTAGGTTAAAATGAGTTGTGCCTTGTCATTACCTATAAAATTATATTCACAAAGGTAATATCTTTTGTTCACAATTAAAGAATAATGAGAATAACAAATATTAATTAAAAATATAACAATTTAACTCCTATAATTCCCAAATTATCCTTTCATTAAAATCTCACTTTAACACTTGATTATGCCCAAAATATTCAATTAAGTACCACAAAAGTCTAAGATTAATTAATAAAAATATATAAATATTGAGCTCTATCATAGTTTAAAGCTGGGAAGACAAATCCTTTAAAAATGTTACATGACAGTTGTTTCTTAAGAAACGTCATTTTCATTATTCATACTTTATGGTTAATTGTACAACTATTATGTTTTAGTTTTTGCTGATATAAAGTTAAAAGACACATCATCTGGAACTATTATATGACGGTTGTTTTGGAAGACCAGTTATTTTTGTCGACCAATACATGAAGGTTAATAATTATAACCATTATGTTTTTGTTTTCGCCTATTCTACCTTTCAATACATGACAGTATGTATATTTAATAATTAAGAATTAGCGTTATATATATTTACACGAACTCTGTGTCAACATACATGATGTTTATTCACTATAACCATTAAGTTTTAGTGTTATATATGTACGAATTTATAGTAGTGTTTCTTATTCTCCCCATCGTTGGGACTTTGAACCAAACTAATTCTCTCTCTTCTTCAACAGCATTTACAACACCAAATCTTCTTGTAAATTGCCAATAAAAAAGCAATGTCTTTATCTACGGAGATTTTTCTCTGACTTCCATGGTGGTGCTCTCTCATCACCTCTCTAATATGAGCTCCACCATCCTCAAGATCCTTCACGATCCCAAATCCATTTTTCGATTAGTTTGCATTGGAGCCGTGACTACAAGGTTGTCATCGATCACGAAATTGTGCCATTCACGGTAGCAATTTTGAAACTCTTAATGGAGGCTCTGACGTAAGAGCTAGATGTGAACTTGCATATTGGTGTGGCAATTAGATGCAGAGGAGTTGTGAAAGGACAATCAGAAGCGTGCAAGCACGACTTTGTTGTCAATGACCATGAATGTTTACTGTGTGTGTGGATTAGCTTTTATAATTTATGAGGTAAGTATGTGAGATGAGTTTTGCCTCGATTTGCAGAAAAGGGCTTTTGAAACCGCGGTTTACGGCTTACCCAAGTCTAATTAGCTTTTGGAGAATAGCTTTTGAAGAATAGATTATGAGGAAAAAGTGATTTTGATAAAATAAAAGTGTTTGAATGATTTGATCAGAATAGCTTTTTTCATGGTCAAATGACTAAAAAGGACATTAACTTTTATGATAATTTCATATAAATGATAAGATTATATTTTAAGTATTATTTCACATTAATAAATTGCATAATAAATACAAAAAATGAAATAAATATGTCAAAAATTTTTAAAATTATAACATTTGTCGATTATGTAATATAAAAAAATTGATGCAAAAATTTTAAAATTATAGCATTAGTAAATTATGTAGTAAATTACAAAATTAGATCAAAAATTCATACTGAATGCATACACTATATTAATTTTCATTTCGTTTCACAACCTAGGGTATTTTTTGCCAAACCCACTGTATTATTCTTCATTAAATTCTTTAGAATGGTTTTGATTTTTGTAAGTGTTTCCGTGTCTTTAATTTCTATTTTGTTTTTTTACCACTGCTGCCTAGTCTCTGAAGATATATATATAGTATATTAAACAATTGTTAAAATAAGAAATCTTTTCTACAAAACACCATAGTATAAATTCCGAGTAATTGTCAATAACAGAGTAAGTCAAAAAATGGATACAATACCATTTAACATATTGTCAAAAAGAGAGTACAATAAAATACAAAAACATTCACATGACTAATGCTCTTACGTATAATAAATGATCCGATCTCTTATCGAATCACAAAGAGAAGCCATGTCAGATGAAGACGCAAGTAATGAAGGTATTGTTGAAGAGTCTATAGCGTCATGGCCATCGACATCAAACAAACTATCCTCTCGTTCATGGTGGCGGAAGTCAGGATCAAAAATAGAAGTTCTTCTGATGAAATTGTGTATAGCCATCATCGCACAACAATTTTAACCTGTGTGGGAAAGCTATAGCTATGCATTATTTGTAAGATTTCAAACTTGTTCTTCCAAACCCCAAATGTTCTTTCTATTGTGCACCTGAGGCTTGAATGCAAATAATTGAAGGTTTCATTGTCATTTTCAAGCATATGCACCAACATATGTGGCCACTTTTCGGATTCTCTATACTCGCCGTTTTCTATTCTTTGCAATAAATTTCATAGCATTATCCATATCTGCCTTTGCCGTAGACACATACATTAACTTTTATAAAACAGAAACGACCACAAGTATACATTAATAAGATGCACACACATATCACTAATAAAGAAATAACATGACATTACTTATAAAGTGACTTGATCAATAGAAACTTAAATATAACAGTCATTAACTACATAGCAACAACGTTCTTAATACATTTCAAAAGTGTCCGTAGCATTCATGCCTAAGAAACATAATAAGTTTGTCCTTCATTTCCTTCATAAAGTGACTTGATTAAGATGACTCATGACTCCTGAGAATGAAAACTCATTCGCCCGCGCTTCTGCAGCCATCCTTGCTACACGTGCCTCTGTTTCCATCCTTTCTGCAAGTTCTACATCAATGTGAGTGGCATCAGCTATCCTACATAGGGCGTCGGCAATTTTACTTGATGCAGGCCCTTTCTTTTTCATTGGCCTGCCTTTCTTCCTCAACCCTAGTGAGCTTGTTGTTCTACCACCACTACTTGTTTTCTCTCCACCACTTGTTCCGTTTCCTCTGTCATCGTTCCATGCACGAGCTCCACTGGTTCCCATTCTTATGTCATTGGTCCCTCCACTACCTCCACTGGTGTTATTGAAATTGACTTAATTGAACTCCCCACTCAACCCAGTCATTGTCCCTACACCTCATCACTATCTCCTAACCCTTCTTGCATTTCGACATCAGGGGTGGTCTCGGTAGGGTGTGGGAGAGACATGGAGGAAGGTGCCCAATTATTTTTTCCTGTGGCTGCCACACTTGAAAACAGGCAGGTTAATCTTCTTGGAATTGGAGGCCATTATTTCTAAATTTATTGTAACTGGGAACTTCCTGTACATGAATCACCAAATTCATTACACAAGTTCATAAAAGCATGATGTTAATGAAATAAAAATGGTCATCCGCATAAGTGAATCACTAACCACTAGCTTCTTCTCCAACCAATCATTGTCAGCAACAATAGTCTTCTTCTCATCGTCCCATCCAACTCCAACCTCATTTAACAACCACTCCCACAGTTGCCACTCCTTTCGAAGGGCATCGTATTTTTTTTGAACTGCCCCTTCTCATACAATCTGCTTGTCCTTGTAGTGAAGCCTTCCGATATCTCTTTCCATCCATTCTTCTGGAAGCTAGTGCATTTTCTTATTCCTTTCTCAACTTGTTCTATGCACAAGTCAATAAAAATTTTTGTGCTTTTTACATCCCAGGATGGTTTGACCTTACTCATTATGCTGCTAAGTTGACAATTAATATATGAAATGGACAAGGAAGCAAAATAGTAAAGCAAAATAATAAAGGGCTGCTTGCTTAAAGACTCAATCAGGAAGCTAGACCAAGAGTCAACTATCTTTTAGAATTGCACTTCATTACAGACCCAAAAAAACCATATCAATCAACATTGCCACAAAACAGTGACAAAACAGAAGCAAGAGAAATAACACCTCATATTACCTTATGCGAAATCCCTCAAGCTCTTTTTCTATAAGACGCTTATAAACTGCATTAAAAAAGTAGTTCTCAGCCCAATACATAGACATGCAAAGAAAGATGAAATGGTGCTGAGAAATCATGAATCACATTAAACCCTTATTGCTGACGTAAGAACTAAAAGCAACAAATACAAAGTTCAATATGTTCAAATAGACAGACCGAGGTGCTTCCAACACTCTAGATAATGAAAAATTCATAAAATCAAATTTTATGCAGATAACGAGATTACCATCCTAGACTCATACATGCATTCAATCAAAGGCCAATGATACTCAAATTTTATACACACCATAGTGCAAATTTTCATCTCAGTTTAACAAAACTGCCGCAATGCTCTCTCCAACCCACTCAAACAAGCAAAATCTAACGCTAATTAGATAGGGAAAAGAGAAAAATTGTTGATTATTACTATTAAGTGAGCACCAAAACCAGAGAACACAAGACCAATCACTGAAAAAAGCACCATAACCACAGCACCATAACCAGAGAACAGAAGCCCACCATAGACGCAGGGTAAAAAGACACACAAACGGAACTATGAGCTACCACCACAAACCAGACACCACACATGCTTACCTAGAGGAAGTCACCGAACCTCACAACCACTACAGATAGAGGAGTAGCCACCGAAGTCACTGGCAAGATCTGGGTTGTCAAACCTCATGAAGTCGCCGCCAAGATAGATCAAGCAATTTTCCATCAACAAAGATATAGCTACTGAAAATAGCATCACTAGATTGTTCACCGCTTCTGTTCACCACGAGAAAAGGGACAAAGGAAAGATCGAAGCCGCGAAGCCAAACTTTTTCGATCTGCAGGAGAATGGGAATGACAAGGGGAAGATGGGATCTGCTGAGGGCCGAAAGAATTCCGACCGAAAAGGGAAACGGAGAAGGAAAGGGAACAAGCCAATTCGCTAGAGAAATTGGAGAAGACGAGAATGAAGTTCGAAGATGGGAAAGGGAAAGAGAAAAGGACAAGGGCAACATGATAATAATTACTCCCAACGGTAATAATCTGGCTCAAAAGTGATGGAAAATAACTTCTTTGAAGAATAGCTTTTTTCGTTCAAAACCTCGGTTTCAACAAAAAACAGGATTCTCAGCTTTTTTTGTGTGTTCGGATAATTTTGGCACAAAACCTTGGTTTGAGTAAATAAGCGCTTTTTTTATCATCTCCCGAACACACACTAAAAGGTAGTAAGAGAGGGGTGGTGGTGTTCCCATAGTGAGGAAGAGCTATATGTTGCCATAGATGAACCTAGGAATTTCACTGACGATGGGTAATAGGTGAAAGTAGGTGAGGAGAAAAGGGCACTCTTATGTGGAAAAAAGTATTTTGTTATAAAGTTGCCACAAAGAAGAAGAAGGTTAATTACCCTAACGGTGGTTTGACATAATCATTTGGGGTCAAGTGCTAAACTGTAAAAATAATCAATGTGGCAACATCTCATTTGCTAAATGGACCTAATGGACCGAGACTAAGTTTTGTCCTATTTTTTATTTTCAACATGAATATTATTGAATGATTTTATCTCATTCGCTGTTTTTTTTATTAAGTTTTTGGGCCAATTTGAGCCTCCTCCTCCTCCTTTTTTGGTGATTCAACGTTAATATTCCTTATTGAATTGGATTCAATGACTAAATGACTTAATTGAACAAATCTTCATACTAACCATTCTAATAATCAAAATATAAACATTATATGAAATCAATATCATCATAATTATTATTTAGCCATATAATTAAATTTTACACTTAAACAAGTCAGCATAGCTTTAGAATCACCATAACTTGACTTGAAACAGTATTACAGATCGACATCTCAAATCAACATGTTTGGTAAAAATTGACTGATGTTACAACTAGAATTGAGATTAAAAGGTCCTCGTTTCTATTATTATTATTATTATTATTATTATTATTATTATTATTATAGAAAGAGTCCCCAAATTGATGACGACATCATTTCTTTGTGTTTTCAAAATTTGTTTCCCATCTCTTTCTATTTTATTCCATCTCATTCTCACTTAACATCGACTTTATATATATATTTATGTAGATATATATATTTGCCATTTTAAATAAGAACCAATATTGTTTGTTAATTTATAGATTGTGTTTGAATATGTTCCTCGTGATATGGAATTAGAAATGAATGTGAATAACATATTGTTCGCAAAATTAATGTGATTAGTAATTCTATCAATTTTGTAACGGGTTAGGAAAGCCAATTTCAGTGGCCCCTCGCCAAGTTATGTCTAATACACACAGGCTAAATTACACATACTCCACTAAACTATGTATTAGGTACAAATAACTCCTTCAACCTTTAAAAATTGGTAATAAACTTGAACTTTCAAGTTTATGTGTCCTTTACAACATAATAATAAACCTTCACGAATTTTCAAGTTTGTGCGTATAACTCTCAACCATCAATTATATACTCCCTTAAATTTGTTTTGTGCGAATATAACTGCCTCAAATTTTAATTGATATGTAAATAGCTCCCTAAACTTTAAGGGCTTGTTTGGTATGAAGGGAAGGAAAGTGGAAGGAGAGAAATGTTTTGAGTCAATATCACCCCATGAACGAATGGGATTTTTTTGGCTTCTTATCCGAATGGAAATTAACCCAAGCTTTGGTAGGATAACAGGGGTTTATATAAATTATAACAAAGAGCCAACAACAGATCAATACTTAATTAATCATACGTAAACAATTATTAAGCTCACAAATTATTCCAGTTGATTGGACCAACAGATACGATCCATCCATCTTATTTATTTTGTAATTTTTAATACTATCATTATTCCATCGCAGCCATCTCTTCTGCTTTCCAACTGATACAAATGTGGCATGGCAGTCTTCCACCCTCTTGATTACTTCACCCTACAAAATAAATCAAAATCAAATAAGTAACAAGAAAATTTAGGATTAAGGAAAATTGAATGTAAGATTATTTTGATTGGAACAGGAAAGTAAACTCATTAGAATTTGTGAATAGTTTTCGATTCAATCAATTTCAGAAATTTTTTACTCTACCTTCAATTGTTTGTGTCATCTACTGTACAAGAACGGTACTATTTCGAAATAAAGATTATTTTACTTAAACCCAAAAAACGTGCACTAATGAAATCCAAATTGTATCAGCAATAACAATTATAAGCCTTATTTCACTTGGTAAAATTGGTTATATACATCACACATATCGGGCCTTGTCAACAAATACACATGCATATACATATGAATATATATATATATATATAAGTACTTACTGGGAGCAATCAGTGGTAGGGTAGACTTTGAAAGGACAATTAGAAGAACATTTAGGGCCAATTTGGTTGACACGATCATAGTTAATGCCAGGGATAAGGGCAGCCCTGTCTTTGATGCACTGACATGCACCTCGCCGATCGTCGGCGTTCTTATATGCGGCGTTCAGAGAGTGAACGCCCTGACAGCACAACGGTGAGACTTCTCCTCCGAGCACGGCGTAGCTTATGCATGGCGTCAGCCATATGGTGACCTGCTCACACGACAAGTTTCCTTCAGCCTCCACAACAACACTTGCTCCTATCAGCATGCAAGCCATCGCCATGGCCAACACCCCCTTCCCCATACTCATAGTCATCTCTCCGATTGTGTGAGTGTTTTGGTTTAGGAGAGAGATATAGAAGCAATTTTGGGAGGTGTTCATAACGTTATGGTCTTGGGGTTTATATAGATTTTAGAATTCTAAGGGTCTAGGTGCTGTCACTCTCAAATTCTCAAGTCCAAGGGCTGCAAGACATTAAGCAAAAACTATGATATTTATTATGACAATTATATATTTAAATATTATGAAGAAGCCTCAAATGTGGGATCTCAACATAATTTCTTTTTAGATTAGATCAAGGCTTTCCTTCTCGAGGCTTAGAGGGTAAATGATTCTTATATCTTCCAATAAGTGTGCTTTTCTAAGATTCAAACTTGTGATTTTCTTCTTACGGGATGAGGCTCCTTACTTCCTTAATTTACAGTTTATTGGTAACATAAATTTTTTTCATCCATAATATTTAATTTGGACATGTGAGATCTTGTTTATAATAGTTGGTACAAGACAATTTTTTTTAGGAAAAATTAATTTATTAGTCTTTGTAATTTTACCTTATTATAAATCAAATCCTTGTGATTTTTGTTTTATTGAATCCCTATCATTTTCCCATCAATTATAAGCATTAATCTCTATGCTCATTATCTGTTAATTAATTTGGGTTGATGTAAATCATGACTAAGTGATCTGTAAATTGTCATAAAATACAAAATAAAAAGATTTTTTTTTTAAAAAAATGATGGAATAAAGTTTATTTATTATCACCACAGGAAAAAAAATAAGTCTTGCACTCAACCGCATCCTTGCATTTATATAACATGTAATTAATATGATATTGATATCGATTTTATTCAGATTCATGTGACAAAACTAATTCAGGTTTATGCTGAGTGAGAGTAATGTCATCCATGCTAATATCTTTTCTCTTACCAATCAACAAATTTATGGGTTTTTTTGACCGAGAACAAATTTATGAGTTTATATATTGATATCAATAATTGAGGAAACTATAAGATCCAATAAAAAACTACAAGAAAATTAAAAATAAGATGAAATTAGAGAGCTTGAATATTTATTTTTTTTTCTTTTTTATATAAATATTTGGCATTCGTTACGACGGGAATGTTCCAGCATTATCAAGTGTTAGAGTTGTATAAAAAAAATTATCAAGCCTTGCAGTTGCGTGTATTCGTTAGAACTGGAATATTATAGACTTATATAGTGTATATTGACAGTGAGAATATTCAAAAATGGTGATCAGGTTAGAGTTGCGTGAGTTGATTTACGAATTAAAGATGCCAAAATTTTGACTAGTTTGCAAGAGATGACAAAAATAAGAGATCGAGTGGTTTGGATGAAGTGAAATTGTAAAAGTCCAGTCCAGATAAGCTTTTTCCGAAAATTGCGCAGAAATAGATTGATTTCGTGAGAAATGTTGGGACAATAATACTTTTTTAAAATTAATTAATAATTATTATGCATCTAAAATTTTCTCTTAACCACGTCAATATTCTCACATGTAAAAAGAATTCACTCAACGATCTTGTTGATTCTGATTTTAATGTGGCATTTGCTTCAATTTTCACTCACTCCCACTATAAAACTGATGTTTATATTCCAACTTTAGTTGTATAATTTTCTCAAGGTATTAAAAATCGGACTAGTCATTGGATCAGTCGAATCAGTTGGTCAAGGGTCAATGAGTTAAGCCAAGGTTAACTTAGAGTTAGTGGAGTGATAATAAAATAAACATAATTTAAATAAAATGCATACAAGTACATCTTAAACAACTCCTATATATTTTTATAAAAAATACTCATATATATATATATCTTATAATATTATATTTATATATAATCAATATAAAAAGGACTAAAATTATTTGAAAGTTTGGATCTTATGAAAGGATCGGAGGGTTATATTTTTACATATAATCAATAGAGTGATGAGTGATTGGAGAATTAATATGTAATATTTTATTGGAGTACGTTCCTTCTCTTATTCTTCTACTTTTTTTTCTTTTTCTCGGTAAACCTCTTCCTTTTTTTTTTTTTTTTGGTACAATGTCAAGGAAAATTATTTTCAAGGCTTCGAGCGTAAAGGATTTTCGTCTCTCTCAATAAATGTGCTTCTTGAAACTCAAACTTGTGTTCCCCTTTTAAGCACTTCTTACAAAACAAGTAACCCGGATTACTAGCCCATCCCAAAGGGAATTGGCTTCAAGCCTTTTCTCTCAGAAAAAAGGACTGTTCTTTGCTTTTTGAGTGAATTAAAATCAGAATGAACAAGATCATTGAGTGAATTCTTTTTACAAGTGAGAATATTGACGTGGTTAGGAGAAAATTTTATATGCATAATAATTATTAATTAATTTTAAAAAAGTTTTATTGTCCCAACATTTCTCACGAAATCAATCTATTTCTGCGCAATCTTCGGAAAAAGCTTATCTGGACTGGACTTTTACAATTTCATTTCATCCAAGCCACTCTCTTCCTTTTTGTCATCTCTTGCAAACTAGTCAAAATTTTGGCATCTTTACTTCGTAAATAAACTCACGCACCTCTAACCAGAAAAAAGACTCAAGTTGATGGGCCATTCTATGTTTCAGTATGGGTATCTATATTGTGGACCCATTATATCTGTTGCATTAGGGAATAAAAGTAATAGTAAAACTTTTTGTTTTTTTGTTTTTGCAGTAATATGTAATACTAATACAGGTTCAATATTGTATCGCTCTAGATGGGCTAATCCATTTTTGAAAGCCCAAACATATTCATTTTAAATCCATTTTGGAGCGACAATGAGATTGTTATCATGTGCGTTGGAGGTCTAGGTTCAAATCTTGAAAAGTCCCTCCATTTATAAGGGTAAGACTACATAGATCTATCTATCTATTTCTCCTCAAACTCCACTTGGTGGAATCTCAAGCATTGAGCCACTTTTTAAAGTTCAGTTCTCCAGAAAAATGTTTCAAAATGTTATGGGTTAAGGCATGGGCTAGAGAACCCACCCGTTGCTCAATCCTAGGTTAATTTTAGTTTTCTATTGAGTTATGTACTTCCATCAAATATGCATGCACACATCAACACTATTTATTCAAAATGCTAATAATCTTTTATGACTAAATTATTAATTACACTGGTACAAGTTAGCCGTTCCTGTATTTCAACTCATTAAGCCCATGCTAAATGGGCTAGGACATAAACATGCGGGTTTAAACGGGCTATAGGGAACCCATTTAAATTTTGTCATTTAAAAAAAAACACACACACACACACACATAATCATCACTTTAAAAATAAAAGAAATTTAGTTGTAATGTTTAAGGATACATGATTATAATTAAAGGATCTGTATGTATGTGATACTTTGACATGAACCTGAATTCAGTATAGTCTCCTTTTTCTGGATTATCACTTTACGAAGACAAATCAAACTCTACCAAATTATTAATTACTGCAAACTAAATTGATTAGTTTCTTTATACATCATTTAGAATTAGGTATGTTAGATCTATTCTTTACACAGGGTCATAAATTAAACATGTTTGTTGATATAAAAGTTTCAAGATATCTATTAGTGCAAACTAAATTAATTAGTTTTAAGATTAATGTTACCGACATATATATATATATATATAAAGAATCCTTAAACAAGAATCAATTGTAGCTAGTTGAAATGCTGACAAATGCTTTATTCTTCAAACCAACATCACATGTCAAGACAGAAAATAGAATAGTTAATAAAATAATAAATCTAAATGGGTGGGTATGTGCAGGCCGAAGTTGTGCCGTAGCCTACCCATTTAATGCTTAAATGGGCAGGTTCAAACCTACTCTGTCACAGGGCGTGTTTTGAATAGGCTCAAAATGGGTAGAATTATTGCCGGTATAGACGGCTTCACCGGGTTGCGGGTTGCTTGCTTAGTCTTACTTGACCAGGCAAGGCTTCCTTCCAAATTATATCCAAGATCGGTGGTGATGAAAAGCTCTCAAACCCATGAGCCACAGATAGTGTAAAATATTTGCAATGCCATTTGCCTTACGTCTTCACCACATAACTTGAATTTCCCAATCCCGAGCCATCAGTGCAACAATCTCAGCTAGAACGTAATCCAACCTATAAGCTTGCTCTTCTTGCTGTAGGCTCTCAACAAAGTTAGATTCAATAACCACTTGGCAATGCCCTTGGTCCCCATGCAAATTTCAAGCCCCATAGAACAACACCTCATGCTTTGGCCCTAAAACTATCCTCTGTTTCCAAACTACAGAAAAAACTCTTGTATAATACTAGCACATGCTGATTTTCTAGGCACAACAGAGCAAGCCCCATCCACACTAACTTTCACAAAACTCTCCTCAAGTGGTTGCCAAGTCTCATACTCGATGGCTCATGATGCACAGGTTCTAACATTTGCTCTTATAACATGAGGACTATCAAGCTTATTCAAGAACACCTCCAAATTGCCACTCAACCAAATCTGTCGACAACTTAAATTAAATTGAACTAGATCCTCCAATCAAACTCTTCCATCTAGAAACTTTGTTTTAGATTCCAACTCAACCAGCACTTTAGATAAGAAAACATGAAGAAACTCGACAAAAAGCTTTGGGGAATCAACGAAAGCCAGACATAGGATGCATTTTCCTAGTCTTGGCATCTTCCCCACACAAAAAGTGTTGACAACTTCTGTCAATATCCATACATATCGAGGCAAGAAGATGTGAAGATTGCATGGAATAAGTTGGTAGAGAAGTGATCATTGACAAGACCAGAGAGAAGTGATCACTAACTGTTACGATCGGCAGGCACAGCGGAAGAATTTTAAATTCTACCAATCCTAATCGAGGATCTATCAACATCGTTTAAATCAAGTTGGAAGGATTCATACCTTTTGATGATTCAGAGTTTTCATGATCTCTAGAAGCCAACACGTCAGGTCCGCTCCCTCTATCGGTATCCACACGAATGCTCTCCAACCGAGATTGCGTGCTAGCACCTCTAATGTCTCCTAGGGTTTCCCTTGCGGCTCTCAATTCTTATGTGCATATCAATATATATGCTCTATCAAGTTTATAACCTATGAGGGTTATTTTCAAATTTCAAAATTAATCATCATTAATTTCAAAATTAATTAACTATTAATTATCTTGATGAGCTAATTAAATAAATTCAGTTTAAATTAAATCTGTCCAACAGTTTTAATTTAACCTATTTATTTAATCCAAATAAAGAGCCATTAGATTTAATTTATCTTCATAAATTAAATCTGAGATACTATATCTCTATCATATTAGTTATTAAATTTAATATATCTTAATAAATTAAATTTAAAACTAACACAATATAATATAATATCATATAATATATATATATATATATACATATATATATATATAAGATATATATATTTAGAAAAGATATATCTATATAATATTATTAATGAATTTTATATTATATATATATAAATATAAAATTCGCCCACCCTAAATTAAACATTATCTCATGTTGGGTCATTCTTGTTTGCGACCCTGTAGGCCCATATGAAGTTTGGCAGTAGGCCAATAACTATACTAACCCAAAAGTCGCAAGCGGCCTCTAGCAAGATATTACGACTACCCAACTCATATGAGGATCGTTATCACGATGCAACCTGTCATACAACCATGTCATGTCCCTTTTGTCACACGATATATCGATCAAGGATAAGGCATGGATAATGTCATCCTCTTGTTCCTGACCATTACTTTCTCGATTCCTGAGTAGCCTGATAATAGAGACGAAAACTCCTTTCCGTCATAGTATGGCTATACATTTCTCAGACTCACTCATCGAGGGGCCCAATAATATCTCTCTACTAATGTGAGGGACAAATTCCATCTTGATCATTCATATTCCTCTGCATGAAAAACCACCAAGCCCGATCGTAGCCTTTATCATCACCC
Source organism: Inga laurina (assembly GCA_963855925.1). Classification (NCBI taxonomy): domain Eukaryota; kingdom Viridiplantae; phylum Streptophyta; class Magnoliopsida; order Fabales; family Fabaceae; genus Inga; species Inga laurina. The sequence continues at coordinate 32,314,762 of OY979706.1, forward strand.
GGTCAAAAGTGACTTTTGACTAGTTCAAAGCTTAGCAACTCTCATGTAGGAATCCATGATGACCTCAGGTCTAAGGGCATTATGACGTGGTTATACATGAGAAAAGCTTATGACTTTGTAGCTTTTCTCATAGTGGGTCGGTCCAGCACCTTGTACTCTTACAAGTGCCTAAGACTTTGATTCGTATCTCCATATCTTATCAAAGTCATACTGATCTTGTTTCATCTCTGCTCCCGCATAGATGACTGACCAGGGACATTTTAGGACAATCTTTATAAATTATCAAAGGATACAATTATCACAGTTAACATGCAAATAATATGATAACAAAATGGAGAAATTTCATTAAAATAATAATGTTCAAAGTACAATGATTGGCCCTTAGGGCACAATTTCCAACATCCTCCCACTTGCCCTAGGTGCAATCATTAATTTGTTGAATTCCCATTTCCCTAACATGACGCACATGCTTTGCCTATGCAAGTGGCCTAGTAAGAGGATCAGCAACATTATCTTCTCCTGCTACTTTACATATCTTTATATCACCTCTATCATTGATTTCTCTAATAAGATGAAATCGCCTGAGTATATGCTTGGTCCTTTGATGTGACCTAGGCTCTTTGGCCTGTGCAATAGCTCCGCTATTGTCACAGAACAAATCTATTGGATTTGAGATGGTAGGCACCACCCCTAGTTCAGTAATGAACTTTCCGATCCAAACGGCTTCTTTAGTTGCATCTGATGCTGCTATATACTCAGCTTCTGTTGCAGAATCTGCTATAGTGCTCTGCTTGGAGCTCTTCCAGCTCACTGCTCCACCATTCAAGAGGAATACATATCCAGATTGTGATTTAAGGTAGTCTTGGTCAGTTTGGAAACTTGCATATGTGTAACCGGTTACGCAGAGCTCATCATCCAATCCACCATAGACCAAAAATAAGTCCTTGGTCCTTCTTAAGTACTTCAGGATATTCTTGACGGCAGTCCAATGACCCTCACCAAGATCTTGTTGGTATGTGCTGGTCATACTTAAGGCAAACGAGACATCCGGTCGAGTACATAACATGCCATACATGATAAATCCAATAGCCAAGGCATATGGAATCTTACTTATGCGATCTCGCTGATCATATGTACTAGGACACATATCCTTGCTAAGATAGACGCCATGAGACATGGGCATGTAACCCCTTTTTGAATCCTGCATACTGAACCTATGCAATATCTTGTCTATGTATGTGCTCTGACTTAGGCCTATTAGTCCTTTGGATCTATCCCTATAGATCCTAATCCCTAGGATATAGGCGGCTTCACCTAAGTCTTTCATTGAAAAGGACTTTCCTAACCAAGACTTGACACTCTGTAAGGTAGGAATATCTTTCCCAATGAGTAGGATGTCATCTACATAAAGCACTAGAAATACAACTATGCTCCCACTAACCTTCTTGTAAACACAAGGTTCATCGATGTTTTGAATGAACCCAAACTCTTTTACTACTTCATCAAAACGATGATTCCAGCTCCAAGATGCTTGCTTCAATCCATAAATGGATCTTTGAAGCTAGCAAATTTTACCAGAGTCCTTTGGACGCACAAAACCTTCAGGTTGTGTCATGTACATATCCTCAAGCAGCTTTCCATTAAGGAAGGCTGTTTTGACATCCGTCTGCCATATTTTATAGTCATAATATGCTGCAATGGCAAGAAGAATTCTGATTGATTTGGCCATTACAACTGGAGAAAAGGTTTCATCATAGTCTACACCATGAGTTTGAGTGAATCTTTTTGCAACCAGTCGTGCCTTGAAGACATTTACATTGTCATCCATGTCAGTTTTCTCTTGGAAAACCCATTTGCACCCAATGGTTTTTACACCTTCAGGTGGATCGACTAAGATCCATACCTGATTGTCGTACATGGATTGTATTTCAAACTTCATGGCATTTAGCCATTTCTCAGAGTTTGGTCCCACTGTGGCTTCTCGATAGGTGGTGGGCTCATTTTGCTCAATGAGCAACACATCACAGCCTTCAATAATCAGAAATCCATATCTCTGAGGCTGATGCCGTGTCCTATCAGATCTTCATGGACCTGTGATACTTGAGGAGGCTCAGCAACTTGTTGTGAGTCTTCTCTAATTTCCATCTGTGGTTCTGTACTATCTTGTGGCTCTCAAATTTCTTCGAGATGTACGTCGCTCCTACTGGTTGTTTTAGAGACAAACTCTCTTTCTAGAAACTTACCATTTCAAATAACAAACACTTTGTTATCGGTAGGATTGTAGACATAGTATCCTTTCGTTTCTTTAGGATACCCCACAAAAAGGCACTTTGTGGATCTGGGCGCTAATTTATCAGAGGCTTGTTGCTTAACATACACCTCACATCCCCAGATCTTAAGAAAAGATAAACTTGGTTTCTTTCCAGTCCATATCTCATATGGTGTCTTTTCAATTGCCTTAGATGGAACACGATTTAGTGTAAACGCAGCTGTCTCTAGGGCATGTCCCCAAAAGGACGGTGGAAGATTTGTTTGGCTCATCATAGATTGAACCATATCTAATAGTGTTCGATTCCTCCGTTCAGAAACGCCATTCCATTGTGGTGTTCCTGGAGGAGTCAATTATGAGATTATCTCACAACTCCTAAGATGGTCAATGAATTCTTGGCTCAAATATTCACCACCTCGATCAGATCGAAGTGCTTTAATTGTTTTACCAAGTTGGTTTTGTACTTCATTTTAGAATATTTTGAACATTTCAAAAGATCCAGATTTATGTTTCATTAGATAGATATAGCCATATCTACTAAAGTCATCTATAAATGTAATGAAGTAGACATAACCTCCTCTGACAGCTATATTTAATGGTCCACATACATCTGTATGTATGAGGCCCAATAATTCAGTGGCCCTCTTACTGTGCCCAGTAAAAGGTGACTTAGTCATCTTTCCTAATAAGCAAGATTTGCATGTATCATATGATTCAAAATCAAATGAGTTTAGAAATCCTTCTTGATGGAGTTTAGAAATGCGTTTCTCATTTATGTGCCCTAGATGACAATGCCATAGGTAGGTCGGATTCAAATCATTTGATTTTATCCTCTTAGTAGTTACGTTATAGATATTCCCATTATTAGGATGTTCCAAATTTAATATATAAGACCAACATGCAAATCACCATCAGCATAGAAAATGTCATTACGATAAATAGAACATTTATCATTCCTAGTCATGGAAGTATAACCTTCCTTATCCAAATAAGAAAGAGAAACAATGTTACTACTCAAAGCAGGAACATAATAGCAATTGTTCAAAACTAACAAAAACCCACTGGGCAGAACTAATTCATAAGTGCCTACGGCTAAAGCAGCAACTCTTGCTCTGTTTCCAACTCATAGGTCCACCTCGCCCTTCTTCAGCTTTCTACGATCCTTTAGACCCTGCACATTTATACAAATGTGAGAACCACATGCAGTATCTAATACCCATGTAGAGGAAGTAGAAAAATGAATGTCTATAACATAAATACCTGAAGCGATAATCTCACTATCCTTCTTGTTCTTTTTCAGATCTTTCAGGTAGAGTTTGCAATTCCTCTTCCAATGACCGGGTTCATTGCAGAAGTAGCAGACTCCTTGCTTTGGAGGCTTTGCCTTCTTGGGTGCAGGCTTGGTTTCGGGCTTGTTTGACTCTTTGGTCTTACCACCTGAGCCATTATCCCTCCATTTGCCCTCCCCTTTCTTTTTCATACCCTTTCCTTTCTGCACCATCAAAACTGTGCTAGGCTTTTTCTTAATGCTTTGCTCAGCAGTTTTGAGCATCCCATACAGCTCAGACATTGATTTCTCTATATTGTTCATGTTGTAGTTCATAACAAACTGGTCATAACTCTCCGGGAGTGAGTTGAGGATCAGATCCGTAGCTAACTCTTGGCTCATGGGAAATCCAAGCCTCTCAAGGTGATCAATATAGCCTTTCATCTTTAACACATGAGTACTAACTGATGCACCTTCAGCCATTTTACAGGAATGTAAGGCCTTTGTGGTCTTATACCTTTCTTGCCTTGCCTGTTGCTGGAACATTTCCTTAAGATGTACAATCATCTCATGAGCCTCCATGAGTTCCAGATCTCTTTGGAGCTCTGGAACCATAGTGGCAAGCATCAGGCAACCTACATCCACAGAGTCATCCTTATGCTTTGTGTAAGCATCTCTCTGAGCTCTTGGAGCATTGGCTGCAGGCTCCTCAGGAATGGGTTGATCTAGGACATAAGCCTTTCTTTCCTGCTTGAGAACAATTCTCAAGTTCCTGAACCAGTCAAGAAAGTTTGTCCCATTGAGTTTGTCCTTCTCAAGGACCGATCGCAACGATAGTGTAGCAGTATTACTAGTCGACATGATTCTACAATTAAAATATGCAAAGTTAGTTAGTAATCTCCCACTAAATTAACAACCCTCAATATAATAATTAGTGGGCTAAGATCCATATTTGGCTTAAACTTAAGTCCGCTTTAGCAAGACGCTTAAATTCAAGTTATTTATGTAGGTAACCTATTTACCAATTACATCACATGTAACTCTTAGATCTTTATGGGATTTAATCATCATATGATCCGGCATGTTTAACCTCATCTAATGCCTTGAGATTCAAAACCGTTTTGTTAATCTCAATTAAGTCAAAACAATAATTTATATTTTGAGCAGCACCATTACTCAAGCTTGTCTCATCAAGATAACTCAAGTGCATCCACTTTGGTGGTTTCCACAATTGAGCGATCTAGGTTTTGACAAGTATTCATTAATTGACAGCATTATGACTTAAGATTTGATTCAGAAGGCTTAATTAATTAGTTTTGTTTATATGGATGCAATCGTGGGCGTATCTCATACAGATAAATACATATAAACATAAAAGTTATCAAAAGCATAATTTAAACGTGACACAATATGGCTTACCTAACCTAAAATCCTCCCAAGCCAATGAGAGGACTTTTCTAAATAAGAAAAGAAATACATTAAGAGAAACCTCGTTTAAACATTCGAGGGGAGTAAGATGAGAAGAGAATGTACATCAAGAGTATTTAGAGAAAGGCACGGCACGCAGGCCGTATTTAAATATTACAACCCTTTGTAAAATTCTAAAGCCATGTTGTTCACCATACCCAAACAAGTATAAATAATAAAAGAAATATTTAAAGCTTTTAAAATTTGAAAAAGGCACATTCCTTTTAAAAGAAATATTTGAAACTTTTAAAATTTTAAAATTTAGGACCCAATTTTTTTTCAAAAAATTCGTTTAGTCCAATTCTTAAGGGATTTCGGCCCAATTTAAAAAAAATGGCCCAGAAAGCTTCTGATCCGGATTGTCTACCCCAAAGTTTCGAATCCCTAAATCCGATTAGAGACCCTAACGTGTCTGTACGCCATGTTCTTCACCTATGCGAAACCTAAACGATGAATTCTACTTCGGATCAAAAATTGAAACTTAAACATATCGCATATAATCAAAACAATTTCATCAAATCGCATAAACATACAGCACTATCTGAAAAACACACATTAACTTTGAACATATTCCTTTTCGATTTAACATATTCGGACATTTTCTTATGAACACACATATATATCCCATATATATCACATGTATAAGAACATAAGCTAAGTTTAAATGCACAATTGATCTAGCTCTGATGCCACTGTTAGGATCGGCAGGCACAGCGAAAGAATTTTAAAATTCTACCAATCCTAATCGAGGATCTATCAACGGCGTTTAAACCAAGTTAAAAGGATTCATACCTTTTATGATTCAGGGTTTTCACGATCTCTAGGAGCCAACACGTCAAGTCCACTCCCTTTACCGGTATCCACACGAATGCTCTCCAACCGAGACTGCGTGCTAGCGCCTCTAATGTCTCCTAGGGTTTTCCTTGCGACTCTCAATTCTCACGTGCATATCAATATATCTGTTCTATCAAGTTTATAACCTATGAGGGCTATTTTCAAATTTGAAAATTAATCATCATTAATTTTGATATTAATTAACTATTAATTATCTTGATGAGCTAATTAAATAAATTCAGTTTAAATTAAATCTGTCCAACAGTTTTAATTTAACCTATTTATTTAATCCAAATAAAGAGCCATTAGAAATTTATCTTCATAAATTAAATCTGAGAAACTATATCTCTATCATGTTAGTTATTAAATTTAATATATCTTAATAAATTAAATTTAAAACTAACACAATATAATAATATCATATAATATATATATATACATATACATATAAGATATATATATATTTAGAAAATATATATCTATATAATATTATTAATGAATTTTATATTATATATATATAATTCGTCCACCCTAAATTAAACATTATCTCGTGTTGGGTCATTCTTGTGTGCGACCCTGTAGGCCTATATGAAGTTGGCAGTGGGCCAATAACTATACTAACCCAAAAGTCGCAAGCGGCCTCTAGCAAGACATTACGACTACCCAATTCATATGAGGATCGTTATCACGATGCAACCTGTCATACAACCATGTCACGTCCCTTTTGTCACATGATATATCGATCAAGGATAAGGCATGGATTATGTCATCCTCTTGTTCCTGAGCATTACTTTCTCGATTCCTAAGTAGCCTAATAATAGGGACGAAAACTCCTTTCCATCATAGTATGGTCATACATTTCTCAGACTCACTCATCGAGGGGTCCAGTAATATCTCTCTACTAATGTGAGGGACAAATTCCATCTTGATCATTCATATTCCTCTGCATGAAAAACCACCAAGCCCGATCGTACCCTTTATCATCACCCGGTCAAAAGTGACTTTTGACTAGTTCAAAGCTTAGCAACTCTCATGTAGGAATCCATGATGACCTCAGGTCTAAGGGCATTGTGACGTGGTTATACATGAGAAAAGCTTATGACTTGATCCATGTAGCTTTCTCATAGTGGGTTGGTCCAGCACCTTGTACTCTTACTAGTGCCTAAGACTTTGATTCGTATCTCCATATCTTATCAAAGTCATATTGATCTTGTTTCATCTCTGCTCCTGCAAAGATGACCGACCGGGACATTTTAGGACAATCTTTATGAATTATCCAAAGATACAATTATCACAGTTAACATGCAAATAATATGATAACAGAATGGAGAAATTTCATTAAAATAATGTTCAAAGTACAATGATTGGCCCTTAGGACACAATTTCCAACAACCACCACAACAACATCATATTTACTAAGAGGATCAAAGTTCTTGAGATTACCTCTTGATTTCTCAACTTTCTCTCTCTAGACGTCCCTCTCTCCTCCTCTTTATCTTGAATGTTTGCTTGCTATACATGATATTCATGAAGATATAGAGGATAAAGAATGTCTTACACAAGCTAGAAGGTAAGAACACTTGAAATCAAGCCTACCTACCTTGATCTTTGCTTCTTGAGCTTTCTTCCTTTTGTTCTTCAAAGCTCTCCCCTCTCTATGTCCTTGTCTTGGGTGAAATTATGGCTTAATGAAAGAGATAAGAAGGCTTTACAATATCCTCAATCTGTAACATCCCAAATTTTATTCACTAAAATTCCTTGCACTCTGTGGCATTTAATGAAGTTAGATGGTGAATTAAAGAGCACATGAAATGACAAAATAAGGCAATTAGCAGTCACACACAACATGATTATGTTTGGAACACAAATTGTAAAATATGGATTTGCTGCCAATGTATTTTTCCTGCATGGCAGTCTGGTTGTATGATGGTTTTGAATAATTAAATGATGTCAAATAAATGTAAAATTTTTCAGAATAAAATTAGACTTATCAAGATTTAATTTGATAGGTCATATAAGTCATTTGGAGTTATACACAAAGAGTTATGTATTTTTGAAGTTAGCTAAGTGAAACTAGCAAGTTTCTATGGCAGTGTCCAATAAATGATAATTCTAGAATGTTGTACATCTAGTTGGCTAAAGAAAATATTTTTCCTTAAAAATAGACTTAATAATGGTCACATAGCCTTTGGAATCACTGCAATTGGATATCTATAAATAAAATTGACTCAACTTCCAAAATTCATAACTTAATCTACAAAAATCCAAATAGAGTGGTTCAAAGTCCTAATTGAAGCTTTCTAAAAGTAAAAAAGATTACCAGGGAATTGTAAAAAAAATAGGAAAGAGATCCATCTAAAAGATCTCTTTCCTATTTTTCCTAAAAAGACTCTTTCTTTGACCAATTTATACTTCCCTCCAATGAATATTCTTTTTTTTATTGTTTTGGATTTGGATTGTTTTGTTGTATTTTGTTTTGTTGATTCAATTAGAACATTAAATTGAATATTAGATTATTAAAATATTAGATTATTTAGATTATTAGATTTAGATTAGATTATATAAAAGATTAATATAATAAATTATAAGTCTTCTATAAAGGAAAAATATTAGCCACTACCACTTGTAACCACAGAAATACAAAATTCCAAGAATTGCCACACTGTTCAAGAATCTAGTCCAATGTCAAAACTCTAACTTTAAGAATTAATCTCTCTCAAAGTACTGACCCAAATTTAACATGTTATATATCAAATTAAAGTTTAGCATGTCTACTTTTAGACAGGAAAGTTTCACAATTTTTGGACATCATTTGCCTATTTAAAAATGTTGTGCAAACAATCTGCCCTGCATAGAACACATACTGGCATCATTTCAATTTTGCAGTATATATTTCTAAAGGTCCAGAATTTACAACCAAAGGTACTCCCATATAGTTTTGCATTCTAAACACAATGGTAATGTTAAAATCATCAAAATCACAAAGGTTCCAGCCTCTACACCTACTGACTGAACAAACCCAATTTTGCCAAAATCACCAAAACAAAAGTTTATCCAACAACTTAGTCTAATATCATCATAAATCATCATTTAATCGTAAACATATGATTAAACCATAATTAAACCTCAAAAATACCCCCTGGCCAAAAAATAAATAGTAACCCACCCTTATGAAAGCTCATCCAAACAACAAACTAATCGGTTCAAAATGAAGCCCACACTTACCTCTATGCGTTTCCACAACCAATTTGAAAATCTGGCAGTACTCTGGGCGGTGAGACGGTACCAAACCCCTCCAAATGAAAATCCAAAATGGTAAAAATGAAGCTTGGGATGAGTAGAAGAAGGTTTTTGGAGAGTATTTTGAGAGAAAACATCGATTTAGTAGTGTTTCGACAAATTGAAGTTATAGGAAATCACTATTCACCTCTCCTCTTTCCTTTTTCAATTTCTTGGCATTTGTTTTTATTTTTTTGATGATGATGATTGAATTATATAGCCAAGAGGGAGTCTTAAAAAGTTAGTACCATGTGTCGAATTCCTATGGTACCATTTGTCCAGTGATCCAATGGTTCGGTGACACGTGTCACTTACTTTAATAAAGCGGGTCCCTCCTTTATCTTGGACCCTTGGCTAACCCAAATGTCAGGGGAAGGTGATGTCTGATGATTTTCCCTGGCTCCTAAGTTCGATGTTCGGGAAAGTCAGTTCAGTGACTAGACCGGAGACTGGTAGATTTCCTCGGGTTTAAGCGCTAGGAGGTGCCTCCTGAGAGTGCTAACACAAAGCCACTTCATGACTTTCATGATGAAGGGACATGTGTCCTCCTCTCATTTTCCCAACACAAAAGTGTAATATACTTTGTCATTATGAGAGGACACTTGTTAATATCTTATTTATCTAATACAAAAGTTATGTCATCATTGCTTACTTTATTTAAAGCTTCTTTAATAAAATTACTTTATCGATGTCTACTAGGGTTTCACTCAGGACTTACTTGGGATTGCTTCACGTATACTGAGGCTCACCAAATACTATCAGGTCAGAGTATATGTGTGTTGGCCCCACATGGTGCCATATGCCGGTGCCTACTCCAAAAACGCAGGTACATATGTCTATCCTAAAAATGCCATGTGCACACCTACACTGGCCTATTTTGCTCAACTAATCAGTCTCATACCTTATGACATAGTTGAGTGACATCTTTCTGCCAATCTAATGGCACCGTATATGTGTCCTATGCACATATGCACCGATATTTTGATCCTCCTTCCTACACACATTGAGCACTATGCTCGGTAGGCCAAATCACGCAATCCCCTAAAGTCTTTCATCTCTCCTCATTCTTGGGACCCTTCAAGTCTCTAGGCCCAAAATTCAAGGTATTACACGATCCAGGTAGTGAACTTATCCTACTTATATGTATTTGATAGTTATGCTTTTGTAGTGATACATGTGATTGCTTTAATTGATTGTGTAGAGCATATTTGAATAATGAAGCTCTACTTCTGTTTATGCCATGGTCATGAGTATGTTACATGAAATATTGAGCACACAGAAATGTCATTATGTGGCATGCATCTAGTTAAGACTAACATGTCATGTACTTAACATCTATCATGGATGCATTATGGTAATTGTTTACTACTGAGATTCCTCGAATCTCACCCTCCCCCACCAACCATTTAGACAAGTGAAAACATAAGGTATATGTTGAGAACAGAGAAGAGGACTGCACAAGGAAAATATTGAAGGTTATGGTTCAGTCCAAGAGAAGCAGTTGGTTATTTACAAGCTTTTATTATATTTTAAATCTGTAAGCATTTTGTACAATCCAGTGAGAAAATTCCTGTTATATAATCATATACTTTATATCAATACTTTCATGCTTTTTCTGTGTGCCCATCGAACTTCGTGTAAACACTCTGAAAAATGTGGAAATAACATAAGGGTCTTACACAATCCATCTCCTTAAGTTTAATATATTTTAATGAAATTTTACCATGTGATTTTGTCTTTTGGGCTTCATCTTTTTATTTGGCCTAAGATAATTCCACATGGCAACATCATCCACCAAGTATTTATTTTTCCCTCTTATTTTCCCATTTGGAAGAAAATCACCAGAGGAAAAGGAAATAATTGATGCTTCTTGTTGTAATATCCCAAAAAGTGATTAAGGGCTAATGACTTCAAAAGTGGATGTAATTATTGTTGAATAAACACTTTTGGAGAATGTGTGATGGGAATTTGGATATTTTAATGATTCCAATGGCTTCCTTGTGAAAATTCATGTGGGGAGAGTGTTTATTGTGAAGTTGGAACCATTGGGAACAATTGTGCAAAAGTTGAAAACTCTGTCCATTGAAACTCTGTACAGGGCAGCCAATTTGTATGGACGTTTTAAATAGGCAAATGGTGTCTAAAAATTCTGAAATTTTCCAGTATTAAATTTCACATGTCAAGCTTCAAAATGAACATATAATTTGTATCATTTTGATTTGTGACCTAAGAGTTTTGGATTTTTGAAGTTTGCCCAGCGAAATTAATTATTTTCTGGAACAGTATGCAAAGATTGAAAGTCTGGGAATTTTGTGGTGATTTTCAGTAATGGCCAATATTTTTCCTATGAATAGGACTTAAATATCTTTCATTTGGCTTTGGAATCACCTCATTTTGATTTTTCTAGAATTAGTTATGATTTTTTAAATTTTGGGCAGAAAAACTGTCATAAAATCCGAAAATGAGATTTATGACATCAGCATAATAAAACATGACATCATCCTAATGTTAAAACACTTTTTATTCATCATCTTCATCAGCTATTCCCGACGCCATTCTGCAGCCAAAGTAAAGAAAAAGAGTTGAGAGGGTTTTGGGAGAAAAGGAGAAGAGAACTCGCAAGGTAAGCCGATTTCTCCGACGATCTAGCTCCTAACGCGTATAACTCCGATCCTAAGCTACTCCTTTATGTTCTTTAAGGTTTGGAAGCTCCTCTTTTGGTGTTAAAACACCTAGGGTTTTCATTCAAGTCAAGGAAAATCTATTGGGAGCTTGAGGTAACTTCCAAACTCTTGTATATTGACTATTCTGGCTGCTGTGGGCAATTTAATCGGTGAAATTTCGCCGGATTGCCATTGGTTTTAATTCTTGGAAATGGGTTTTTCTAGGGGTTATGCTGCCCAAATTGATACTAAATGGTAGTTGTAACTTAATGAAATAGTCAATAAAGTGGTTAGGAGTAGAAAGGAACGTGTTTACGGAGCCGAAATCGTAAAACCCCGATTTTCTCCGAAGAGCTCATATATTTCGGTCAGGGGTCTAAATGGGTCTTAGAGTTGGATTTTCAATAATTTGATGGTTCCATTGAGTTCAGGGGCAAAAATTAGGTGGGGTTACAGTTGGGCACTTTTTCAAAAAAGGCCGAGAAAGCATAATTACGGAAACACCCCTAAAACCCTAAAAGTAGGGCTGCCAAGGGCAATTTCGTAATTTGACATTGAATTTGATAATTCTGAGTACGGAAATGGATTCCTTGGGCGGAAATATGTTAGGATAGCCCAGATTAGAATTTCGGGAAAAGTGCAACCAGACCAGGTACGGCGGGCCCGGGCCGGGTCCCCGGGGGTAGTTTTGTAAATTTTCATTATAGACTAATATAACCCCAAGTAACACTATGGAAGTGTCTAAATGGTGCATTTGGAATTGTAGGATTCGATATTTGCCGCCCTCGGGAGCCCGCAGTGCCAAGAAACGTCGGGAAAGGATCAGGTAGTGACTCTCTCTCTTATACTATGTATAATGCTCTGTATGTGTGTGTTATCATTGTTATGTGATGATTCTTTGATGCTGCTGCGATTACAGCTGGTGATAGCTGTCGTTTACAGCGCAAGCTGTCGTTTACAGCGTAAGCTGTCGTTATTGTGATTACAGCGTAAGCTGTCGTGATTATTATTACAGCGAGAGATGTCGTATTATGCATACAGCCGTGAGTGCTGTCGTTTGTGGTGAAAACCATGTATCTTTGAGATTGCTGCTGCTGTTGCTGGTTGTGATTTATATACATGCTTTGTGTTATGCATTGTGTGAGTGGTTTGTTACTACTGGGATTCGCTCGAATCTCATTCTTTCCTATGACTAACATTTCAGACAGGGCATGTGGCTCAAAGGAGAAGCGGCCAACCCGAAGCACTTAGGATCTTTAGTGATACTAAGGATTTTTGAGATGTTGGTTATCTACTTTAAACTCGGGATTACTGTATATCCTGAATCAGGAACACTACATTCGATTTTGGTTGTGTAATCCCCTAGTAGATACTTGTAACCTCTAGATTATATAAGTATAGGACCCGGGAGTTGCCGGGGATTTGGTTATACACTCTGTTATACATGAATGTAGATAAACTGCACAGGTAATTATATTCGAATTTTGAAATGGAGACCAGGAACAGGAAGAGATTTTGAATGTTTTGTGAAAACCCTACTACAAAGTAGGAGATTGAAATGAGTTTAAGTTATCCGATGGTCTCTAATCCGAATTAAATGTGCATTATCGAATTATAATTACGTGATTAAAGGCAGGGTGTTACACTTGTATTTTCCATAATTCCCTTCTTCAAATACTTAATTATTCCATATTTACTTTTTGACTTTTCAAACTTATTTTACTTGGCCTCAATTGCTCCAAACTTAGATATTTATCTCCAAATATTTATTTTCCCTTTCATTTTCCTTATTTGGCTGAAATTCATCTCATGAAAATGGGAATTTATTAGCTTCTTGATTTATTGGCAAATTACCATTTTGCCCTTATATTTTTGCGTTTGATTATAGCTTCTTCCTTTTCTTGCTTCTTAGCCGAAATTCACCCTTAATATTGGGCCAAGAATTGTACTCTTTATCTCTCAAATTTGGGCTTAGAAAACAAAAATTGGCTTCATGTCTTGTTTTAGCACAATATTCATGTAACCTGAACTAAATACATTCTTGTCATTTTAATTTCATCAAAATTCACCATATTATTCCATTAAATGCCACAAATATTTACAAGGTATATTGGTGAATAAAAATGGGGTGTTACAACTCTCCCCCCTTAAATAAATTTTGTCCTCAAAATTTGCTACATATACATAGCCATGAACTCCGGGTAATGCTTTAGCATATCTTCCTCTGTTTCCCATGTTGCTTCTCCAAGAGATAATCCCTTCCAGACAATTTTCACAAACAGGATACTCCTGTGTCTAAGTTGTTTCTCCTACCGAACAATGATTCGGTCAGGCGTGACCTCATATATCAAATCATCCCGGATATCCACATCTTCATATTCAATCACATGTTCTAGATCAGGTTGATATTTCTTCAATTGGGAAACATGGAAAACATCATGCAATCGGCTCAGATTTGGGATTAAAGCTATCCAGTATGCTACTGGCCCAATCTTTGACAAAATCTCAAATGGGCTAATGTACCTTGGACTTAGCTTCTTCACTTTTAATGCTTTGCCGATACCTGTGATAGGTCAAACTTTCATAAATACATGATCACCAACCTCAAATTCTAGAAGTTTCCACCTCTTGTCAACATAGCTCTTTTGTCTATTTTGAGCAGTTAACAATCTCTGCTTAATCAACTTGATCTGCTCGGTTGTCTGATCAACTATATTTAGCCTAAGTAAGCGCCTTTCAGAAAATTCTGTCCTGTACAAGGGCGACTAACATTTCCTTTCGTACAATACCTCGTAGGGAGCTATTTGGATGCTCAAGTAATAACTATTGTTATAGGCAAACTCTACTAATGGAAGGAATTTGTCTCAATTGCCTTTTGGGGTAATATTGTCATTTCACACCCTAAAGCCTTTATACTTCTTATTTCACATGCTTCTTACACAATTTTTCATTCTAAACACAATGGTGTAATCAAATTCATGAAATTCCAGCTCAAACACCCAGAAATACCCCTGGCCAAAAATCTAGAATTTTTGGAAAAATGAAAGTTTCATGATTTCACTTAATCAAACACTTCCTTTTCGCATGTAATCCCTTGATTAACCACTTAAACACCTCTTGAATATGATTAATCAAAATTTGGGCAGCACCTCCCCTTAGGGTTTATACATCCCAATCATGAGATCAAACCAATAAAAGTCACAAATTCAACCACCACAACAACAACAACCTTGAATTAACCAAGAAAACAAGGTTTTATGGCTTACCTTTGGTTTCTCTCTCTAGCTCAAGAAAACCGTCTCTCTCCCTCCCTCCTTCTTTCCCTTGAATTTGTGCTCGCTACATGAGTGATTCAAGAAGGCATAGAGATTAGAGAGAGTTTTCCATGAATTTGAAAGCATAAACACATGAATTTCACAACCACTTACCTTGATCTTGCTTCTTCAACACTTGAGCTCTCTGTTGTTCTTGTGTTTTCCAAATAACCCTCTCTCTCTCCCTCTCTCTCTTCCGCTCCTTGTGTTGGCCGAAATTAATGGCCTTTGGGAAGGGATAATGATCTTAAAAATATCCTCATCTACCTCCTTGTAATATATTATTTAATTGCTAATTAATCACATGTAATTTGACTTTTTGCTCTTCTTTTTTACTTGACTATAATTGCTCCTTCTTTGCTTAATTTTGGACCAAGTATTTATTTTTTTGCCCTTTCCTTTTCCTTGTTGGCCGAAATTGGCCTTAATTATTGGGAAAAATTAAGAGCTTCTTGCTTTATGGCCAAAAAACTAATTTGCCCTTACATTTTTACCAATTGTTATATTAAATTGGGTCTTTCTTCTTTCCTTCTCGTTTTGGCTAAAAATCTCAATAATTATTAGGCCAATATTTGTGCTTTTTCCTTCTTCATTTTGGACTTCAATATTAAGCTTTTAAAGGAACCCAACATTGTATCTTTATGTCCAAATATAATCATATTTTGTGTGTACTATTTGTAATATTTTATCATTCTTTCCAATGTGTCAAAATTCACCATTTATTCCATTTGATGTCACCAAGGTGTAGGGAATTTTTGTGAATAAAATTTAAGATATTATATTGACACAATTTTAAAAGTTATAAACGCAAATATCGTACGACTTTGATATTAATTATTGTTTTTCCATTTCATTCATTAGGCAATGTGCTGGGGTTGGACTTTATGGGCCCCGCTACCAAAAGTCATTTCATTGCCCATATTAGGAATGAAGATGAACATATTCATACATTTAAGAGGGAAGAAATTATATTCAGACCTCAAATAAGAAAAAAGAAAAAAGAAAAAAATGGTTTCATTGATAATTCTAGTTGTAAGTCATTGACAACTTTAAAAGCAACATTGACAAATTATTAAGACCATTTTTTCATTTTAAAATTTTAAGGGATTATTTTTTTTTTATTTTTCCTCTTGTCTAGAACTGACTGTAATTTTCCCTTTAAGAGGGGTTAAATCCCAAATTTTAAATTCAACATTTAAGTGGAGAGCCTGATGAACTAATCAGTTAATAACATAACTGTTACTTGGTTTCCCTGAAAATATGTTGGGATATAATATTAAGAGAATTTAAACCATTATAATCTCTACGCATATTTTATTATACTCATGCCACTTGAGAAATAAATAATGGCTTTTAATTTGTAGCTTCACTTAACCAAATGCCAGTTGCAAACTGTCGGTGGAAAGAACGGTGCCCTTTCACATTAGAATTAGAAGTAGGAGAGTACACCTTGTGTGCCCTTCCTTCTTTTCTTAGTTATCTACTTATCTATATTATTACTATTAATTAATTTTCTTGGGCCAAATACAATATTAATCAATTCGGATCCAGGACTCATTGAACCATAAAAAAACTACTCAATCAAGATGGTTCTCTTATAAGATTTGGAATCCAAATTTTATTTTAAAACATCCCACCTAATCCTGATGATTTTCTATGTCCGTTTACTCTACTGTTTTGTTTTTGTTTTTTTATAAAAGATACTCTTCTTTGTTTGTTTTGTTAAACAAATGCTAATAAATAGCTCAGCCTAACAAAATTTTTGTCGGTTATTCACCAACCCTATAATATCAAACATATATACTGTGAGTATGTGTATATAATATATGTGCATATATACCATTATTGTTGTAAGAAATTTCTAATTACTTTATTAAAAGGGTTAAGGTGCAAATTTGATAACGAAGTTTTAGCTTAGGGGAGCCTGACACAATTATATTTTATTGGGTACCAATATAAACACAGTTTTTCAAATGGGGCAAAAATAACAAGTCTATTAACTCTCAAAACTTGCAGTTACTTTTTTCTTTTGTGAAGCCCACCGAGCTTTCCACATCATCCCCTCTTTCCCATTGTGTATCCGAGTCAACTCATTGACTCGTCTTTGTCTCAATCACAAAGCTGCATCCAACAGCACATTTTTCCGATGATGGGGGTGAAGGACGTGACTTCCTCTCTCTGCTCAGTATTCTCTTGAATTATACCAAACGACCCCCCAGTGACCTAAACTACATCGTCGACCCCTCCTTTTCTCTCCTGAAGCTTTTGCTCAGTGGCACGTCAAGTGCCACACCCTCGGATGACGGCTTCCGCGTCAATGCAATTGAAGTTAACGAAGAACAGAGTGTCCGGCCACTTTGGTTCTCTTCTCTTCCAGCCTGATGACTCCCTGAACTCGAACCCGGTTCACACACATCGATCACCACTTCTGGTTCAGATCGATCCCCAGGCGGGACAACAAGCTCAACCAGAGATCTACAGAGCGGGCAAGTTGAGTGGGACTGAAACCACATATCGATGCATTCAACGTGAAAAAGTGTGGTTGCATTTGGGCAAAACCCAACTTGATTCGTTGTCTTTGAAATAGGACCAGCACACGGCGCATTCCACGAGGTTGGAGTAGGCGGAATAAACGAAGAGGGGGAGAGACTGATGAATCACAAAGGGCGTTGAGAGTCTAGAGCCAGAAACGGGCTCAGCTCGTTTAAACCCTATTAAGTCTCAGGTCAAGCTTATAAATTAGAGCTTCTAAAGAAAGTCAAATTTAAAAAGACCGACACGTTAAGCCCGTTTAATTTTTTTTTTTTTTTTTTACCCCTGTTCCTCGCCCAGTCACCCATGCCTAGACGGATTACTAAAGCTGCTTTTATGTTTGTTGCATGTTATTGAGCCTATGAAGTTGTTGCATTTTCTACATATAAATGTCACAGAATTATGTCTATTGGAGTTCCGTCACTCTGTGTTTGTGTGTGTACATGTCACCCTACTTCACAGTTGATAAGAGGAGATAAGCACATATACGTGGGGGCACATATATGCTGGTGACGAGCCAAATAGCTAACAGGTAATTAATCAATAATCAATCTCTAGCATATATAATAAGCAAGCTACATGCATGCCTATATGTTTAAATCACACAAACATACAATTTTAGCCATTTGGATCTGTATTAAAAGTCATACATGTCATTTTGCAGAAGGCTATATATATATACAATGGATATATTACAACTTTGGTGTTAATTAAAACGATATATACAAAGCTTAAGAGAGTGTCATTTGCTGGCATTGTAAATGAATATATATTATATACAACTAATGTTGCTTAGAGGTTAGAGTGTTTAGTTTCTTGCCTTTTTATGCTTTAGCCTTTATATGAGTTATTATGGATATGATTTTACTTTTGATTATACATCAGTAACTGTGTTTTCTTGTTGCATGAGACATATTTAAACTTTAATGTTGATAACATTTATGTGTTAAATTAAAACTTTGTAAGCCTCTCTGAAAGAAAATACGCAGAAAAAATAGTTAAATATTGTGAAAAGAACTTCTCAGCCCTATGGGCCGGTCTTGACCTGCATTCTCTCTGGCATGGCCTTGAAAAACTGCAATTTTTCTGATACCAAACCCTTTTAGGCCTTGACCCTTCAAGGGCCGGTCCTAATTTCCAAATCTAGTCGAGACCAATGGGTGGAGAGAGAAAATGAAAGAGAGGTTGAGCTAAAAAAGAGAAGGTAGGATTGTGCTAAAGAAAGGATGATGAGGAAAGAATGTGGGTCCCACAAAAGAAAAAAGTAATGAAAGTTTAGGAGAGTTAACTGATTTGTTATTTTTGCCTTTTTTGAAATACTTTGTGTGTATTTTTTTCCTCAATAAGATATAATTGTGCTAGATGCTCCTTCACTAAAACTTCATTATCAAATTTGCATCATAGTCCTTATTAAAATTAAAATTCAGGAAATGTTGTTAATCAATTAACTTCGATTAAAAATTTTAAAAACCTTCTGAATTTATAATATTTAATACCATAAATTACATCTATAGAATTATTGTGTTTAACGCGCGAATTGTCCATCATATAAAATCGCTTTAACTAGTTCTTGAACTTGTGCTTCCTTTTTTTGATTTAATCATATTCAATGTCTTTATATATATTAAGATTTCATATAATTTTTTTTATTTAGTATAATGAATTATGAATATTGAAGGGTTTAATTTTAGTTATTCACATTTAAAATCTATTTAAATTAAATAATAAAAATAAACATTTACAAATTTATAATTCAAATTCATGATCCAAATTTATGTTCTTGTCGCATCTTTTTTTTTTTGGCATGAACTCATAGTATTTGTAAATCACTTTGAACTTAAGTTTAATCTTTACTTGTTTAGAGCCTAATCTCTTTAAAAGCCTCTTAACAAGTACTTAAGATTGATATTTACGGTTTACCATCTCAAACAATTGTTGGTTATCATGCGTTTATTTATTGGTTGTCAAGCATTTATTTTAATTCGCGAGTTTGACATATTGAATCAAAAATAGGAATAATATTAAAATATGCAATTAATATAACACTTATTTACTTCAATTCCCCACGGTGAAAAGCCTATACTTGATTTGTGTGTTTGAACAGCGATTGGTAATTGGGTTTGTTTTAATTAGACTTGTTGTAATATTACTTTTGGTAAAAGCTAAATTGTATAATGTGATTTATGTTTGGACTGACGATTGTCAATTGAGCTTTTGTAAAAATAAAACTTGTTTGGATTGGCTTAAGCATAAGGGCTTTTGTGATAATGGTAAGAGAGAGTGGTTAGAAAAATATTTAAAAAATCAAGTATTACTTTAAAATATTAGGTGTTACTGGAAAAATATTTTAGAGTTGGTGGAAATCAATAAATCAGTATTCTAAGTTTTGAGTGCTCTTTATTACTAAAAAAAATACATTAAAGGTAAAATTTTAGTCAGTCTCCTAAGACTGGGTATAACTGAAAAAATATTTTAAAGGGTTAAAAGAACAAAAAAATATTTTAAAGTAATTTTTGGAGCTAAAAAAATACATTAATGGTAAAATTGTAATCAGTATGATAACACACTGGGTACAGTTGGAAAAATATTTTAAGGAGTTAAAAGCACCGAAAAATATTTTAAATTAATTTTTGTAGCTGAAAAAATATATTAAAGATAAAATTGTAATCAGTCTAATAACACACTAGACACAACTGAAAAAATATTTTGATTGCAGACAAGAGAGAGAGAGAAAATATCCACCCTTAATTGTAATTGCAGGAGAGAGAGAGAAAAGAAAAAAAAAATATGGGACCATGGGATATATTTCAATTGAGCTTTTGATAAAAGCTCCAACATTGAGCTCCAACATTGAGCTTTACCCAATCTTATGTGAATAGTGCTCAATTTGCCAAAAACCCAATTTCTCATTTTATCAACCAAACATACACTTTGTTTTTTTCTCAACCACCTATTGAGCTTAAGGCTAAAATAGACCCAATTATCCCCTCCAATTGGGGGCTGGAAACACACACTATGTTCGTTTAGGTTGACAAAAAAAAAATTAGGCTCGTTTAGTCTTATTTTAATTTTTTATTATTTGTTTTAGACTTTCGCCATATTTAAAAAATTGAAATCCAGCGCCTGCAGCAGCGCTCCTGAGATCGGAGTATGATATGAGAGCGTTTCTCTCTCCGACTCTGAAGAATCGATCGCAGTGTCGCACCATTCCTTCTCAATTGCAGGATATTCTGAAGATTTCTCAAATCTGGTGACTCATCTCTCTCTTTTTATCTCTTCCTCTCTCCCTCGTGCTGCTTGCTTTCGTTATTCGGATCATTCTCTGTTAAAATACTCTAGATCTAGGGTTAACAGCGCTAGATTCTTCAAACCTTGGCATTGTAAGATTGAGCTGCTTCGTTGTTTTTCATTACCTGAAACTTCCGATAGTTATGCCTGAATGAGGTTAGTATTGTCAGCTTCACCATTGTGTTAAATGTTAAAGCATTCGAGTCTTTTACCCTTTCCCCCCTTTGTTTATTCGTGTTACGAGTTTTTGAGAATGTTTTGTTGATACGAAGCGATTAGATCCAAGTAAGACTGTTCAGAAAGCATAGTGAAGATGAGTGAAAGTCAGAAGTTCCAATTTGGAACCATTGGAGCCCTGAGTTTGTCAGTGGTGTCCTCTGTTTCCATAGTAATCTGCAACAAGGCACTTATCAGCACGCTGGGTTTTACTTTTGGTGAGTGAATTTTACATTTATGGTATTTACAGGATATTGGGATTGCAATATCTGTCATACAATACTTGCGACGTCCCTGTCAAATTGCTTTCAAGATATTTTTGCTTGTGACTTGATAGTGTGAAATGAGAAACGCTGTCATTGCCTGGTAAAAATGATGTGGAATCTGATGGTAACTTTGCTTGTTAAACTGGTAAACGTGCTATGTATTTTGAGGAATACTTGATGATGTAAAAATATCGCATCATGCAATTTTTGTGGGCAGTGATAGGATAGCAACCAAAATTTTCACTGGCGATGTTGACTTCTGTCATCATTTTTGTTTCAAATTTTTTGGTAATTATCCTTTCCCCCATGGTTTTTGTTTGCAACTGATCTGCTTAATTTTGCTTGTGTTCTATAGCTACAACTTTGACAAGCTGGCATCTTCTTGTGACATTCTGTTCTCTTCATATGGCATTATGGATAAAGCTGTTTGAACACAAGCCTTTTGATGCAAGAGCTGTGATGGGATTTGGGATACTAAATGGGATTTCCATTGGCCTTCTGAATCTTAGTTTGGGTTTCAATTCTGTTGGTTTCTATCAGGTATAATTATTTTTTATATAAAAAACAATTAAATTGAGATAAAAAGATAGTTCAAAGTACACACGAATGGAAGGGACAAAAGGAATCAAGTGTAATTGTTTGATCACTGGAAACTTATACCATTTAGGGTTCAGATGTATACTTTTAAAGTATGTGCTGCATTTATCTTATTTTTCAGAAGCCATTAGATATAGGGCTTAGCCGATATATACTATCACCAAGTAGGGTTTTTGATAACCTTTATTTTGGAACACTTGGCCTTTTAAAAGATTTGGTTGCTCTTAAAACCGGAAAGAAAAAAACACTCATGCTACTTCATGACAAGACATCTTTACAAGTTTATTCCTTTTGTTTAGACATTGGTGTGTGCCAAAGGAATGGGAATAATAAATAAAAGCTTTACAGTCAATATATACCTATAAGATTGCTGACGACGCATGACCCCTTATATTTGAATCCGGAATGCTGATATTGTAAGCCTTATACAACATCTTCAGAGTGTAATTGTTATGTCTTGTTGAAGCTATCAAGTATTCTTATTATTGCCTTCATATGTAGGGTCTGTTTGGTATAATGGAATTGGGGACATGAAAATGGGATTGAGGATGGAAATCAAATTTTAACCTTTCTGGCATGTCAAATCTTAATCCCATGTGGGATTCAATTCTACCAAAACAGGCTGAATCAGATAAGGCTTATTGTTTGATTTCCTTGTTCAGACTGTAAAATAATCATTTATGGCGGCTGGTGGTTGATTATGGCGGTACCACTTACCAATTCTGCATTGCAATGTAGAGGATGAGATTTTTTTTTTTTCTTTTCTTAAAGGGCATTTTGGACTTCTCATAACACAAACACATTAAATAAAAACTATACAAAGATTCCATATACATACCAAACATGTTTTTAAGCCTCATTTCCATTTCCACCTCCGTCTTCATTTCTACAATCATGACCGTTTTCATTTTCCTTAATACGAATTCCATATACCAAACGGGCTGGTAATTCTTTTTAATAGAATGCAAGTTTACTGTTTTATTTGATTGTTTGTCTTAAATATATCTGGTTTTTTGTTACTAAAGCAGGTTCTTGAACATTTCTTCATCTCGCTCTCTTTCTCCTTTTATTTATTAGATGACAAAATTGGCAATAATCCCATGCACTGTTCTTTTGGAGACTCTTTTCTTCAGGAAAGTGTTCAGGTGACCTTTGATTGTAATATTTTCTTAATGCCGTTTCTATATTTATACTTTTTCTTTTAAGCTATGAAGTGCTCTTGCCGATATTTGAGTAAAGCATTACACCATTATTAGTAGATTGAACTTTTTAATATTGGAACATTTATTGCTTTTAGTGAGAAGGGAGCACATGGAAAATTCCTTTGACAAAATTAATATTCAATGTAAATAATTAGTGTGGTTCCACGTCCTCATCTGGACATAGTAATAAACAATTGATTTGGTGGTTATGTGAATAATTGGCATTATTTTATGTATACGATGTTTCCTTCAGCTGTGTCTTAATCCATGAACCTTCTATTAACTATTTAGCTCTTAGTTTTCAAAAGATGCATCATAAGTCTTACTAATATGGTTTACTTAAATGACTTTGGATTATTATCTAGATTGATCAAGATGTCAAAACTCAAAAGGCAAGTGTAATATGTTAACATTGCATCGGCACTAAAAACAAAATTAGAGATCCTCATTAATCGCATCAAGTCCATCCCACAAAGTGGGATCTACAAAAAATATTGAATGGTAAACTTGAAATGATGATTCGGGATATTAGAAGTGACAAAAATATTTAGCTCTTTCATTTTGATTATCACATTGTGGCCTTGTCATCTTGGAGTATAGGTAGTTAGTCATTCGTTGACTTGTGAATATCATTTGCCCTTTTTAAAATGTGATGGCGCCCAAGTAAAATTCTCCTCTTTCAAGCTTCGCCGCTTTGGACTTATAGTGGTCTTGGATTCTTTAGGACAAATCCTAAATAACGCGAATGTAGGTGTGAGTTTGGACACATGGTAGCTGCCCTGATGAGTCAATTCTGTATATCTAGATTCAACACATCAACTCTAAAACCTTATATATGAGGTTAAGATTTTGTTTGCCTCCTGCTCTTTAAATAATTTGCTTTGTTACTCACAGAAATGAATTTGATTGGTAGTTAAGGTAATGGTTCATGAGGTTGCTGATTAGTCCATGCATTCTAAACTTGTATGATTTGGTGATTTTGCATTTCTTTGTACTTTCAGTTGCCTTCTTTGATTTGATTACGTACTTAACAGTTAATATCTGCATAGTCCATACCAGGCTGTCATACTGAAGCTTTTCACAAAAAGCTGAGGAAATTCTTGTTTCTGCATGTCTCTGTGTTTATGTAGATTTTCTATCAGTGTTGCTATTATTCATTTTACTTTGTTTTTTTTTTTGGCTTTAATTGTGTTTATTAGTTCATTATCCAGTTATGATTGCATAACCAACATATCTTCTGATATTGCAGTAGGAGCATCCAATTTTCACTTGTCATCCTTCTTGTTGGTGTTGGGATTGCTACTGTGACGGATCTACAGCTCAATGTCTTGGGTTCTGTATTATCTCTGCTTGCAATTGTCACAACTTGCATCGCTCAGATTGTATCCTATGCTCCATTGTCTTTGTGGAATTATCACTAACCTTTGATTTCTTGTTTAATACATTTAGGATAGAAAATATTCAAATTTTAAATACGCCAATACGCACATTCTTTTATACTGAATACTGAATACTGAATAGGTTTCCTCTGAATTGTGTATTACATGGTGATGGTCTTGTTTTGCATGTGTTCAATTTTGTAATTTTTAATCGTTTCTTGTTGGAAAGTGCCTTAACCACTCATTGTTAGATGACCAATACCATTCAGAAAAAGTTCAAGGTTTCGTCAACCCAACTTTTGTATCAATCATGTCCGTATCAGGCAATGACTTTGTTCATTATTGGTCCTTTTCTAGATTGGCTCTTGACCAACCAAAACGTTTTTGCTTTCAATTATACCCCTCAAGTACTGGTGTGTTGGCAATCTCCACGAGTCTTCTTTACTCTTTAATCCATTCTTTGTTAAAGGACTATCTTTTTGTACTTATCATTATGCATTTCTTGCAGTTCTTCATTGTGCTGTCCTGCCTGATCTCTGTCTCTGTAAACTTCAGTACATTTTTGGTTATTGGAAGAACATCAGCTGTCACGTACCAGGTCCTTGGACATTTAAAAACTTGCCTGGTTTTGACCTTTGGCTATGTTCTGCTTCATGATCCATTCAGCTGGCACAACATTTTGGGCATCCTGATTGCTGTGATTGGGATGGTTCTGTATTCTTATTACTGCACCCTCGAGAGTCAGCAAAAGGCGAGTGAGGCATCGCCACAATTGTCTCAGGTATAGTTTAAACTATTTTCTTTACATGCTTTTATTTTCAAATTTGGATTTGAGGCACTTCTTTAGAGGAGTGCATTGTGTGCATTTCATTTTTTTTACTCCCCCCAGTTTTAAATACAAGTCACCAATGTGCTCGTTTGGAATAGTGATTGAAATGCTTAAAAGTAACTTTTCAATTGTGATTTACGGTACACGAGACAAATATGTGAGAGGAATTTTGTTTCGATTTACATGAAAAAGCAGCTTATAAGTAATCTCAACGTCATAACAAACATGCCCAATATCTATCTTACAGGTATTAAAAACAATTGGTTAAATGTAGTTTGACTAATAAGATTTTTACCAAAGCACAATTATTTTTCAGATTTGCCCAAATTAAACGGTTTACCTCCTTTTATAGTAAATTGCCTTTTTTTTTGGGAACAATTTAAGAGGGGTATTTAAAGAAAAATGCATTTAATGATCCAGACAATACAGAAGAAATGACGGGTATCTTGGACCAACAAAATTCTCTGATAAATGACTTATATTTGAGACTGGAGGGAGTATTTATTTACAAATTATATGCATTTTTTTTCCCACCTACATAATTTAATAATAAAGAAAGAAGTTCTTCACCAGCTCCAAATCCTTTATTTCATTGGCAGTTATTGGGAAGTTTAAAATATGAACCTTCTATATACTTCATATGAACCTTACTTGATTTAACCCCTAAGAAATGGTGTTTAGGTCAAGGAGGTTGAGTCTGAACCACTGATTAATGTGGACAATGGAGCTGGCCTTCTGGGTGATGCCGTTAAAGCCCCTGCATGGAATTCAAACAAAGATTTGGAAGCATAAGTGTTAGTTAATCTTATTTTATTTTAAAAATATCAAAATTAGTAGATACAATCTGTTCTGGCGATGAAGATGTTGCTGGCACAGGTCTGTCTTCCATGTAATGCCCCCATAACTCGGCAAAAAATGGTTCACATGTACAACCAATTCTTTACAGGGAATGCATTACTAGATGGAAGTCATTTTGAGTATTTTGTTGGATCGGTTATGAGCCATTGCCAAGTAAACTTGAAATCCAAATCCCCATTTTTACAAACTTAATGATGAATGATTTTCATGTGTTTTTTCTTTAAAAAAGACCCAGAGATTAAAGCTATACTACGTTAGAAATACGCCTCCATCGTTTTTTTTTTTTTTAAATTTGGTTTTCTCAAAAGAAAGAGCTGTTAAAAAGCACTAGGGTGAGGTAATTACTGTCAGGTTTGGTCACAAGAGTTGATTGGTATTCAATTCATTACTTCATTTGTTCATAATTATGAATTGTCAACAGACTGCTAGAGGTGATGTCTGTGTTCATTTTGTTGCTTATAATAACTGGTATGGCGGAGGTTATTCTTTTTTTTTTTTTTTTTGGAAATATAAGTTAATTCTAAATAAATCTGAATGAAAACTTAATGTAAGTATAATTATTTAACAAGACAAAACGGATAGATAATGAAAGCACTCTTCACTAAAATAACATTGTACTAAAATACAAATTCATTGTCCAATATCATCCCTCCCCCGTTTTTTTTTTTTTTTATTATGATGTCTTGGTTGTATTTCTGCTACTTTTATTTGGTTCTTATGTAGCCTTTATTCTCATGTTTGGCCTTTACCTGGGAAAAGCGAATATTAATCACCAATTATGAAATAGGTTAGACACATAATATCTAATCCATCAAGTATGAATGGTAAATGTTTGATTATACCTAGTCCACTAGAGCTCAATTCCATTTCATTTGTGGCACAAATAACAATTAGAGTAAAGTGTGGGCCTAATCTTGTAATATTCCCAATTTGTTTAATTAATCAGAGTGAATCGTTACACAATATATGTTGGCTAAGGGAGGAGGATAGACCATACTCAATTTGTGTCTTAGATATGCATAACCCCTCCAAGTCTTTGTACTGAGGATGTAGTTTGATTTCTCAGGGTACCCACACAAACCGGATCACGGTGGTAGACTCCGGCTACAACATATAACAAATGCATTGAAGACAAGAAGAGAAAGTATATCAAATAGATAGTTTTCACTATTTGAGAAGCTAGGAATGGAGCAAACAAAACCGGCTACTTGTGTGTGTCTATCGGTTCCCTCAATCTATTCCTCTCAACCCATGTACTAAGCAAAACACACTGTTCCCACCAAGGCTTTTTAAATTGAGTGGGGAATATTACACTTAATGTCCCTATAAGTTTGCATATTGCATTCTAGCCCTGGGCTTGGGCCTAATCCTTGGATATATGCAAGTCTCATCTCTTTCTCTTTCTTTCATACTAGTTATTTTGTTGTGACCACATCGGCATGACATCTCTTAGGCGCCTGTACTAGAAATAATTTTTTAGGACCAGCACTAGATAACCTTTCTTTGTGTAACTTGAATTTAATATATTATGCCTCAAATGTCTTAAATTTACTAATACACACTTTCATATCCCTTCAAGTCAGTATAAAGCTTAGATTGACAATTTCATATGCATAGTGTCCCCACTTGTGAAATTACCAAAAATAATATCATAAGGAACACATCTCAAACACCAGAATAGGAATATATGTTTCAGGTAATCTTCCTTTCACCCATATATTTTTTGTATACGTCAATCATTTTCCTAACATAATATCTTGGATTGCATTTACCATGATCGTAGGACATATGTTAAGGTTGTAGTTACTAAAGCATACCTCTATGATAATGTCAAAGTCAAAGGATATCAATAGAAGGATTGTACCATCTCGAGACTCACACAGCAATGAAGCTAGGATTCTTTACTTCCTTCTCATTTGTGGTTTTATAGCACATGTGGTATGAATCACATGCTACAATTTTTAGTGCAAATGTTTCACCTAAGAGGGGGTGAATTGGTGATAATGTAAATTTTAAAACAAAAGGTAACAATTAACAGAAATTAAATTAGAGTTAAGAGTTAGGGAGAATATCTCCGAAGTATACACTAGAGTTTATATTGGTTCGGTCACAACCTCTTTGATCTACGTCCAATCCTCATATTACCTCTAAGATTTTCACTATAGCTTCTAAGATTCAATGGGTTCTTAGCACCTCAGTATACTGTAAGTTCCTTCACTAGACACTCGCTCCCTCTTACACAATATAAATCAATACCAAACTTAAGGTTCTACAACCTTAAGTTATCTCAATAAAGTGTATTGCGTTTTCGTAAACTTCTCCCTCAAAGAGTAAATATATGATCATTGAAGTACATATGAAGAGAATAATAATGAATGAAAAATTGAGAACTTAAAGCTAAATTGAATGTTTCACAGTTCAGGGGTTGCTCTGCTTTGAATGGTTCCATATTTATAGTTGGAATGTAATAACTGATTGTTGTGAGTATTTCATTTGTCTATTAGAGTCTCGTTGCTTCTTTTGAACATTTTTTGTGTGTGTGAAAGTAGCCATTGGAGCAGAGAGAATGTTTCGGTTGAAATCCCGCTTGCATTTAATGCTTCTGACACAAAGTTACTTTTTCTTCTCTTCACATAATCTTTTCATTTTTCACCTGGAAAAAGTTCTATATACTAATGTAATGAAGTATTGGAGTAAAAGAGAGTTATAATCAATAAATTATATGATCATTCAATGATTTTGAAAATTTAGAAGAAGATGCTCTGTTTTTCTGGAAGCCATCACTCGAGTGATCTTGACGTAGTAGTTTCTTATCATAACTTATCATTGGATGGATCACATGAGTGTTGTGCTAGTGATACACAAATGGCATCACTTAAGTGAGCTATAATGGATCACTTGAGTGCTATGCTAGTGATCCCAAAAATGGGATAACTCAAGTAGTCACTCGAGTGATTTTAATATTTAGAAGAATTTCTAGATGAGATCACTTTTAGGATTACTGCAGTGCTGTGCTAGTGATTCTTTTTGACACATCACTTGAGTGGTCACTTGAGTAGTTTAAAGTCATCACTCGAGTGATGTTTTTCAAAATTTTTTAGAATAACATCACTAAAATAGATAACTTGAGTGGTATGCTAGTGATAAGTTTTTAAACTATCACTCGAGTGATGTTTCAATATCACTCGAGTGATTTCCATTTATAAAAACATTTTCATTGCTCTGAAACTAGTTTTTCAATTATGGTGATAGATATTAAAAGTAGTTATTCTTTGAAAGAAGTATTTGTCAAAAAATTCACCAAAATAATCTTAGAAGAGATTTTATTTTTTAAGCTTTGATTACTTCAAGTAACAACACCATATCACTCGAGTGATATAACTATTTGTTTCAGAAAATTGTCTTTTGTTTTTGTTCATAACCTTTTGTTTATGTTTTAAGCACTTTTGTAATATCTTTTCTAAGCTTTGTTATCATCAAAACATGGGCTTTAACATTTCCCCCCTTTTTGATGATGACAAAACCTTGATAACTGTAAAATATTTGCAACATTGATTGTAATAGATAATTCAAAGATAACAACAATTAGATCATATAAAGCATGCTTTGATAGATAAAAGGAAACATACACAATATTACAAAAGTCAAAAGATAATAGGTTCAAACATATACAACATAAGTACCCAACATAAGCATAAGTCAACATAGATGAACAGATAAAAGCTCCCAAAATCCCATACTATATCTTAAGAATAGTATGTCTCCACCAATATCATTATCTAGTCCTTATCCCCCTTTTTGGCATCATCAAAAGGGGAAAACTGAGTAGGAGAACTAGGTCTAGATTTGAGTGGGGCAAGAGGTGGCTATGAAGATGGATCAATAGTAGAAATAGGGGTTATTGGGATAGGTGAAGATGCATCATCATGAGTATCTCCCTCATGGGTGACAAAGGTGGGTGAGTCAGAGGGAAACGGCTCAGGAAGATGAAGGGCAGGAATCTGTAAGGGATCTTAAGGATCAGGAACATAGATGGGAGTGCTCAAAGGTAGTGGTATAGGTTGAGGAGTGATGGAAGGCTCAGGGACCTCGATCTCTTTAGTACTATTAGAGTGGGAAGACTAATGAAATAGAGGCTCTGTATGAGTAGGAGAGCAAGTGGTTAGAGAATCAGATATGGGAGATATTGTAATATCCCAAATTTTGGGCCTAGAAGTTTGAGAATAAGCTTAAATCAAGTAGGCTATTGAGCCTAATTTAGCAAGAGTCCCAAGAATATCTGAGAGATAGAGTGACTTTTAGGGACTATGTGATTCAGCCTTCTGGGTAGAGAATAATCCTCCAGGTTATATAAGGGCTCAGTGTGTGTAAGTAGTCAGATAAAATATGTCGGTGTAGATATGCACTGGACATAGATATGACGCCATTTGGTTAGGACACATGAGCGCATGTATGACATCATATGGGTCACACATGTATAAAGTAGCTTTTGAGTTGGTGAAATGATAAGTGGCCTTGTGTGTTAATAGTTGAATGAAATTTATCGGTGTCTATGTACACCTGCCACCCTAAGAAATTAAAGTTTTTAATGAGGCACATTCATAATGGACATCCAAGGGGGAGTGTTATGAATATTAATTATGTGGATATCCATTAAGTCAACAAGCTTGATGCTCCCCAAGATTGCTTGCCCTCTAAGTTACTTGCTCTCCAAGTGAGCTTGCTCCCCAAGCTTGTTACTTGATCTCGTTTCCTTTTCTTGTCCTCTAAGTCTTACTTGGTCCTTAAGTTTGCCATACAAATATGTTGGCTGTGGTACATGCCTTTGGAAGGTCTATAAATAGATCTTTAAGTGCCACGTGTCCAAAAGATTAGGACAACTCACCGTCCCTGGTCCGGTCACGTATTTGACTTTCCCAAACATCGAACATGAAAGCAGGGGAAAATCATCATGCCTTATCTTCCCTTGACCATAAAGGACGCCCAAGACACATAAGAGAGAGAGAGAGAAAGAGAGAGAGAGAGGAGGTTGAATTTCAAAAGTGTCTGCAAACCTGGGGAAAAAGAGCGCTTGGCACCCTGAAAATTAAAAATGCCCAACACCTCCCTACCTCCTTAAATTCATCTAAAAGGGGGAAACTAGAGAAAAATGAAGAGAAAAAGAAAGAGGAGAAAAGGTAGAGTTTTCGAAGAGCCAAAGTGTTCTTGAGTGATTTTCACTTTCAAATTCATGTTTCTAGCTCTTGGTGCCTTCACGAATCTTGTTCCTCTCGACCAGAGCTACGTTTTTATGGTTTTAGATTCTTGAACAGAGGAGTTTTATGTTGCCTCAATAGAGTAAATGTAACCCCCTTCCAATCAAGGCCGAGATTAGTTCATAAAAACGTAATAAAGTTTGAAGTAGAGACCATGTATGATTTGGGACTTAGATAAAATTAAATTTCCTAAAATCAGGGTAAGTATGACTCATGTCACCCTTACATTTGCTCACGCTGTATTGCACCACAACAGTTCACACAATATATTTCACCACAGCTGGGATTCATATAAAGCATTTCATACACAAGCCACACTAGCAAGATTAACAATGCAAGCCATACTGGCACGGTATATAACACACAGCCCACGACTGGATCACAATACACCGCCCTACGGGTCGGATTCACAAAGCAATTTCACAGCAATCCATGTCAATTACAACGGCAGTTCAGCGGCTGAGGTAGAGATGACCAGCGTTAATCCCTAAACAGCTTGCGCTGAAGTGCAAATGCTGTAATGGCCCATGGCACATTTTCCAATCACATTTCACAAAACCATGATCAGTCATGCATACCAAAATATCATACACAACATGAGAGAAAAGTCACTACCTTGGTCCTTCCGAGCGTGCTTTGGCACCAGTCTCCTGAATAGGGCAAATGTCAAATCCTAGAATCATGATTAAGGATGAAGAGTTATACTTTATTCCAAGCCAAAATTAATTTCATAACACTTAAATTTGGTTATCATAAATGACCCTTAAGAGGCTACAAATGTCTCTAACAAAAGCCATAAAAGGTTGGGAAACATTGGGTTGAAAACCACTTTTCAAAAGTGCAAAATACTGATTTTTGGGTATTGGCCACGGCCAAAAAATCCACTGGCCGAGGCCAAAAAAAGGTCTGAAACATTTGGGCCACGGCTCAGAATCCGCTGACCGCGGCCAAGAAAAATCCTATTTCTTGGCTGAACTTCTAAAAATCATAACTAATTCTAGAAAAATCAAAATGAGGTGATTCCAAAGCCAAATAAAATCTATTTAAGTCCTCCTTACTGGAAAAATATGGACCATTAATAGAAACCACTACACAATTCCAAAATTACACAAAACTCAACATAGCCCCAAAACCGAGTCCAGTTTTAGTCCCAAACTTTGGCAAAACATAACTCTCCGTTCACAAAACGAAATGACATGAATTATATATTCATTTTGAAGATTGGGATGTGAAATTTAAGACTGGAAAGTTTTAGAATTTTCCAACACCATTTTTCTATTCAAAATGTCCATGAAAAACGACTGCCAGTATAGAGTATTTCACTAACCAATCTTGCAACTTTTAAAACTAAGTTCCCAAGGGTTCAAAATTCATATCCAATACTACTCCCACAAAATTTTCTACAAGGAACACAATGGAAACCTCAAAATAACCAAAATCTCAACCTATCACCATACCCTATTTTGACCAATACACAAAACCAAACACAAAGTTGCCAAACTTGACTTTTAAGCTTCAATTCAATTCTATCATTCCAAAACACATTCTCAAGGCACTATATCCATGACAACAACATGGCATGCTCAACATGACCCTCATTTTCGAAATTCAAGCAAAAAGTTCCTGAAAATCCAAACTTAACCAATGGCTAGAAGATCTATATAGAAAGGTTTGTTTTACTCACCTCTACAACTTTTCCAAAGGAGTTCCTTGATTCTCCAAACTCCAAAATTCCTTGAGAGCTCAAACACCACCAAATGAAAAATCTAAAGCCATGAAATTAAAGCTCTCACCACAAAGAACAAGTTTGTAGAAGAGAGTTTTTCCATTAGAGGCCATTAAGAGGGTCAAAAGCCTACCATTTACCAAGAACTCTTCCTCTCTCTAGCAGCTGCAATGGTGGATGAAAATGAGGGAGAAAATGAGAGAGAAGGGAGGTTGAAGATGAAATGATCACACACACACACACACACACACACACACACACACACACACACTCCCATGCCTTGCTTCAGCCGATTTTGGGGAGGGAAAGAGAGAGAAGAAATGTAACCCCCTCCGTAATTATATCCGAAATACGCGATTAAAGTGAAATAGAGACCAATAATAATCAAAACTCATTTAAAATCCCATCCTTGAGATAGAGTTTTCACAAATACCTTTTAAAATCTAATTAACTTGGTCTCTTATTCACATTTCAAATACAATTACTACGCGAAGATAAATCACATTCATATAAATATCAGAGTGCACAACATAATCATCCCGGCAATCCCGGGTACATACCTTCACTAAAGATACACGGGGCACAATTGCCCATTATAATTCTTCAAATGGGGATTACACAATCTCATCTCAAATTTATAACCCTATATTCAACCGAATCATATACAGTCTTCACAACTCATTGATAACCAACTACCAACTCTCATCTCGAAGGAGTCCTAGAGACCTAGCCGCTCCCTCCATGAGCCACTTGCCCTGTCTAAATTGTTGGTAGGGGAGGGTGAGATTCGAGAGAATCTCAATAGGGAAACATTATCAATATGCAGGCAAGATAAGTGTTTAATGCATGACATGCTTGCATCACATAACTCATGCACACATACAATGACAAATCTATAAGCTCAATGTTTCGAACGATACACATATGGCCATAGCATATATTGAAACATAGCTTTAAATCATTCATACATGTTCCACATAATCAAGCAAAGCAATAACATGCATCAACACATTAATACAGTATCAGAGCATGCAGGAGAGATAAGTTCCCTACCTCCAGTCTTTTCTCCTCGATTTGCGTGCCAGCAACTCGGGGCTTCACATTCGATCCTACAATGTCAAATATACTATTTAGACACTTTTATAGTGTTTTTAGGGGTTATATGAGGCTATATTGAAAATTTACTAAAATATCCCTGGGGACCGGGCCCGGCCCCGCCGTACCCGGTCCAACTGTACTTTTCTTGAAATTTTGACATGGGCTATTTTGGCATATTTTGCCCAAGGAATCCATTTACGGACTCAGAATTATCTATTCAATGTCAATTTACAAATTTACCTTTGTCAGCCCCACTTTAAGGGTTTCAGGGGCGTTTTCGTAATTATGCTTTTTCGGCCTTTTCCGAAAAAGCGACCAACTATAACCCCACCTAATTTTCACTCCTGAACTCAATGGAATCATCAAATCATTGAGAATCCATCTCTAACCCCTCCAATCTAGCCTTGGCCAAAATTCTCAATTCCCAGGAAAAATTGGGGTTTTTTGGTTTCGACTCCGTAAATGCGTTCCTTTCTACTCCTAACCACTTTATTGACTATTCCATTAGGTTACAACTACCATTTAGTACAAATTTTGGCAGCATAACACTACTAACACAACATTTCCAAATTTTACAAACAAAGACAATTCGGCGAAATTTCACCGATTAAATTGTCCACAGCAGCCAGAATAGTCAATATACGAAAGTTTGGAAGTTACCTTAAGCTCCTAATAGCTTCTCCTTGACTTGGCTGAAAACCCTAGCCTCTTGAACAGCAAATTTGCGTCTCAAACACCTTAAATAACATAGAAGAGAAGCTTAGGAACAAGGTTATACGCATTAGGTACGAATTCACCGAAGAAATCAACCTACCTTGTAAGTTCTCTTTTCTTTCTCTCTCTAAAAGCTCTCAAACTTTCTCTCTCTCTTGGCTTCTGGTTCAGCACAAAAATGAGAGCTGAAGATGATGAGAAAATGTTTTAATTTCCATGCTGATGTCATCTTTTATTTTGATGATGTCATAATTCCCATTTTCTGATTTTCTGGCTGATTTTCTGCCCAAACTTTCAAAAATCATAACTAATTCTAGAAAACTCAAAATGAGGTGATTCCAAATCCAAATGAAAGATATTTAATTCCTCTGCATAGGGAAAATATTGGCCATTACTAAAAATAACCACACAATTCCAGAATTACATAAAACTCATCACTGCCCCAAAACAGAGTTCAGTTTCCATCCCAAACTTTGGACAGTAATATCTCCTAGTTCACAAAACGAAATGGCACAAATTATATGTCTATTTTGAAGCTTGAGATGTGAACTAAAAGACTAGAAAGTTCCAGAGTTTTTAAACATCATTTGGTCATTCAAAACGTTCACACAAACTGACTGCCCAGAATAGATTTTTACTGGACAGAATTTCAGATTTTGCATCTTTGCTTTAATTGGTTCCATTTTCATACCAAACATCATTTCCATATAAATTTTCACAAGAAATCCATTGGAACCAAATCAATCAAATTCACATCACATTGACATGTTTTCACAACAATCTCAACATGTCAACACAATTCACATTCAATTCTTCCCTCTATTCTAAGTAAATTTGGATGTTAATCCATAATTGAACTCAAATACAGGGTTTCGACGCTACTCACAACACACACGAATCACATTCAAGTGCCAAATCACATCATATTCTCCAAAAGGGTTATTTATTACTAACCACATCCACTTTTGAAGCCATTAACCCTTAATCACAATTTGGGATCTTGCTAAATCAGGGCTTAGCAATCCAATAATCTCAGGCTTATTCTCTAGCCTCGAGTCTCAAAAGCTGGGGTATTACGAGAAATGATTTAAAAATGTCATATTTAACTTTTCTTACATTCTCTCTCATCCAACCAATTTGCCATGTGTCAGAATTTCATTGGCTCTCAATAAAGTAACCAAATTAGTTACTCTAATCCCTCCATTTGCCATTTAATTACATATCTCATTTTCCTCTTAGTTAGTAATTAATTTCTCCATTAATCATTAACTAATTAACCGATAATTTTCCATTCTTCCACTGATTTTGGGTATTCCCAATAACTAATTCATGTCTCAAATCAACTTTAATTCCCAAATCCTTTTCAATAATTGTCATTAGCCCTTAATCAAAATTTGGGGCATTACAGTAAATGCTGCCATAATCAAGAATGGGCTATAGCATCGGAAAGAGGTAAGCGTAAGCTTTGATTTTAGCATAATATCTTAAGGTTTTGGTTGAGTTTTCATGAAGTTGTCATGCTACCCTAATTTCATTTGAGAGGTAAATTAGGGTTTGATGAACATATGTCCATGAATATGATGTTAAAAGAGGTTTAAGTATGGAAGGAATGAGATTTGACAAGTTGTATGGCTAAAGTTTGTGAAATTGTTTTGTGGTGGCTTATGGTTGATTTCGGCCAGACCTGAAACTTGGGGAAGAAGTACGATTTTGATTATTTTGATGCTTACAATGTGTTTAACATGAAAATTTCTGTGGGATTAAGGTGAGAAAGTGTTTCCGAAAGCATTATAATCAAAAATCGGATTTTGGCCTAAAAGACCCTAGGTTTTGGCCATGTTGGGTTCTTAGGGAGGGAGTTGGTTTTTGTTAAATTGGATGTTAGAAATGAATTCTACATGTAAAATTGTGTAGGATTAGCATGACGATATAAATTTAGAAAGATTGGATTGAAAATTCAATCATTGGAATCAAAGATTGTGTAAGGGAACAAGTCATGTGTGATGATTCCTTTCATGGCTCTAATAAGACAACAACATAATGTGATTATGTATTTAGGGCCATGAGAAATCAAGGAAGAGGTAATGGAAGGCGTTCCAAGCAACTTCAATGGTTGGAAGAAAAGGGAACAAGGGGACGACATAAAGACATAAGGTAGTAAACTTACCTAGCTTGCGTGTATTGATTTTTATGTTTGTGTATTGATGTGCATGATTTCTTTGCTTGACTATGTGTAGCATATATGAATGATTGAAGCTTTGTTTCTATTGATGCTATGGCCATATGTATGAGATGTAAAGCATTGAGCATGCAAATATGTCATTATGTGAGTATAAATTAAGGTAATGCAAGCATGTCATGCACTAAGCATTTATCTTGCTTGCGTTTTGGTAGTGTTTGCTACTGAGATTCTCCTGAATCTCACCATCCCTTACCCAACCATATAGGTATGTTAAGCATAGAAGAGGAAAGTATTAGAGTTGTGCAATGAAAGACATGATGAAGAAGTGAAGATTTATATGCAATAATCTGTTATGTGTATTATTGCATGTTTTTATAAACTGTATAGCATGCCAAATCAAATGATGTCATTAGATATGTCATCCATGGCATGTATGTATGTATATGTTCAAGAAAGAATGAGTATGAAATTGTAAGTCTAACTAGTCAATACAACCTAAATGCTAGACTAGCAAAGAATAGAAAAGTAATTCTTTATACCTGGTAAGCATAAATTACACATCCTAAATGTTAGATGAAGTAGTAGAACACTATAAGAGGATGTGTAGTTAAAGGATAAGAATTGTGAAGATAAGATAAGAGATTTGAAAATTAAATTTTTGCCAAATGAATAGTACCTCAAAAGTAAATACAGAAATTTTGGTTTGAAAAGCTT
The DNA here is from genome assembly GCA_963855925.1 of Inga laurina. Lineage (NCBI taxonomy): Eukaryota > Viridiplantae > Streptophyta > Magnoliopsida > Fabales > Fabaceae > Inga > Inga laurina. The sequence continues at coordinate 32,352,711 of OY979706.1, forward strand.
TAATTACTTATTCTACTAGCCTAGTAATGCTTCTAAAAGCATAATAAAGGGTACAAATGATGGGTATTACAGGTATGCTGGATGGGTAAGGTAATGTAGGTTCATCCAAAGTGATGTAAACCTCTGTGGAAGAGGTAAGATTATCCATAGAAAAGAGAATGTTGCTTGTTGAAAGCTTAGGTATGGTAGGTGAGGGATCAGTAGGGACTGGAGTAAGTCTAATAGGGGTGGAGGAACTAGGAACCAATGTGTCAATCTTCTCATGAAGTGATCTAAGAAGATTGGCAATCTCCATCAACATGGTTGTCTAAACCTTTTGATGAGCCAATACAGCCTGATTATGCTTGTTTATGACTTCGCACATTTGACCTATCCTTTTATCTACGTGAGTCACAAACTCTGCATTAGTGTTGGCCATGTCTACATGAAATCCCTGAAGCACCTCCTTCAGGTACATCTGAATGGTGGGCCAAGGAAGGAGGGAGCTGTAGATGAGGTAAGGGCTGAGGATTGTGTGTATCTTAGAGTTCTCTGGTTTATTAGCCTTCTTTTTCTTAGGAGTGGTGACCAGAGGGTGTCTTAGGGGTAATACAATTCCAAGCTTTCCAATTTGATTTTTCCCCACTGGAAGTAGCCTCTCAACTAGCTTATTGGGCTCTAGGTACCATATTTTGTTTGTAATGACCCAATTTGGGATTAAGGGCTAATGACTTTGATATTGATTGTAATTAGTGTATTTAAACACTCTTGTAGAAATGTGATGTAAATTTGATATAAGTGTATTTGAAGATTAAAGATCAATGGTTGAGATTTATTGACTATGGGTCGGAATCTTATGCTTTACGTCTATGTGATTTCATGATGGAAGTGAGAAGATGTTGACAAGTGGCTTAGTGTGGACCATTGGATGATGCTAAAAGACAAAAACCCACTTTTTCTCTCCCTCTTCTCTCTCCTATTCGGTTTTGTGTATGGGAAAGGGAAGAGAAACACATCATCATCATCATTTTCATCATCTCTCACCATCTCTCTCTCATCCCTTCATTTTTCAGGCGACCAAGGTGGAAAGAGGAAGAGAAAGCTTGAATTTTGGGTGAGTTGTGGTTTTCATATGCTTTAAACCTCTTCATTAAACTTGCTCATAGTGTTAAAAGCTCAATTTTGGTGTTTTCAGAATTTGGAAAGGTAGTGGATTGAGTGTTGGAGTAATTTGAAAGTTTGAGAATCAAGATTTTGACTTTGATAAAGTGAAGAAGTAAGTATTTGATGCTTTTTGGAATATTATGGTGATTTTTTTGGAAAAGTTTGGAAAATTCCGGAAATTTGTCCTGATTTTATGCCCATTTTGGAATGCATGAATGTCATAGTGGATGATGTTGGGATTAGTTCATTGTGATGTTCTTTGAGTATTTGATATGGTTTTGAAGTTTGGGAGGTGTGTTGATTGAAATTGGGTGTTGTGTGTGATATAGAGACCAAAGAGTTAGATTGTGGTTAAAATGGTTTTTGGGTGTTTTGGAGGTTATCAATGTGTTCCTTAGGTAGTGTTAAGTGGTTATGAGCTTTGTGTGGAGTTTGGGAACCATTGGGAGCAATTTTGATCAATTTGGGAATTTTTGTCAATTGCTGCGATCTGGACAATCTGATAGTATCACTTGAGTGAGGGAGGAACCCACTCGAGTGCTTCCTTGTGTTTTGCCTTTCCCTTTGTGTTTTGCCTGGGTTTTCATGAAGGAAGCTCGAGTGTACTTTGTAACCCGTGAGTGATATTAGTGATCACTCGAGTGAGCATGGGTTCACTCGAGTGATAGTGTGAGTTCATGATTAGGGTTGCTCTTGGGTTGTCACTAGTTGGTCAATATTCAAGAGTGTGTTCTAACACTCGCAAGTGAAGCCCTCTCACCCAAGTGCCAAGGGTGGTGCTCGAGTAAGCTATTTCCTCTGATGTCGCATGTGCTCTCGGGTTCTCACTTTCAGTGTTGCACTTTCGGAGACTCGAGTGGATTCGGAGTCATCACCTGAGTGCAAAGCCCCATGCTCGAGTATTGTGAGCACTTTCTGGTCATGGTTGTTGCTCTCTGTGAAACATTCCTGAGTGAAAGCCGTTCTCACTCAAGTGCAAGTCTCTCATCACTCGAGTGAGGTCATCTTCACTCGAGTGAGTCAGCCAAAAATTTGTGTTGTGCTTTCAAAAAAGGGGCCTTCAGGGTAGTTTCTTACAACCCTGTAAGTATGTGTTTAGGCCTCTAATGATCTTTATAAAGAGTTTAAATGGTAACCAACTTAGTGTATTATGGAAATAAGCATTTGGAAAAGAGATTAATCAATTGTCTCTAAATTGGTATAGGATTTGATATATGTCAGACGCGTGAGCCTACTGTGCCGGAGAACGTCAAGAAAGATACATGTAGTGACTTCTCTCTTATACTTTGTGTAAATGTATTGTATGTTTGCCTATCATGCATTATGTGTTGCTACTGCTGCTTTGAGATGCATTGAGACGCCTTGTGGAGCTTTGTGCCTTGTGGAGCTTTGTGCCTTATGATACGTTGTGCCTTGTGATGCTGCTGCATAGTGTTTACTACGTAAGCAGGCATAGTGATTACCTCGAAAGCGGGCATAGTGCATTATGATATAGCCGTGAGTGCTGTTGGTTATGGCATGAGCCATGACTCATAGTGTTGTTGCTGAACATGATGAACATACATGCCTTGTGTTTATATATTGTATGAGTGATTTGTTACTACTGGGATTCTTTAGAATCTCACTCTTTCCAATTACCAACATTTTTAGACAGGGCAAGTGGCTTGAAAGGGAAGCGGCCAACCAGGAGTGGTTTGGCCTAGTAGGGACATTTTAGATTTTGGGATTGTTGGTTATCTAGCTGGATTTTGGGATTACTGTATATATGGATTGTAAACATAGATTTTTTGGATATGTAATCCCCATTTTGGAAAACTTTAAATCCATTGTATATATATAAGTAACCCGGGGTTGCCGGGATTTTGGTTACACACTTTGATATTTATTATGTGATATAACTACACAGGTAATTGTATTCGAAAGTAAATGTGAGACCAGATGAATTTTGTTTTTAAACGTTTTGTTTGGACACCCCATCTCTTGGAGATGAGTGATTATAAATGTGATTTTTGTTTTATTGGTCTCTATTTCACTTAAATTTCATAATCTGGATATAATTACCGTGAAGGGGTTACATTGTTAACCTTGAGAAAAAGGGAGACCAGTTATGGGTAAGGCTAAGGTGTGGTTCTAGTACAAGAGAATTTGTAGCTCCTGATCTCTGAGAAAATAATCTCACCCATATTTCTCTCCTCTTTACTAATCAGTAAAGCCATAAGCCCATAATCCCGATCAATGAAATGAGTGAAATTGCTAGACTTATTGACTATGGCTATGGAGTAGATATACCACAATACTCTGTAAAGGTCACATATATCTTGAGGATTGAAGGTTAGAGGACCTATTTTTTCACTAGGTCTGAGTATGCTGAAAATCTGATTCGAAGAGAGTTTTATAGGAGCATCCTTTGGTGGATTTGAAACCCCAAGCTGCTTGTTTATTTTGAAGGCAGAGATAATAAACTTCTTCTTCTTCCTCAACTACAAAACCACCTTCTAAAAAGCCCTTTACTAGCTTTAAGTTGTAGTAGGAATGTCTAACTACTTTGGCGCAATAAGGAAGATACACAGGAAGCCATGACATGTAATGTCCTAAGTACTCAGATAGATCTAGCTTAATAGCTTCAAACAGAGTACTAAGATCTATATAGAACATTTTACATAATTTCCTCCTAGCAAAGTATTCTTTGAATTTCTTGGAGTTATCAAGCTTCTCTGCTTTGAACCCAGTGAAGGCACTATAATATCTTGCTCTTTATAATCTCCTTTTTAATTTTCTCCTTCTTCCTCAGTAGAGTCTTCTGTTTACTCAGAAGGGGTTCGACGGGTTTTGGAGGCATAACCCTGTTTAGTTTTGGTAGGTTCTCTGGAACTTAAGGCTTATTTAAGCATTGTAGCCATGACCTTACTAATCCAAGCATTGTACTTAGCCACTTGACGATCTCTTTCAATCTAGGAAGGAGTATCCGAGTCTGAGTCTAAAGAAGGAGGGCTAGGAGGAGCCTTTGATTTTCCTTTTCCTTCTGGAGTAGCCACTTTAGTCTTTGAAAGAGTGATCATTAGTTCTTGAATAACCACTCCCTTTCCCTTGGGTTTGTTGTTCAGGTGCAGATTGATCCAAGACTTTGGGCCGAGGATGCTTTGGAGGCTAGAACTTTAGAGTTGAGGATTTCTTCTGCTTTTGGTTGGCGGAGGTGGTGGAGATTGCAAAGATTGCCTTTTTATGTTTTTATTCTAACCATTTGGAGAAAAAATCACACAATCTTTGAAGAAGATTTTGAGGAGTTGTGACTATCGTAAAGCTAGGTTAGAGGATTTAGAGGGATTTAGAAGGTTTTTGAAGATGAAATTTGGTGGGTTTGGAGCACAATTGAGTAGGTAAGAAAAAATGAGAAACTTTGTCAAAGCATTGGAGAGACATTGGAAGTGATTTAGTGAAAATGACATTGTTCTCGCTGATATAACCCTATTAAAAAACATCACTCTAGTGATCTTGGGTCATCACTTGTGTGATCATACCCATAAAAGATTGTTAATTGAGAAATTATGTAATACTTGACCCGAATAATCTTGTAATTATTCATAAATGAATCCTTGGTGATAGAAAAGGTATATCATAACTCTTGATTTCATGATGGAACAAGTCTTTGATTAAAATCTCCACTCCTTTGATAATCACTTGAGTGGTCACTTAAGTGACCAGTCCCTTCAGCTTTTGTCTTTTCATTTTCAACCATTACACCTTTTCAGTTTAAGACATTTGAACTTCCTCCGTAGTTGCATTTCTTCATCTCATTACTGAGTGATGTTCTTAATCACTGGTTGACATCACTCGATTGATGTCATAGTGATAATCACTATAAGACATCACTCGAGTGATGTTGTGGTGATCACCTACTCTGTTAAGCTCTATTTCTCTTATCTTGGAATAGGGTAATTCAACGTAGTCCTACAAAACACATTTCTAGATACTCTGCTGCTTAAGTTAGTTAAATTATCATCAAAACATAATCAAAGTACTTTTATAAACATGAAAATACTTATAATTCATTGGGATTTACCATTCCCAATTCTCTTCTCATAAATAAAAATTGATTTTTTGCCAAAGTTTTTGTGAAAATGTCAGATATTTGAAAATGAGTACGGATGAACACCACTTTGACACTTTCTTTTGGACTTGATATCTAATGAAGTTGTGTCTAACTTCGATGTGCTTGGTTTTAGAGTATTGAACATGATTCTTTACCAAGCTTATCATGCTGGTGTTGTCACAGTAGATAGGTATCTCCCTTAAATGACGCCAAAATCTTGAAGTTGTTGCTTTAGCAAAATCACTTGAGCATAGCAACTTGAGGTAGCAACATACTTAGCTGCTGTTGATGACAGGGATACTATGTTCTGTTTCTTACTGAACCACGATACTAATGGGCCTTCAAGTAAATGACATTGCCCACTGGTGCTCTTTCTGCTTGTTTTGTAGCCTTTGTGGTCAGAATCTGAGTATGCAATAAAGTACTCATTTCCTCCCTTAGGGTACCGAATACCTAATTCTGATGTGTTAGCAAGATATCTGAAAATTCTTTTGACCATCTCATAATGTGATTCCTTTGGAGCTGACTTGTATCTTGCACACATTCCAACACTGAATTGAATGTTAAATCTACGTGCAATGAGATATAGTAATAAACCAATCATTCCTTTATATTTACTGATATTATAGTTTGCTCCCTTACCATCAGCATCAATAGTGTAATTGAGCTCATGGGCATGTTTGCTCCATTTGCCTGGTCCATCCCGTACTTCTTCAACAGCTCTTTTAGATACTTTGTTTAAGATATAAAGATTCTGTTCTTCCTTTTTTGATTTGCAAACCAAGGAAGAAAGTTAATTCTCTCATCATTGCCATCTCAAACTCCCCCTACATTGTCTCAGAAAATTCTTTGCATAAAAGATCATTAGTAGCACCGAAAATGATATCATCAACATATATTTGAACTATTAAAATATCATTTTATTTTCATTTTATAAATAATATTGTATCAACATTACCCCCAACAAAATCTTGATCAATGAGGAAATTACCAAGTCTTTCGTACCAAGTTCTTAAGCTTGTTTTAAACCATATAAAGATTTCTTTAGTTTGAAAACATGATCAAATTATGTCACATCCTCAAATCCTAGAGATTGTTCCATGTATACTTCTTCCAAAATATACCGATTCAAAAATTCACTTTTCATATCCATTTGGTAAAGTTTGAATCCCTTGATACAAGCAAAGGCTAAGAGTACTCGTATTGCTTCCAATCTTGCTATTGGAACGTACATTTCCTCATAATCAATGCCTTCTTCTTAATTATAGCCTTTGACTACTAATATTGCCTTGTTTCTGAATACCCAGTTAGTGCTAATGATCGAGTGATCTTTAGGCTTGGGTACCAAATTCTAAACTTGATTTCTTTCAAATTGATTGGGTTCTTCTTGCATTGCTATCACCTAATCATTGTCTAATAGGGCTTTGTCAATGTTTGAAGCTTCAAGCTCGGAAATAAATGCAGAGAAACTAACTTCATTTAAAGTTTTGTTTCTAGTTTTTACTCCTTTACTCACTTCTCCTATAACTTGGTCTAGGGAATGACTCTAGTTATACTTCCAAGCTCTAGGTTAACTCTGTTAGAAGGTACATTCTCATTTTCAGTTTTCTCAATCTTAGGATTAGCAGTCTTAGGGGTGGACTGCTTATTTTATTGAGAAATGATTATTTCCTAATCATCATAAAAGGTTTTGTCAGTGGATTCATTTTGATAAAAAACAACATGAATTGATTCTTCAACCATGCATGTTCTTCTATTAAAAACTATATAAGCTTTGCTTCAATTAGAGTAACCTAGGAATATTCCTTCATCAACTTTAGGATCGAATTTTACTAGATTATCTTTACCATTATTATGAATGAAACACTTACAATCAAAGATGTGAAACTGAGCAATATTTGACTTTCTTCCTTTGTATAGCTCGTATGGTGTCTTTTCAAATTTTGATATGATGTAAGCTCTATTTGAGATATAACATGCGGTGTTCATAGTATCAGCCCTAAAAACTTGGGACGTATTCTTTTCATTTAGCATAGCTCTGCCCATCTCCGTGAGGACTCTGTTATTTCTATCTATGACCCCATTTTGTTGTGGTGTTCTTGGTGCAGAGAAATTATGATCAATGCCATTGGTGCAATAGTATTCTCCAAAGGCTTGATTCTCAAATTCTCCTTTTTGATCTGTTCTTATACCTACAATTGACATACCTTTCTCATTTTACACTTTTATGGCAAATAAAATAAATTCTTTAAAGGTTTCATCCTCTGATAACAAGAAAATAGTCTATATAAATCTAGAAATATCATCAACAATCACCAATGAATATAGGTTACTACCAAGACTTTTAACTCTTTCTAGTCCAACTAAGTCTATATGGAGCAGTTAAAGTGCTCTGATTGTTGAGATTTCTTTTTTTGATTTGAAAGATACCTTTGTTTGTTTATCCTTTTGACATACATCACAAACTAAATCATTTTTGATGTTCAATTTGGTAATTCAATTACTAAGTCATGTTTAAGTAACTTGCCTAGTTGGTGTATATTGACATAAGCCAGTCTTTTATGCCATAGCCAACTTTCATCAGCGTTACTTAGAAACAGTTTTAAGAGACATTTTTACTAATATCAAGAGTATGGTGATTACATTCCCTTGTCGCTCTAATTTTTGCTTTGAGATTCTTCTTCTCTATTTGTAAATCCTTCTTGCTTACAATCAGGCATTATTTGGAGTCAAATATTATCCAATTGTCTTTTTCTGTACTTTGACTCAAGCTTAGTAGATTATGGCACAACCCTTCAACATCTTTTTTTTGAATTCCTTTATTACATCCGACTTCTCCTATCCCTGCTATCTTGTCAGATTGGTTCTCTCCAAATTTTACTTTTCCACCTTCTTTAGGTTCTAACGTATAAGAGTTTTCTCAGTAACCAGTCATATGTCAGGAGTATCCACAGTCTATGTACCATTTGTTGGTTTTGGATGCTTTGAGATATGCCTGCAATAATAGATAGTTAAGTTTTAGAAACCCATATCTTTTTTTGTCCTTTTGGGTTAGTATAAATCATTTGCTGAACTGTGATTCTTTAGGTACCCATTTATAGGTTCCTATTCTACCTTCCTTTTTATGAAAACATGAGGAAGTATAATGATCCTTTCTATTACAGAAGGTACAGTATGCAAAAGGATTTGATATATGTATAGAATATTGAAAATAGTTCAAGTATGTTTTACCTCCTGTCTTCTTCCTTCCTTTCTTCTTGTCTGATTTGGGATCGTAACCAATACTAGACTGATCAATTACAAATGTTAAGCTTTTAAGATAATATTTAGCATCTCACTACCTTTAGTGAATTTTTCAACATTTTTAGTGGGATTAGCATTTTCCTTTTCCAAAGCAGGACAATTTTCACAAGTTTTTCTAGAAAAGTCCTTGAGTTTTTGTAATATCCCAATTTTTGATTATAGGTTAATCATGATTATTGTGGATAATTATGGATTTAATTGGAATTATTATGTGTTTTATGGCAATATTAATTAATATGTCATAATTAGTGGAAAATTGGAAGAATGGAATTATTGGTCATGAGTTAGTAATTAAGGGAGGAATTAATTACTAGCTAAGAGAAAATGAGATGTGTAATTAAATGGCTAATGGAGGGATTAAAATAGCTAATGAGTGACTTATTTTGGATGAGCCAATAGCATTGTGGCATGTGGCAATAGAGGGTATGGGGGAGAGTGCATGTGTGTAAGTCAAAATTGATTAAAATAATCAATTCTCTCTCCTTCCTCTCCTCTCTTTTCGGTTGCAGCATGGGTAGAGAAGAATGATGATTACTTCTTCTTCCTTACTCCATCTCTCACATTCTCTCTCTCTCCAATTTGAGCTGCCATTGTTGGGCAAGAAAGAGAAAGGAAAAGCTTGATCTTTGGGTAAGTAGAAGCCCTCCATTGCTCAATCACCATTCATAAATGTTGATCCTTGAGTGATGAGCTTCATTTTGGTGTTTTTAGTTTGACCATTGGTTGAGGTTTGAGCCACATGAAAATCTGATTGTTGGAGAATCAAAGAGTGTCTTTGGAAAAGTGAAAGAGGTAAGTGAGACTAATCTATCTATCTAATTTTCATGCCATTTGAAGTAGTTTATAATTTCTAGAAATTTTGGCTTGAATCCAAAAATGAGTGTCACTGTTCATTTGGTTTGTTTTTAGCATGAGAATGGTATTTTGGAATGAGTTTAGGATAGATAGATTGATTGAAGGTTGAAATGTTAAGTTTAGTGATTTTGGGAAAATTGATGATTTGTGTTGATTCAAACCAAAGCATGATAATGGAGTTGGATTTTGGTCATTTTAATGATTCCATTGAATTCCTTAGGTGTTTTTGTGTGGGAGTAACTTTGGTTTGGTATTTGAGATCATTTGGATCACTTGGTAAAAATTCTGGAATTGTTGTCATACCTTCTGCGTTTTTTGGTTTCGGATAATCATGCTCGAGTGAGAGTGAGTGTGCTCGAGTGAGGGAAGAACATCACTCGAGTGAGGAATTTTGTGCTTAAGTGATCCTCTTCTTTGAAAATTTTTGTGCTCTTGGGCAAGCACTTTCTGTCCTTACTTTCTTGTGCTTGAGGTGATGTCCGTACAATGCTCGAGTGAGGGATTTTGTGCTCGAGTGATCCTCTTCTTTGAAAATTTTTGTGCTCTCGGGCAAGCACTTTCTGTCCTCACTTTCTTGTGCTTGAGGTGATTTCCGTACCAGTGCTCGAGTGTGTGTACCAATGCTCGAGTGAGACCATTTTCACTCGAGGTGTAGCAATGAAAAATGAGTTTTTGTGCTTCCAAAAGGGGATCTTTGGGATAGTTCTTCCTACCCTTTAGGATTTTTGTTAGGGGTATTTAATGACTCCAAAAGAGCAATAATGATAACCAACTAAGTATTATGAAGTGAATTAAGTCTTGGAATAGAGTATAACTCTTCGTCCCTAATTATGAATATAGGATTTGACATTTGCCCTACTTGGGAGAGACCGGCGCTAGGACACGCACGAAAGGATCAAGGTAGTGACTCTTCTCTCATATTGTGTTTGATGTTTTGGTATGCATAACTTATCATTGTATTTTGTGAAATGTGTGCCATGGTCCATTACGGCGTGAGCACTTCAGCGTCTCTAGGTTAGTCGTTGAACTACCATCGTAATCGACATGGATCTTTGTGAATCCGACCTGTGGGGCGACGTTTGTGAAACCAGCCGTGGGCTGTGTGTATCTTGCTTGTATGGCTTGCGTTATGAAATGCTTTATATGGATCCTAGCTGTGGTGAATTATATTGTGTGGATTGTTGTGATGCAATACAGCGTGAGCAATTCAGCATGAGCACAGGGATGACATGTGTCATACTAACCATTACCGTTGGACTGCCGTTGTAGTTGCTTGTACGGATAATGATTTGATTTCATGCCTTATTATTGTACATTATATGATTGATTTGACACTACGAGGATTCTTTAGAATCTCACTCTCCTAAAATTAAACATTTTAGACAGGGCTGAAGGATCGAAAGGCAAACGGGTGACGAAGAGCGGGTAGAGCTCCGTGTTAGGAGTTCCTTTTTGGTTATTGGTTATCATTGTATATTATTGGATATTTTGTGGGAATTATATGTATATTTTGAGATTTGTGATGTAGTTTGTGTAATCCCCAAGTAAAGGGTATGAATTATGGGCTTTATGCCTTTGTGAAAACCTTTATTAAATGAATGGAACCTGAGTGAGTCGGGAATTTACTTTGCACTCTGATAATTGTAAATGGAATCCACCTGTACAGGCCATATTGGTTTTGTATTATGAATATGAGACCATTGTGAATAAATTTTGAAAAAGTTTTTGCAAATCCGATTTTGGGCAAAAGATTACCTTAATAAGTCCAAATTTGAAATATGGTCTCTAATTCTGTATTAATTACGTGTTTACGGACGTAAATCTCGGCCTTAATCGGGAAGGGGGTTACAGTTTTCCTTTAAGAATTTTTTTCTTCTTTTTGTAAGCAATTAATCCATAAACTACTTTGATAAACTCATAATGTAATTCATCGTAAGTAGGGTTGAAATCAGTTCCCTCTTCCTCTCCTAACTCTTCTTGAGCAATTAGACAGGTGTTGGCTACTTCTCCTCATTATCACTATCTTCATCAGAGGAGCTATCTCCCCATTTGACAAATACAAAGGATTTCTTTTTATTAAAGAATTTGCCTTTTCTCTTTCCTTTGTTCTTCTGAAGTACTGGGCATTCAGACATATTAGAGTATTAACGTGCATTTTAATGAGCGAACAAAAATAACATAAATTTATTGATATAAAGTACTTGATTATAGTACAAAAATCTCCATAGGGTTTGTGTGTAATATTTACATAACCTAAAATATCATAAAAAGTACAAATAACCTGTAATATCCCAGATTTTGGTCCTAAAGGCTAGGGAATAAGCCTGAATAAGGTAGACTACTAAACCCAGTTCAGGAAGAGTCCCAAGAATGATGGGCGATGTAAAGACTCTCAGAGACTATGTGATTTGGCCTTATGGGCAGAGGGCTTGGTATTTCTAGGCAGTATGATTAAAGTGGCGGTGGAAAAGAGCATAAGACACATATACGGTGCCATTGGGTTGATAGACAGATGCCACCTAACTATGTCATGAAGTATGGGATAAGTTAATCAAGTAAAGTATGCCGGTATGTAAGGGCATATGGTGTTTTCAGGGTGGACCGATATGCCCTGCATTTTTAAAGAATACACCGGTATACCCTGTGTTTTGGGAAAAGACACTAGCTTATAGGGCCCACCAGTAGACAGTCAGTAATTCCTCTAGCCAGGGCAACGATAAGGTAGCTAGCCTCTAAGCCGTGTCAGGATAAGTCAGGTATATGACCGGATTGGAGATCGATGAGCTGTCCCAGCTTTCTAGACATGTGGCGACTTTTTAATGATCTATTAGTAAGAAAAGTCAAAAGTGGCTTTAATAAAGTTACTTTATCTTTAATCATTACTTTTACTTTATAAAAGCTACTTTATTATACAGAAAGGGATACTTACGGAGAGTCCTAATCAGAGAGTTCTAACCGGAGGGTTGACCAGTTAGAATAGACTGAGTGAAGCACTAAATGTAGTGCCATAGAGTAGAGCCACTGTGATGTCAAACCGTAGAGTGGAGCCACCGTGATGTCGAACCGTAGAGTAGAGCTATAAGAACGTTGACTCTCAATGGTGGTGCATTGTAATGAGTCCCACGTCAAATAGGTTACCTTACAAGGAGGGTTTATGTGACCCAGTGAATCACCATGGGGTGCTCCAGCGCCATTTGTGAAAAGAAAGATGAGGAAGAAAATTAAGGAAGAACAGGCTTGACCGTATAAAGGAAAGAAATTATTGCTCTCGTATCTTGTACAATGGTTCTATATGTATGTGTTTACCATCTAATATATTTGTGTTATGAATACAAGGTAGGAAGTAAGACCTATTGGGCTAGCGTGTCCTTAGGCAGTCAGACCTGATGGGCAGAGGCCTGAGGCTATAAGTCTCGTAATGCCAATGGAATAGGAGTGATTCCTTAGGGAGTAAGACCTAATGAGCATTTAGAATTTGTAGAGTGGTCATTTGAGGCCTATTGTATGGGTGGACGCCCAATCCATGGAGATATTTGTTATGCACGAGCAGTCACCCAGGGCCATATGATTTATTATGATATCTAAATGCTCACTGGATGATTGTGGTTGGATGGTTTGTTTAGCATGCTTCATGAACATTACATGAGTGTATGAATAGCTTGAGTAGCAAACATTAAAGCCTGGGATGAGTTTAAAGTACCTCATGGATTGTATGTCCTAGGTAGCTAAACTTGATGGGTATTCAACAAAGATGATGGACCGAATATCTTGAGGCCATAAGACCTGAGGAACTAGTATCTCCTTAGGCTAGCAGAATATTATGTATTTGCAAATTGTTGCGACTTGAGGCTTAAGGTTGTAAGACCCTGTGTGCAAGATTGCATAGGTCGGTGTCCTTGGGCCATAAGACCTATATGCCTAGCACTATGATTATTGCCTAGCATGGTGACATTGGACTAGTGTGTCTAGAGTACATCTTAAGGTTGGCAAACCCTTCAGACTGCGCCAGGTTGTGGCATATGGCAGTAAGACCTGTAAGTTCATAAAGCACAGGCCTATGTCCCTGGGCAGTAAGACCAGAATACCCAATGTTGTAGGAGTAGAATGAGCCATTAGGCTTGATATGCTTATAGTGTGATCCGAGCGGAGTCACGAGAGTCTGAAAGACCTGGTATACACACAGTGCGATCCAGGTAAAGTCCCAAAAAGGCTGTGTGGCCTAAGAAACCAAGCGCTATGGGAATAGACCAGTGGGTCCTGTGTGTAAATGCTACATACTATGTGCTGAATGAATAAAAATGCAGAATAGTGATTACTAATACTATATTAGATTTTGTTGAGAGTGATGATTTGAGTTACATGCTCTGTGAGCTACAAATGAAAGAGATAGAATGAGTGATAAGAAGTTATCCCTGAAGTATAGTTAAACTTATATAATGTTCAAAATTTTGAGGACAAAATTTATGGAAATATCATAAACTTTGAGCCTAGAGACTTGAGGATAAGCCTATATCAGGCATATGACTAAGCTCAATTTGGGAAGAGTCTTAAGAATGAGGGGTGATAGAAAGACTCTTACAGACTATGTGATTTGGACCACTGGGCAGAGGGCTCAATATTTGTAGGCAGTGTGATTAAAGTGTTGGTGCAAATATGCACAGGACACATATATGGTGCCATTTGGTTGGTAGAAAGAAGCCACATAACTATGTCACGAGGTATGGGACAAGTTAATCAAATAAAGTATACCGGTATGTGAAGGCATATGGTGTTTTCAAGGTGGACCGGTATGCCCTGCGGTTTTTAAGAATACACTGGTATACCCTATGTTTTGGGAAAAGACAATGGCTTGTGGTGCTATGTGGGGTCCACAAGCAGATAGTCGGTACCTCCTCAATCCAAAGGCCATGTGGCACCATCTGAGGGCTTACATAGACACTTGGCAAGATCTTAAGGCCACAAGGATACGTGGTGCAAATTTGAGTGACTCCATATAATAAAGTAGCTTTAGTAAAGTAAAAATAATGATTAAAGATAAAGTAACTTTATTAAAGCCTCTTTTGACTTTTCTTACTAATGGATTAGTAAGAATTCGCCATATGCCTAGAAAGTTGGGACAGCTCACCGGTCTCTGGTTCGGTCATGTACCTGACTTAATCGGACATTAAACTCGGAAGGCAAATAAAATCACCGACCTCCTCCTTCCCTGATCAGTTGGGATGGCTAAGAGGAGAGAGGAAAGAGAATGATGTTTGGACACATTGTCCTATTCCTTAGCACTCTTCAGTTAGGTCAAGTGATTTTCCTGGTGGTTATATTGACTAAGTCGGAGGAAAGGAGCATCGAGCACCTTGGGATATTTTTGTACACTTAGACACATGTCATGAAGTGAATACAACACCCCCAAGGCCCATAAATTCGTGCAACCCATAAGGAAAGAGAGAAAAATAGAGAAATTCATTAGAAATTGAAAGAGGAAAGAGGAGAGAGAAAGGATGAATAGTGAAAGTTCTTGAGCTTCGGAGCCAATTTCACCTCCGATTTGGCAATTCTAGCTTGCAGAGTCTTCTATAATGTTGTTCCTCTCAGTGTGATCAACATTTCTATGGTTTTGGGTTTAGGATCAGAGGTTTTTGATGCTATCTACTAGGGAGAGGTGTTGCCGGAATCAAGAACTGGTTATGGAATCGAGTAGAGATACGTATGAGCTTTGATTTGAGCTGAACAACTTGTTGATTGGTTGAGTATTTTTTGAAATAGCTGACCCCTAAATTTTTAGCCAGTGGGGGTTTTAAGGTTTGGTGTTCATTTGATGATGATTATGAGGTTAGAAGAGGTCTTATGGTGTTCTATGATGATTCTAGTTGATAAAATTGCAAGAAGCCATTTTCGGTAGAAGTTAGGGTTTGTACAATTCCACCCAGAATTTTAGGAAGTGAATTTTGATTTTTTTATCATTCCATTGTGTTCTACATGAAAAATTATGTAGAAAAGCATGTGGTTATAATTTTTGGATAACTGTACATAATTCTGGAATTTTTGGAAGTTGGATGACCCCACTGCCATATTCATTTTTCTGGAGCAGAGTTGTTGTAACGTGTTTTTTAGCAGTCAAACCTAGTCCAAACTATATGAAATTTTACAAGATGAAAGTAAAAATCTTGGGCTTTAATTTGATAGGTAATATGACACAATTGGACTAGTTAATTGAGAGATATGATTTTTCAAAATTTGATGTTGATTCTAGAATGAAATATGTGGCATATTGGGTTTGACAAATTTTTTGGAATTATATGGTTATAATTAGTGCTCTGTGATATTTTCCATTGAAATAGGACTTAAATAGATTTTTGTAGAACCTAAAACCAACCCATTTGGATTTTTGTATAATTAATTATGAGTTTTCAAAAATTGATCAACAAAATTGACAGATTGGGTTAACCTACGAATTTATGGCAATTGTGTTAAATTGTAATTAGTATGGGGCCAAATATAAGAGATATGTCCTAAAGGCCCATACAGCCACATTAGACATTCATTTATCTAGGGCCATGAGGTGACAAGAAACAGGAAATGGAAGGTTTTCCAAGTAACCTTAATGGTTGGATGAAAAAGGTACAAGAGGAGGACATAAAGCTAAAGGTAGTGAACTTACCCTGTTAGCATGTACTTGATATCTATGCATGTGTAATGATTTATGTGATTGCTTTACTTGATTATGATGAGCATATTTAAATAAAGCTCTATTTTTGTTTTTGCCAGGCCATAAGTATATTACATGAAACATTGAGCACGCAGAAATGTCATTATATGGCATGGATCTAGTTAAGGGTAACATGTCATGCACTTAGTATATATCTTGTATGGATTATGGTACTGTTTACTACTGAGATCCCTTAAATCTCACCCACCCTAACTAACCATTTAGGTGTGCTGAGAATAAGGAAGAGGACTGTAGGAGGAAAATATGAAGAGGTAATGAAGACGGGAATGTGTGTACTATTCATGTACTGGATTTAGACATTCTAGTAGCCCTGTGTGGATACTCTCTTATATATATATGTGAATGAATGGGAAGAGAAGTGATGTAATAATACTCTAATAATAAAGAGCGGAAATAAGAATCCTTAGTCGCTAGTTTTACGCACTGCCTCTCGGCCTAGGGCAAATTCTAGCCGATGCAACCTCCCCTTACTTGAGAAAGGCCATGTTGGGGCAAGAGCCATTACTTCACCATAGATCAGACTATAAGAATCCTTGATCATGTCAAAATTCTCCAAACTAGCTCTAATACCAATAAAGTCTCCATGACTCCTATACGCCATGGCAACTTAGGGTACCTTAGTCGCTATTTTTACACACTGCCTCTTGACCTAGGGCAAATTCTAGCCTGTGCAACCTCCCCCTACTAGAGAGAGGCCATATTGGGGCAAAAGCTAATCCTTCACCACAAATCTGATTATGAGAATCCCTGATCATGTCAAAAATCTCCCAAGTAGCTCTGATACCAACAAAGTCTCATGATGTCCATACACCGTGGCAACTTAGGGTACCTTAATCATTAGCTTTACGCATCACCTCTCGCCCTAGGGCAAATTCTAGCCGGTACAACCTCCCCCACTAGAGAAAGGAATGTTGGGGTAAGAACCAATCTTTTGTCACAAATCAGACTGTGAGAACCCTCGATCATGTCAAAATTCTCTAAACTAACTTTAATATTAACAAAGTCTCCGTGACACCATATGCTATGGTACCTTAGTTGCTAGTTTTATGCGCTACCTCTTGGCTTAGGACAAATTCTAGCCTGTGCAACCTCCCCCGCCCCCTGTGCTAGAAAGAGGCCATATCGGGGCAAGAGCCAATCCTTTGCCACAAATCAGGCTAAAAAACCCCTAATCATGTCGAAATTCTCCAAACTCTCTCTGATACCAAAATGTAACACCCATCCCTAGATGTTTACTTTGGAAGCATTACCTATCAAATTAAAGCCTGAGATGTTTACTTTCATCCTGTAAAATGTCATAAAGTTTGGACCAAGTTTGACTAATGAAAAACACATCACAACAACTCTACTCTAGAAAAACGAATATGGCAAAAGGGTCATCTAGCTTCCAAAAATTCCAGAATTATGTTTAATTATCCAAAAATTATAACCACATGCTTTTCCACATAGTTTTTCATGTAGAACATAATCCTTCCTAAAATTTTGGGTAGAACTGTATAGACCCTAACTTTTACCAAAAATGGATTTTTGTAATTTCATCAATCGGAATCATCATACAACACTCCCAAGGCCCATAAATTTCTTGCAGCCCATAAGGAAGGAGAGAAAAATAGAAAGATTCATGAAATTTTGAAAGAGGAAAGAGAAAGGATGAATAGTGAAAGTTCTTGAGCTTCAGAGCCAATTTCACCTCTGATTCGGCGTTTCCAACTTATGGAGTCTTCTCAATGTTGTTCCTATCAATGAGAGTAATATTTCTACAGTTTCAGATTTTTTATCAGAGATCTTTGGTGCTATCTACTCAGCTGGGTCCCACTTGACCTGATAATACTTGAGCTTCTCTCATCGGGTGGTACTTGTGCTTTTCCCACCCACAACTAGGTTTTCTAACCAACAATTCATATCACAGAACATGGCAACACAAAGCATGTAAACAATCACATAATATATGAAAGATAAAGTTGCTACCTGAAATCCTTTCCAGTGTCTATCCATTTAATCCACTAATTCTTTGTCCAGCTCGGGCAAATGTCATTTCCTCTTGATTCTCTCTTCTTTCCTCTTTAACCATCCCCTCTCCTTCTTGTTTCTCCTTGACTTTGTTCTTGCTAGGTTTGCTTCTTGAATCTATGTCTCTTGTTTTGCTCTCTCTTCTTCAAGATGTTGCTCTCTCTCTTCTCCCTCTATTTAGCCAAAATTTTGGCCCCTTGGAAGTGTTTAAGAGCTTCTTGAAATATCTCCTTCCACCTCCTTAAAAAATAATAATTTAATGGAATTTTTGTACATGGCTTTGTATATTTTGTTCCTTCTTTTTCCTCTTAGTTCCATAAGCTTCCACTAGGTTCCATAATTATGAAGTAAGAATGACCATTTTGCCCTTACATTTCTTCAATATTTGAATTAAATGTTATCTTCCTTCTTCCACTTTATTTTTGGCTGAAAATTGAGCAACAATTTAGGCCAAAAATTGTGCTCTCATCTTCTTCATTTTGGGCTATAAAATTATGTCTTTAAGAAGACAAGAAATTAAACTTTTATATCTTAACTTAGCCAAATTTCATGTAACCTCTACTTCTAATATTTTGCTATTTCAAGTACACCAAAACCTACCAACTTATTCCATTTAATGTAATAAATGTACAAGAAATTTTGGTGAACAAAATTTGGGATATTACACCCCCCAGAATTTCATCCCCAAAATTTGCTTTATGAACATATACATAAATTCCGGCTAACATCTTCACATGTCTTCCTCCATTTCCTTGGTAGCTTCCCTAGTAGATAATACCTTCCAAACTACTTTCACGAATGGGATACTCCTGTGTCTGAGTTGTTTCTCCTGCCGATCAATGATTTAGTTAGGTTCGACCTCATATGTGAGATCATCCCCCACATCTACATCTTCAAATTGAATTACTTGCTCATGGTCAAGTTGATAATTCTTTAACTGTGAGACGTAGAAGACATCATGTAATCTGCTCAAATTGGGGGTAAAGCTATTTGATATGCTACTGGCCCAACTCTTACCAATATCTCGAATGGACCAATATACCTAGGGCTTAACTTCTTCACCTTTAATGCCCTACCAATCCAATGATAGGTGAGACTTTCAAAAACACATGATCTCTAACTTCAAATTCTAGAGTTTTTCGTCTTTTATCAGTATAATTCTTCTGCTAGCTTTGACCAGTTAGTAATCTTAGCTTTATCAATTTATTTTGTTTTATTGTCTGATCTACTATATCTGGCCCATATAACTCCCCTCCGACAGTTCTTCCCAACGTAAGGGTGATTGACACTTCTTTCCACACAGCGCTTCATATGGAGTCATTTGAATGGTCAAATGGTATGTAAATTCTACAAGTGGAAGGGATCAATCCCAACTTCCTTTGAAATATAATACATATTCCCTTAACATATCGTTTAGCATTTGTATTATTCTTTCTCTTTATCCATCTGTCTGAGGATGATATGCCATAGTGAATCTGAGTTAGGTACCCAAAGTCTCATGTAATGATGTCCAAAACCTAGAAGTAAATCAAGGATCTCGATCATAAATTATATTCTTTGATGTACCATACAATCACACAATCTCTTTGACATATATCTCTACCAAATTATTAGGAGAATAGTTTATAATAATTGGTAAGAAATAAGCTATCTTCTTGAATCGTTCGACGATTACCCATATTGCATCATAATTTCTAATCTTGGGTAATCCTGTCATGAAATCAATGGTAATGCTTTCCCATTTCCGCTCAGAAAGTTTGGGGTTTTACAAAAGCCCTAACAGTCATTAATGCTCGACTTCACTTTCTGGCAAGTGAGACAACGAGCCACAAATTTTGTCATATCTCTTTTCATCCCTGGCCACTAATACATGAACTTTAAGTCTTGATACATTTTAATTGCTCCCTGGCCACAAATTTTGTCATATTTACTCTTGTGTTCTTCATCTAGGATTTGTACTATTAATTCTATTTACAGTGGAACATATATCCGCTTTTTGTATCTAACTAGTCCACTTGGTGACGTCATATTCCTAAGTTTCTCCCCTTTCAATCATGTTCCTGATAGACTATACACCTTCATCTTGCATATGAGCATTTACAATTGCTGTTCGCAGATCATTTTCTACCTGATTGACATTGTTGCCATGAATCATAATCTGTTTAGACAAATTAACATCCCTGAATCTTCAATCAGTTTCTATTCTTAAATCAATAGGGCTGCTACCTACACTGTGTTGTGGCTCAATGTGTCTGCCACTATATTGCCTTTTCTAGATGGTATTTAATTTTTAGGTTGTAATCTTTAAGCAACTTCTTCTATCTATGCTCTCTCATGTTCAACTCTTTTTGATCATACAAGTATTTCAAGTTCTTGTGGTCATAGTACAACTTTACAGCTACCCCATAGATATAGTGTCTTCATATTTTTAGTGCAAACATAATCATTGCTAACTCAAGATCATGAGTAGGATAATTTGGTTCTTGAGGCTTCAGCTGATGAGAAGCATATACTACAACTCTGCCCTACTGCATCAGGATACATCCTAATCCATGTCTGGTCACATCGCTATAGACCATAGAGGTTAAATGTGGATCAGGGATTGTTAACACTAGTGTTGTTGTCAAGCTGTTTTTCAGCTCTAAGAAGCTCCTCTTACAACTATCATCCAACACAAAAGGTTGAGTTTTTCGTGTCAACTTTGTCAAGGGCAAAGCAATTATGGAGAAATTCTGAATGAATCTTCTGTAATTACCAGTAAGACCCAAAAAACTATGTATTTCAGCAATAGTATATGGCCTCTTCCAGTTCAATACTACTTCCACTTTGCTAGGATCTACTGAGACTCCTTCTTGTGAGATTACATGGCCCAAAAATTTAACTTCTAAAAGCCAAAACTCACACTTGCTCAGTTTGGCATAAAGTTGCTTATCTTTCAATGTGCTCAGTACTATTTTTAAATGCTCTTCATGTTCCTCTCTACTTCGTGAATATACCAGAATATCGTCAATGAAGACTACTACAAATTGGTCTAGATACGGATAGAAAATTAGATTTATGTAGTCCATAAACACTACAAGTGCATTGGGTAGCCCCAATGGCATTACTAAAAATTTCATAATGACCATATTTGGTTCTGAAAGCAATTTTTGGTACATCCTTTGCTTTTACTCTAAGTTGATGGTACCCTAATCTCAAATCAATTTTAAGAATACATAGGAACTAGATAATTGATCGAGTAAATCGTCAATTCTGGGAAGTGGGTTTTTTTTCTTAACGGTCACCTTGTTCAATTCTCTGTATCAATACAAAGTCATAGGCTTCCATTTTTCCTTTTGACAAAGAGAACTGGAGCTCCCCAAGGTGAGATACTGGGTCAGATAAACCCTTTCTCTAATAGCTCCTCAATCTGCTTTTTTAATTCTGCCATTTCATTTAGAGCCATCCTATATAGGGCTTTGGATATTGGTCCCGCTCCAGGCTAAGTGTCAATTGCAAACTCCACTTCTCTTTTTGGGGTTGTCCTCAAATTTCTTCTTGAAACACTTCAAGGAACTCATTTTCTATAGGGATATTTTCAGGTACTGTTCCAGCTTCTGACTACATTGAAAAGAATACTATATACCCCCAACAACCTTTATGCAGACATTTCTCAGCTTAAGCTATTGAGAGAAAATTAAGATTGACTTTTACACTGACATTTGGTTGTGGATTAGGATAAATGACTCTCTTGGTTCTGTAATCTAGCAAAACATTATCTGCTGTCAACCAATCAATATCAAAAATTGCTTATAGTCTATTTAATGATAAACAAATCAGATCCACTGATGACTCATGTCCTTCAGCGTTTACTATGCAATTTAGGAAAATATCGGCTATGACAAATCTAATCTCGCAAAGGTAGATACAACCAGATTATATAGTAATCGATACATACTCAGGCCTAGTTGTCTTACATAGTCATATGCAATAAATGAATGACTAGCACTATTACGAGTATAAATGATCTATTAAATAGTGCAAGTGTACACTGTCGTAATCAAGCAATACAGAAGTGAGTAGAGTATCATTCCCACGATTATTGATCACTAAGTACCAAAATGGGTAATTTTAATTCTATTTAGTCGATCGATTAGTTGGTGATTGAGAGTAAAAAATAAAATGATTAAATAAGAATGCAAATAATATGAAAGCAATTATGAAAAAAAGCCCTTGGAGTCAAATTTCACTTAACAAATTTTGGATTGAATCACTTGTCTATTCTAGCCCAATTTAGTCCACATGATTGATAGTCGAGTTTTCTTAGTTTAATTACTAGCCTCTTCCAAGGTCAAGTAATTCTATAATTAATTGCTAATCCAATATATTCCTATATGAATTTAAGCAATTAATTATGCATTAAGATTTATGAAACTCAATAAGACTATACAACTCATATGAATATACAAGTTATGGTTTTAATTATAGGATCTACACACATGCATATCCTTCCGAATATCAACATACATATAGAAATCATTTAAAAGATGGCCAACCAATTGAAAGTATTAAGAACAATAATTAAAACTTAATCATGAAGGAAAAATTAAAACTATATTTAACAAGTTAAGATCAATCCATTATTAGTAAGCTACGTCATCACTCTAGAAAAAGGGAAATTTTGCTCATGATGAAATTAAAAACAAAACCAAAATAAATTAACATTGCATAAAACTTGAATATTAAATTCTAAAACATAAATATACAACCAAAAGATGCATGAAAAATGGAGAAATCTAGCCTTCCTTGTAGGAGATAAAACCTTCCATGTAGGTGGCAATCTATACCATCCATAAAGGAGGACTACCTATTTTGTCCATATAGGAGGTCTACCCAAGCCTTCCAAGATGAAGGCATGCAAAAAGTAATACAACGCATGAAATTAATCTAAAAAATAACACAATTTATTTAGAACTGTCAAAGAAAAGATCTCTCCCTATCATAAAAGGAAACCTTTACTTCTCTCCCCTCCTTCCTTGATGTTTGGCCTAGGATCTCTATTCATAGGCAAAAAAACACATTTGCTACAATAAAAAAATGTGGTTACTACAGAAAAAAGCATGTTTCTACAGTGAAAAACATGTTGCTTGTAATATCCTGGATTGTGATTAAGGGCTAATAATTTTAAAGTAATGTAATTGATGCTAATTAAGTACTTTTGAAGTATGTAATGAGAATTGTGATATGAAATATGTTCGATGATGATTTAGTAGATGTTGTAATGATCAAGGGAAAAATGGGAAATTCCCAATCAATTGGTCAATTACCGAAAAGGGAACTCATAGGTAATTTGAGATCAATGGTGGGGATTTAATGTAGAAAGGTTAAATGGGTGGAATCATGTGTAATGAGCTTATGAGAATTATGAAGGGAAGAGCTAGATCATGACATGTGGCAAGTTGTGGACCATTGGATAAGGTCAAATTTTCAAACTCATTTTTCTCTTCCCTCTCTTCCTCCAAGTCGGCTTGTATACATGGGAATGGGAGAAAATCTGCATTATCTTCATCTTTATCTTCTCTCTCATCTAACCTCCATTTTCATTGAGCAAGGGAAGGAAAGAGAAAGAGTTAAGGTGAGTTTTGGCTAACTAGATGCCTCTTAATGCTCAAGTGTTCTCTATTAATGTTGTTCAAGAGGTTGAGAGCTTTAAACCAATGGTTTCAGAATTTTGAGAGAAGGTGTTTTGAAGTTTGCACAAGTTTGGAAACTAGAGAATCAAGAAGCTAATCATTGGAAGTTGAAGGGGTGAGTATTTATAGTTTTTTGATATAATTGTTTTGATCATTGGTTGAGTTTTGAGAACTTTGGATTTTACCCTGATTTTAGCCTAATTATGAAATGCATGAACTAGCTAGTGTTTTGTGATGAAATTGATGCCAAATAGTGTCTTGGTGTCAATGGTTGTGGTTTGGATTTGAAAAGGGAAAGTTTGATCATTAGGTGTTATTAGGTGTAATGTGGTTAGAAGAGTAGAATGTGTTATTGCGGTAAGATTTTGGTTGTTTTGAGTTTAGCAATAGGTTCCTTGTGGAATTTTAAAGGGGAATGAGTTTTGGTATAAATGTTAGGACCGTTGGAACCAGTTTTGGTAAATGGAAAATCATATCAGTTGCTGCGATCTGGCTTCTGATAAGCTTCACTCGAGTGAGGAGGGGTCTCACTCGAGTGCAATATGAAATTCTGGGTATTTTGGTTAAGTCTTTAGGCAGAAATCACGAGTGCACTTTTGTTTCCGTGAGTGATATAGGTCATCACTCGAGTACAGCTCCCTGTGCTCAAGTAAGGGAGTAAGTTTAAGACTTTGGAATTTATGATTGCTCTCAGGTAGTCACTCGCGGTGCCTCACTTTTTGGTGCTCGAGTGCATTTGAGGTTATCACTCGAGTGCGGTTTTCTGTGCTCGAGTGAGGGTGCAAGATATATCAAGGTTTGCTCTCAGGCAAACACTTTCTGTGTGACACTTTTGGGTGCTCGAGTGAAGTTAAGGGTCATCACTCAAGTAAGGTCATCTCCACTCGAGTAAGACGACAAAAAATCAGTGTTCTACTTCCTAAAAAGGGATCTTTGGGGGTGGTCATCCCAACCCTTTAGGCATATGTTTAGGCATTTAATAGCCACCTAAAGAGTTCATATGAATACCAACTTAAAGTATTATGGAATTAAGAACTTGAAAAAGAGATTAATCTATTGTCCCTATTTGGTTTATAGGATTTGACATCTTCTGTTCTCGTGAGCCCATTGTGCCAGCGAATGTCATAAAGGAACAAGGTAGTGACTTTTCTTTTATACCATATGTGATGCATTGTATGTGTGTTATATCATTGATTTGTGATAAATTCGTATGCTGCGATATTTGTGGAAATGTGTAAGCATCGCCATGCCAATAGTCCCTGAGTTGCTTATAATGGTTCAGGTTAGGACGGTGTGCCTTCCAGGTGGTAAAAGGGGATGAGGATGGGGTGTGATATGTGTGATTATGTGAAAAGCCGAAAGGCTATTTGTGAAGGCCGACGGGCCAATTATGAAAGCTGGATGGCTATATGAGCTATAAGGCTATGTGTAGGCACTGCCATACCAACAGTCCCTGAGTCGCTAACAACGGTTCAGGTTAGGATGGTGTGCCTTCCCGGCGGTCAAAGGGGATGCGGGTAGAGTATGATTTGTGCTGCTGTTGTATGATGATTTGCTTACATACTGTGTGCTTATGTGTGGTATAAATGTTTTGTTACTACTGGGATTCTCTTGAATCTCATTCTTTCCTTTGACTAACCTTTCAGATAGGGCGAGTGGCTTTAAGGAGAAGCAAACAACTTGGAGTGGTTAGAACCCTGTAGGGACATTTCTTCGGGCCATGTTGGTTATTCATTTTGGATAGGGATTACTGTACGACATTTTGAGTTGTAAATAGTTTTGAACATATGGCGGTGTAATCCCCTAATTGGGAACTGGAACCCTATAGATATATATAGATGAAACCCGGGGGTTGTCGGGGATTAAGTTATAAACTCTGATATGTTTAAATGTGATATAACTTCACAGGTAATTATATTCGATATTTGAACATTGAGACCAGGATAGAGAAGTTTTGAAAATTTTGTGAAGTCCCTACTATGAAAAGGGAGTTTTAAATGAATTTTGAATTATCCAATGGTCTCTAATCCATTTCATTATGCATTATCGAATCTTAATTACGCTAATTAAGGCAGGGGGTTACATTGCTACAGTGAAAATCGTTTTCTTTAGTTTTCCATCCTCTACAATACCTTCCGTATGCTACAGTCTTCTATCCACTAAAGTGCTTTAATCTTTTTTCCAGCTTCATATCCTTGTCTTGTTTCAATCATGTGGGTCTAGTTTTAGGTCTCTTTTTTTCTCATTTCTCCTTAACATGGTGTTGTATATAGCTATGAAAAGAAAAGCAAGGAAATATTTATAAATTACAACCATATTTATTACATTAAGCTCAAATATCATCCACAATCATCATATAAGGGAAAATAAATTTGCAAATAATTTACTTATCAAGTACCCGAATCATACAATACTTATACCGAATTACCATTAAGTAAAACCATACTTGGAATTAATTCAAGAGATTTTTTGGCTTCAACTTGAGTTATAGCAAAGACTCTGCCTTGAGCTTTTTGTCTAGGTTCCTCTGCTCACTACTGCTATGAACAATCTTCAGCAAAATGTTCCTAGTTTCTGACAATTATAACAGACTATCTGCTTTGCTGGGACACCACATGGCTTTCTAGGATGACATGGCTTGCCACAGTGCCAACATGTTCTGTTCCCAGGGAACTCTGGTTACTGTGGCTATCAGACTAATACAACTTTTTATTATTCCCTCTGGAAGGACCTCTCTAATTCTTGCATATTTGGGAAGAAGTCCTACTGTCAGATGCACCTTTACTACTAGCATTTTTGTCAAAATACGTATTCAGAAAATTACTTTCTGTGATTCGGCATTCTTCTACTGCTTTATTAAAATTTGTAAACATTTGGAGACTAGCTTTTCTTTCAATTCTAGTCTCAGTCCTCGAATCATCATATCTAAGCTCTAGCTCTGATCATCACGATACCTCAGGTAAGAAGAGTATCAAGAAAAACGGATAAATCGAGCTAAATACTCATCAAAACTTTCTTTCTCATCTTGTTGAATTGAAAGAAATTTTGTTTCCTTTGCAATTCTAATTGATGGGGAGATATTTCTCATTGAATTGTTCTTGAAATAAATCCCATGTGATGGAATACTTCATGCCTGAAGGATTATTTCAATATTCTTCCACCACCTGTTTGCATCCACTTATAATTTATAAATAGCCAATTGAGCTTTGATGTTATCTGGAAATTTTGGACATTCTAAACTTATGAAGATTATCTCTAGCCGGGACAACCAATCCTCTGCCCATTGAGGATTAAATTTTCCCTGGAAGAAAGGGAGTTGCTGTTGATAGATCCGTTATACCCATATCTACAAGCTTTTACCCTCAGTAGTAGGTCTAGATGGATGCCCTTAATCAAGCTCTTGAGGCTGTATAAGTTCATTCTCCAATACACCAAGATTATTCCATCTTTCCCCGTCTGTATTTTTTTTTGCTGTATTTATCGCAGCTTGTCCCTAATACCATGTATAATTGTTTACTGTTCAGCTAGCATGCTTAATATTTGCCGTATTGGATCAGGTCCAACGTCTTAACCCTGCTCTACACCTCTACCTCTTGGTCTCATCATATTTATGTTTCACTATGTTAAAATAAGGAAGAGGTAAATTTCACATAATCATAAGGGCATACTTGTCATTTCACAAAATTTTGAATACATAGATACTTCAGGATTAACATGCAATAGACATTTACAGCAGTTTAGGGAAAGCTTTTGATAACATATAACCTATAAACCATTATATAACATGTTTCTACTCTTTTACATTACATAACATGTACAAGTAACTTCCCAGTGGGTCACCCATCCTAACATTTCCTTGGGCTGAGCATACTTAACCTTTAAGTATTGGTGCAAAAACGCTGGTATAAGCTCTAACTGCTTCTGAGCATCATCACCTCATTGTTGTTGTTATCCAAGTAAGTCGTGCAAACTATCTCCATATGACTAAATACAGGATAGAGGCCCTATATTAGTACTAGTACATGTAATCGAATATGTACTCCATGATGTGCTCCATAAAGGCAAAAAAGTTGTCATTCGGGCCTCGTTCCATAATTTCATTCTTCTTTTGAGCCCAAAATGCAATATCTAGAAAGAAGTATAGTATCATATGGATCCAAATATCATCCAGAATCTCCAAATCTAAATATCCCTAATCCCAGTATAATGTATTTACTTCATCCAGGTATGCTATGTATTAGGCTATTGAGGTGTCCCAACCATAAAAAGGCCGCAGGTATATGCTTTTAATGTACTCCTATAACTTTTGGTCTGGTTGTAGCTCATATAGCACGTATATAGTTCTAGCTTTGGAACTGTAATGGAATCCGGATTTGACTTTGACTCATCAATCTGAGGTTGATTAGTAATCCTTACTAATGAGCTAACTAATCGTTCCGGTCTAGGATGAGGCCCGAACACTGGTGTTGGTCACACTTGCTTCCTCGAGGTTTGTAACATCCTTGCACCATCCTCAGTCTGGTATTGTAGTACTAATTGCCCTTCAGGTATTTGCCGATTCTCTGGAGGCTGATTCACGGATGGTTGTAATTTACTCCTATAGTGCCTCTTTTCACACATATTTCCTGCTACCATTTAATGAAGAATATATCAATATTCTATTCTGGTACTGCCTGAACCGCTTGCTCTGATATCAAAAATATCAAACCTCTTAATATTTTGACATTTATCAGAGTATTAATGCGCAGTTCAATGGGTGAATAGAAATAGTATAAATATACTGATATAAATTACTTGATTATATTGCAGGAATCCCCACAGGGTTTCTACATAATATTTACAGAACCCAAAATATCATAAAAACTATAAATAACCAACACTATTGCTGGGACAGATCCAAGATCTTCAATTGTTGGTATATACTTTCTTGCCCTTGGAGCCGCTGTCTCACATTGAATAAATTTTTAAATATTTTCAAAAGGGTGAGATTTATATAAATCTCAGTATTAGCACACAACCAATCATATAAAATGTGATAAATAAACATACAATGCATCATATAATGTAACAGAGCAAATATACTATAAGCATGCATGTCTGTTAGGCATTCAGGATCAAATGACTATTTTTCCCTACTGGCCACACTTTGTGCACTATTCATGATCAAATGACATTTTGACCTTTACTTGCAATGTTATGGAGAAGATAACTATCTGTTCGTACTTGTCTCACTACCTTAGTTGGGTTCTACTTGGCCTGATGGTACTTGTGTTTTTCCCACCAAGTAGTACTTGTGCTTTTCCCATATTCAATGCCAACCTCTTCTTTTTCTTGTCATCGATCTTTTCTAGTTCTCGTTTGAACTTTAATTTGCTTTTATATTCAAACAAACTTTCAAATAGAGAAGCCACCAATCGCATTGATTCACCTTTGACTACCTCTATTGCCTTGACTTTGGCCTCCCACTCTTTAGAGAGAATATTCAGAATCTTCCTCACTTAAGTATTCTGATCATAGAACTTTCCAAGTGCACCAAGTTGATTTACCAAATATGTATATCTGAGTTCAAACTTAGCTATTGATTCTCCTGACTTTATTCGATACAGATCAAATTCTGTAACAAGAGTATTGATCTAGTTTTCTTTTATACTTGAAGTTCCTTCATAGGCTATTTCCAGGGCTTTCCATATTTCCTTTGCCGTTAGAAGTATGCAAATCCTAAAATACTCCTTTTTACTTAAGACTCTTTGGATCATCAGGATTGCTTTACTGTTAAGAGTTGCGAGCTTTTTTTCGTTGTCTTCAAATTCTGTTGGTGACTTAGGAACTGGTTGTCCTACAATATTTATAGGCATGTAATTCCTATTTTGAATAACCTCCCAGAGTCTATATTTTGTAGTCATTACGAATAATGTGAACTTCACTTTCTAGAAAGAGAAGTGTTCTCCATTAAAGCCTGGAGGTCTAGTAATTGAAGCTCTGTCAGGAAGTATTCCTTCACCCATGGTTGATATTAGATCCTTCTTAGGTTGTTACACTTGAACAAGAAGACCTAGGCTTTGATACCAAATGTTAGTGCAAGCGTTTCAACTAAGAGAAGGAGTGAATGGGGTGATCATGTAAATTTTAAAACAAAAATTAATAATTAACGAAAATTAAATTAGAGTTAAGAGTTAGGGAGAATATCATCGAAGAGTACACCAGAGCTTATTTTGGTTTGATCACAACCTCTTTATCCTATGTCCAATCCTCAGATTACCTCTAAGATTTTCACTATAGCTTCTAAGATTCAATGGGTTCTTGGCACCTCAGTACATTGCAAGTTCTTTCAATGGACACTCCCTCCCTCTTACACAATATAAACCAATACCTTACTCAAGGTTCCACAACCTTAAGTTATTTCAATAAAGTGTATTGAGTTTTTGATAAACTTCTCTCTCAAAGAGTAAATATATGATCACTGAAGTATAGGATACGAAGAGAATAATAAAAAATGAAAAATAGAGCACTTAAAGCTAAACCGAATGTTTTGCACTTTGGTGGTTGCTCCACTTTGAATGCTTCCGTATTTATAGTTGGAATGTAATAAATGACCATTGTGAGCATTTCATTTGTTCGTTAAAGTCCCACTGCTTCTTTTGAACATTCTCTGTGTATGTAAAAGTAATTGTTAAAGCAGAGAAAATGTTTCGGTTGAAATCCCACTCGCATTTAATGCTTTTGACACAAAGTCACTTTTTCTTCTCTTCACATAATCTTTTCATTTTTCCCCTGGAAAAAGCTTTATATACTAATATATTGAATTATTAGAGTGAATGAGAGTTATAATCAATAAATTATATGATCATTCAATGATTTTGAAAATTTAGAAGAAGATGCTCTATTTTTTTGGAAATCATAACTCGAGTGATCTTCACTTGGCAGTTTCTTATCACAACATATCACTGGATGGATCACTCGAGTGTTGTGCTAGTGATCCACAAATGGCATCACTCGAGTGATCTATATTGGATCCCTTGATGTATCACTCGACTCTTTGCTAGTGATCTAAAAAATGGGATCACTTGAGTGATTTTACACTTGGAAAATTTTCAGATGAGATCATTACAGTTTTATGCTAGTGATGCTCTTTAACACATCACCAAGTAGTTCAAACACATTACTCAAGTGATATTTTTCAAAAGCTTTTAGATAGCATCATTAGAACAAATCACTTGAGTGGTATACTAGTGATAAGTTTTTTAAACTATCACTCAAGTGATCTTGGAACATCACTTGAGTGATTTCCTTTTATAAAAACATTTTCATTGCTCTGAGATCCATTTTTCAATTATGGTGATAGATATTAAAAGTGGTTATTCCTTGAAAGAAGTATTTGTTAAAAACTTCACCATAATAGCCTTAGAAGAGATTTTAGGCTTTGATCACTTCTTGTAACAACACCATATCATTTGAGTGCACTCTCGAGTGATATAACTATTTGTTACAGAAAATTATTTTTGTTTGTCCATGACCTTTTGTTTATTATTTAAACACTTTTGTAATATCTTTCTTAGCTTTGTTACCATCAAAACATGGGTTTTAACAATAATGTCACTCTTACACTATATACCGTACAGACTTAAGTTTAGATACTCAAGATTTAAAGCTAAATTCCTTAACCTTGCTCATCTTATATGACATCAACGTTGAAGAATTTGTTGTCTTGCAACAGGCATTATGGAAGTAGGTATTCATAATTTGATCCATATTTATATTTTGTGTTTAGCGGAATCATCTCAACATGCTACAATGTTGCCAATACAACAATTTGTGTTTTATTGCCATATCAACATTCCTGCTGTTTTACTCGTTAACACAAGTGTATCATCTTAACACACTTTTCTTGAATGTCGAAGGTGGTTGGTCCTGAGTATCTCACTAGCCTGTATGACATTATGGGAATATTGTGCATTTGTTGTAATATTCTCTATCCATTAGTACTCCCTTCGGTCCTCATATAAGATCTAGTTGACTTTTTTTGGAGAGATTAAGGAAGCTAAATAAATTACTTAACATTGTATGTGTTGTGTATCATTAGATTATATATCATTTTATAAGTCAAACAAATTATTTTGGAGAAAAAATGATAAACAAATACTTTAAAGTAATTTATTTATCTTCCTTTATTTCTTCAAAAAAAGTCAACTAGGTCTTATATTTAGAACCGGAGGTAGTAGTTATTAGCTAATAAGTAGTTATTAGACTTTATTAGCTTTTATTAGTTTCGATTATCATGTCTCCTTCTCTTGTATATAAATAGGTAGTTGTATTATAACATTTGAATATGAGAAAATACAAATTCTTCTCTCAAAATTGTTCACATAGTATCAGATCAACTGTGTGAGATCTATGTATACGTGAGATATTGTGAGGGTGAGTTCCTTCCAGTGACAATAGGGGGATTCCGGTCTGACTCTATATTTTTCTATGTGTGGGTACTTCATATTTGTACCCAAGTTGTTCAACTTGTGTCCTGCTAGAATCAAACGGCGACAAAAAACCGTGGAAGCCAAGAAGCAGTTGTCATGGTGAAGTTTATGGTCCATATGTTAGTATGTTTCATCCTCCTAGATCTAGTATGCAATCATATCATTACTTTATACTAAAAAAATCCTTATGAAAAATGAAAATTAGCAACCTAAAGTTGATGTATTCATCAGTTAGTGTGTGCTAGCTTTATTGGCTCAAAAAGGAGTTTTCCTTCAAGCTCTCAAAATATCATAAAACAAAGCACTATCGATTGTTGATTCTAGAGTATCAGATCATAAGACCAATTGAATTGTTCACTACTTATGTTATATGTACTGGAAACTTGAAAGTTTAAATTGCATATGACTCTCTTGCTTTAGTCACTAGGGAAGGGGCATCTAAATATTTGGGTGTATCACTCTAGAATCGATCTTTCATGTGCCTTATACCTGAAGCACGAAAGGAGTTAAAACTGATGGTAGCTCTAGCAGCACCAAAAGAGGCAGAACTAGTAGTAGCTTTTGAAGAGGTTAATTCTTAAATTCTTGAACAAGTTAGTAAAAAATTCAACCTTGACTTGCTTATTTCTTTCAGGAAACAACATCGATCTTACACGTTACACCTAATTTAGAAGCACATGTCATATAAAGCTCTTTCCCCTAGCTACCAAGCTTTTGTTACTAATCTAGATAAAGCATGTATTCTCAATAACATCCAAGATCCACTTGAGAAATGTAGGTATGGAGGAGGTGAGAGAATCGAAAAGAATGGAATATGGGACATAGTTGAAAAGCCTAGAGGCAATAAACTTATAAGCTACAAATGGGTGTTTACCCCTAAACATCTAGCTAATGGTGTTCTAGATAAGTTAAAAGCCTGCCTGGTAGAAAGAGGGTTTACTTTGACATATGGTATAGACTATCAATAAACATCTGCACTAGTGGCCTAACAGAACACTATTAGAGTTACATTGTCTGTAGCAGCCATCCTAGAGTAACCACTTCATCAGCTAGACATCAAGAATGCCTTTTTAAATAGGAATTTAAAAGAAGAGGTCTATATGACTCTACCTCTAGGTTTTGAACAAGGCAATAGTGATCAAGTATGCAAGTGGAAGAAATCTCTATATGGATTGAAATAGTCTCCCAAGGCATGGTTTGACAAGTTCTTGAAAGTCTTAAAATTAGAGTGCCACAAATAAGGATTATCAAATCATAGGAAGGAAAGAAGTGCATCCGTATTGTGTACGTTAATGACATAATCCTCACAAGAGATCATATTGATGAAATATTAAGGATAAAAGTTGCACTTGGTAGAGAGTTTGAAGTCAAGGATCTTGGAAACTTTAAATACTTCCTTGGGATGGAAGTTTCTTAGTCAAGACTAGGCATTTATGTCTCACAAAGAAAACATATGCTTGATCATTTAAAGAAGCAGGCATGTTGGGTTGTAGTCCTGAGCCAACTCCCATTGTGGTCCCCAAAAAGAGGAAGAAGAACAATAAAGAAGAGTCAGAAGATGGTGACTCAGATGATGAGATTAAAGAAGAAAAAAAGGATGAGGAGAAGAATAAGAAGCCAATGAAGCTGTTGACAAAGAATGATATCATATACTTGTTGGGAAGTTGATTTATCTCTCTTATACAAGACATGATATAGCCTTTTACATGAGTGTGCCAAAGAAAATGCATATGGATAAAATGTAACCCCCTCACGGTAATTATATTCGGATTACAAAATTTAAGTGAAATAGAGACCAATAAGACAAAACAACATTTAAAATCCCTTATCTTCAAGATAGGGTGTCAAGAAAAAAACAGTTCAAAAACACGATTTCATCTGGTCTCACATCCACTTTCGAATACAATTACCTGTGCAGATATATCACATTCACAAATATCAGAGTACGTAACTAAAATCTCGGCAACCCCAGGGTTCATATATATAAAATGGGTTTAAAGTTTCCCAAATGGGGATTACATATCCAAAAGAATTCACTATATACATACAGTAATCCCAACCAAAACGGGATAACTAACATAGACCAAAATAAATGTCCCTACAAGCCCTAACTGCTCCTGGTTGGCCGCTTATCCTTAGAGCCACTCGCCCTGTCTGAAATGTTAGTCATTTGGAAAGAGTAAGATTCTAAAGAATCCCAGTAGTAACAAATCATTCATACCACAGTAATCACATAGCATGTAAACCAATCACCACATAATCAGCAACAACATAAATCACACTCCACCCTCATCCCCTTTTACTGCCGGGAAGGCACACCGTCTCGGCCCACAAATAGCCTTTCAGCCTACAAATTCACAAATATCACACCCTAACCTCATCCCCTTTTACCGCCGGGAAGGCACACAGCCCTTACCCGAACCGTTATTAGCGACTCAGGGACTATTGGTATAGCGGTGCATTCACAATTTCACAAATCTTGCAGCATACGAATCCATCACAAATCAATGATTTAGCACACATACAATGTATCACATAAGGTATAAAGAAGGAGTCACTACCCCAAAACAGAGTCCATTTTCGACCTAAAAATTTAGACAGTCATATCTCCCAGTTCCCAAAACGAAATGGCACAAATTATATGTCCATTTTGAAGCTTGGAATGTGAACTTTAAGACTAGAAAGTTTCATAATTTTCTGACATCATTTGCCCAGTCAAAACGTTCACACAACTTGACTGCCCAAAATAGACTTTCATTGGACAACATTTCAATTTTGCACCAATGCTTCCAATGGTTCCCAAATTCTTATCAAATACCATTCCCACATAAATTTGCACAAGGAATCCATTGAAATTATCAAAACAACCCAATTCAACCTCCATTGACATGTTACACAATGACCACCACATGTCTTACTAAGACTCAATCAAACCACCATATTGCAAACCAATCCAAACCAACATTCCAAATCAATTTCAAATGCTCAAAGACACACTATGACACCAATTTCACACTAAACACTAACCAATTCACACATTTCAAAATTAAGCCAAAATCAGGGCAAAAATCCAAAATCCTCAAAGCTAAACCAATTACCACAATAAATATGTCAAAAGGTTCAAAATTCTTACCTTTTCCTCTTTCTAAGACTAGTTTCTTGATTCTCAACTTTTGATTTCGCTCTAACACACAAACCACCACATTTCCAAATTCTAAAATCACCATAATGAAGCTCTCAATGAGATGCACAACATTAGAGAAAAGGATTTGAGCAAAGGAGGACCATTACTCACCTAAAATCAAAGCTTTCCCTTTCTCTTTCCAAGCTTGAGTTCAGCGAAAATGGGGAAGGAAGAGAGAGAAAATGAGGGATGGAAGGGATGAAGAAAGGATGATGATGATGTACCACTTTTCCCCCTTGCCCATGCTCAAAAACGCATAGGAGAGAGAAGAGAGAGAAAAAAGGTGGTTTTTGTCTCTTATGCCTCATCCTATGGTCCATAACATTGCCACATGTCAACATCTCAACCCTTGATCTTAAACACCACACACATTTGTACTAAATTCACATCTCATTTCTCCAAAAACATTTAATTACACAAATTACAATCAATACCATTGTCATTAGCCCTTAATCACAAATTGAGATATTACAATTCTCCCCCCAAAAAATAAATTTCGCCCTCGAAATTGCTACACCACTTGAGCCATAAACTCCGGATATCGCCTTCGCATATCTTCTTTCGCTTCCCAAGTCGCTTCTCTCTGAGTCAGTCATTCCCTTCCAGATCACTTTCATATAAGGGATGCTTCGGTGTCTGAGCCATCGTTCTTCTAGGTCAATGATTTGCTTTGGCTCCACTGCATACGTAAAGTTATCTTGCAACTCCACCTCCTCATACTCAACAATATGAGATGGATCCGGTTGGTACTTCTTTAGTTGGGAAACGTGAAACACATCATGGAGTTTGCTCAAGTTCGGGGGTAAGGCATCCGATAAGCAACAGGCCCAATCCTTCCAAGGATCTCAAAAAAACCTATATACCTTGGGCTCAACTTCTTTTGCTTAATAGCTTGCCTAATATCGGTGACAGGAGATATTCTCAGAAACACATGGTCACCAACTTCAAACTCTAGAGGCCTTCTCCTCTTGTCAGCATAGCTTTTCTGCCGACTTTGATCTGCAACAAGCCTCTTACGAATGATTCGAATCTAGGCTGAGGTTTGATCAACAAGATCCGGCCCGTAAAGCTTCCTCTCTGACAATTCATTCCAACACAATGGTGATTGGCATTTTCTTCCATACAATGCTTTATACGGCGCCATCTGAATGCTCGATGATAGCTATTATTGTAGGCAAACTCAGCAAGTGGAAGAAAATGATCCCAACTCCCTTTAAAGTCGAGAACACATGACCGTAACATATCCTCTAATGTCTAAATAGTCCTCTCTGACTGTCCGTCTGTCTGAGGATAATAGGCTGTACTAAATCTCAATTGAGTACTCAATGCCTCATGCAATGCCCTCAGAATCTTGAAGTAAATCGGGGATCATGATCGGAGATGATATACTTTAGTATGCATGGAGCTTCACAATCTCACGAATATAAATCTCTGCTAGTTTTTCCGGAGAGTAACTAGCATTGATCGGTAAGAAGTACGACAACTTCGTGCCTCACTTATCTACTAACAATTCTTCAAGCTGCGGATGTGTCAACAAAAGGACTGCTCAAGCCATCATTTGATAGTTACATAAGCAAGTTGGATATGATTAATATCAATGATCCAACCTAAGGAAGAGTGTGGAAATATTGTGTATTTATTGTAAATATTCTCTATTTATTAGTTGCTATTAGCTAATTAGTTGTTATTAGACTTTATTAGCTTTTATTAGCTTTGATTATCATGACCCCTTCTCTTGTATATAAATAGGCAGTTGTATCTCAACATTTGAATATGAGAAAATACATATTCTTCTCTTAAAATTGTCACACATACTAGAGATTGTATACTTTAACATAAACATATAAACCAATGATGAAAAATAAATACTTACATTAATCACAAATATATTACACAGTTTCTACAATTTTACATTTTGTACATGTCAATAGCCTTTACATGTTTATCATATGTTTTCTTGGCTATTAGCTTGATTAGGGGATCTACGACCATGCACTGTTGGTTGAAATATATTGTATAGTAACAAGTTTTCATGCTATATTATCTCTCATGAAATTATGCTTGATGTCTATTATGTTTGGTCTTGTTATGATATTTGGAATCTTTCAAATAAGTTATGGCTATAGTACTGTTATAGTACACTACCATTGCATCGGTTTGGTGCTTTCATTTATAAATCCAAGGCCTTTAATAAAATTTTTTAGCCATACAACTTCTTGCACTACTGAAGTGCACAACACAAACTCAGCTTCCAAAGGATGTAGGATAATGCACATCTAATTTTTTGCTGCTTCAATATATGGCGTTATTGGTCAATAAGAAGGTATAACCCAAAGTCTATCTTTGTTCATCTCTATCTTTACCTAATTCAACGTCAATAAATACTTACGTACTCTGATAGTATCAGCTCAAATAAACTTTGCCCAATAAAAATATGACACCTCGATAAATTGTTATCCTAGTTGGCATCGTATAATCCTAACTAGAAGATCAATTTAATTTTCGTAAAACAAAATTAAAAGAACAAGATTTCAGCTTCTAATTTTTTTTAAAAAAATAAATGAAATAAAAAAAATCCTTACCAATCGAACCTTAAACCCTCTCCTCTGCATCTTCTCCTTGATGGAGATGACCCCTGTAGTTAGTGACAAGATGCTCAAAACATAGAGAACCATAAAAAAAAATCCTATTTTGGCTCTGATCCTTGTTCACAGTTGTCTCTTGTTACCCTCTCAGAAGCCACAAGGTAAAAATCAAATCATCCCGTCTACATATGGTTTATGCTTCTCTTTATTTTATTATTATTTTTTTTTGTAAAACTGAGATTACTGCAAAGTAATGTTTTATGGGATCAAATAAGGTAAAGAATTATTATTTGATGCTATTTTGTTTTCTTTTAGACTGTGAAGGTTTGTGTTATTCTAAATAAAGCTTCTTGTTTTTGGCTTAGGGAATAGCTCTTAAGCAAACAAATAAAAGCCTTTTCATAGGGTTGAACAAGGGTCATCCAGTGACCAAGAAGAAATTGGCTCATCACCAATCAGATCGCAAGGGGTAAGCGAATTTTATGCTTTAAATATTCATTCCTTTTTAACTCACATTTGTAGCATATTAAACAATAATAAGTATCTTTGGTATCTAATCAAAGATTTTACCTAACGAAACAAGGCTAGTATAGGATGGGGTTGTTGAAGATGAATCAAATTTGTTATTACACTTCTCCAATGTTGCTTCTAAAGCATAAGCAAATTTGAAGTTGTTGCAGGGCTATCAAGAATGGTTTTATGATAAGGAGATGAAATATTTTGTTGTTCTTGTATTAGGCTTGATTATTAGAGTTGTTCATATTTTTTTTCAAAGCATGAAATCAATGCACTCATCAAATCTTAAGATGGCAAAAATTATGCCTAAATCATTCAAAATAATAAAAACTTGTTGCAATATGGATAATACAAAAGTAACAACATATATGCATATGTGAAAAGAAATACACAATGTTTCTTGTCTTTGTTTATCATGCTTGGTTGTAGAAGAAAAGCTTATTCAGTTGAAATCATTGTTCCATTATAGATTTTGGCTTGCTTGATGGTCTTGTTCCAAGGCTTACACAGTAACATGAGCTTTTGTTTAAATGGGGCTAAAGCATTTGAAGATTGCCTACTGATGTTGACCCTAATTGTTTAGAGCTATTAGTTTGAGCTTTTAGAAGTATTAGCAAACTTCTTTTGAAATGTAATCTTAGTAGCTTGAAGTATTGGTTGTGTAGGATGCAGTATATATTGTAATCTATTGTGACTATCAAGTGGTAATAAATAGACCACTTAATGTAAGAAGCACTTCTATAATGGCAAAATGGATTTATTCAGAAAATTATATATCTTAAGTGATAATACTTGCAGCGATATGACAACAAAATGGATTAAGTGGTTGTTGTGTTATTATAATGTTGCACAAATTTTAAGTAGAAAAGTGATTATACTTGCGGCAATATGACAATAACGTTATATTATATTGTTGCACAATTTGCAATATGCTATTAATTATATTGTAAATAAATAGGTTTGACCATGAACGTTTTAGCCAGAAATACTTGCTTTAAAACTTCTCCCATTCATGCAAATTATACTTGAGCGTGTTGATACTTTAGCGTCATGGGTCCTTTTTATGCTTGGGTACATACACTAATTCTTATAATATTAGTAAGCCTTTAAGGTGTCAAGAAATCAACATGGTACAAATTTCTTATTATTTTGTTAATGCCATCATCATCTAGCACTGAGAAAAGATTTATTATTAGCTCAAAAGCTACACAAACTATTTATGGGGGATGTTTTAAAAAGAATGGGGAATAGAAACGTCAAAATAGCTTGGAATAAAAACATCTAACTTACAAGGTACACAAAAACAAAGCAAAATGGAAAAAAACTTGTTGAAAGAGTTTGCTATTCCACATTACCCATATCCAACATATAAGAGTGAAAATAATATAAGAGCAAGAGAGTCTTCTAACATTTGCTTTACTTGAAAGGCTTGAAGGAAATTATTATTGATTTTGTGTAAATGAAGTAGGTGGCTTCCAAGTGGATGAATGTGTAAGACCCTTTCTTACAAACCACTTATCAATCATATTAACCAGAGTAGTCTTGGCGTAGTTCGATGAGCAACACAAGAATATCGTATATATACTGATGTATTGATACAAGGTACTTGATTACATTATAAGGGTCTCCCTGCAGGGCTTGATAGTATAAAAAATTTTTGTCCAAAATATCCAAAATATTAAAATTAAACTAATATAACCAAATAACTCCAATCTCAGGATCCGCATACTTCAACTGCCCATATGTAAAGTCTTGCCCTTGGAGCCACTAGCTTCTGTTGAAATATTATTATTTTTTAAAAAGGGTGAGATTCAAACGAATCTCAGTAGTAACGCACAATCAATCATATAAAATGCAAAAATTAAATATGTAATGCACTATATAATGTATAATAAAAATTCATTCTTATCATGTCTGCGAACAAAACCAGGGCCAAATGACTGTTAGGATCCCCTACCTGTCTATGCACCTCCGTTGGGTCCCTAACCACTGCTAGGTAATGTGCCCCAGGCACCGTATTCATATAACATAATATAGCAACATACAACATATCAACATTCACATAGTGTATGAGAGATAAAGTTACCACCTTTTGTCCCTTTGCTACTTGAAAATAGTTCCTCGAACTACACACAACGGCTTGAGCTATTAATCCAATCCTAAAATTCCAAATATAAAAGACTTAGGTTAAAATCCATTCATATACCATTTTAGAATCATCCACAGTGTTTTTGTTGATTATATTAGTCTAAACTACAATATTACAAAAATGCCCCTGGGATCCGATCCAACCCCGATTTACCCAGTCCGGCCATACTTTTCCAAAAATTTTGACCCATGCTATTCTTACATATTTTCACCCAAGCAATCTATTTTTGACATTGGTTTTCACAAAATCACTGCCAAATGACAGTTTAACCTTTGATAACTTCAAAGTGATGTAATGAATGATAATTAAGTACTTTCGAAGTAAATTGTATATTGTGATGTAAAATGTGTTTGATAGATGATGATAGATGTGTCATGGCAATCAGGGGTAAAATGGTAATTTGCCAACCGATTGGTAAGTTACCGAAGAGAAAACTCCTTAATAATCAAGATCAATGGCTAGGATTGAGAGAGCATGTGGTGGAATCCTATGTATACAAGTCCATATGAAATCATGGTAGGAAGAAGGAGATGGTGCCATGTGGTCAAATGAGAGCCATTGGATGAGAAGTCAAAAAGTCAAATGATTTTCCCTCTCTCTTCCCTTGTCAAGTCGGTTGTGCGTGTATGTGTGAGGGGGAAAATATCATCATCATCCATTCACTCTCTTATCTCTCTTCTCACCTCCATTTTCGCTGAAGACAACCAAGAAAGAGGAAGTGAAAAGCTTGGTTTTAGGTAAGTTAATGCCTTCAAATGCTTATATTATGTTTATTAAAGTTGTTCATGGTATTGAGGTCTTCCTTGCCATGCTTTTAGAATTTCTAAAGGTGGTGTTTGATACTTGATCAAATTTGAAAGTTGGTGGAATCAAGGTTTTGATTTCAGCAAGCTTAAGAGGTAAACATTTGATATATTTTGGTAAAGTTGTTTTGGCCATTGGTTTGGTTTTGGTAAATTCTAGATTTTTGCCCTGATTTCTTGTGGTTTTAGAAGATATGAATTAAGCAATGTAGTGTGGTGAAATGGATGTCAAATAGTGTATATGAGTTAATGGTTTTGGTTTGGATTTGAAAGAGGAAGTTTGGTAAATGGTGGTTTTGAGAGATCATGTGACCTAGAGAGGGGAATGTGTTGTTTAAGTGGGAGATTGGTTGTTTTGGGTTTTCCAATGGGTTCTTTATGTTAAAATAAGTGAGAATGAGTTGTGGTATAAGTCTTAGGACCATTGGTAGCAAATTGGTCAATTCTGGAAAACCATATCAGTTGCTGCGATTTGGCATCTGATAGGTATCACTCGAGTGAGGGAGGATCTCACTTGAGCACAACATGAAATTCTGGAAATTTTGGTTAAGTTTTTAGGCAGAAACCGTGAACATACTTCCTGACTTGTGAGTGAGATATGATCCTGCTCGAGTGCGCATGGGCATACTCGAGTGAGGTCTTGCCTGGAAGTAGTCTGTGCTCTCGGGCAAACACTCTTGATGTTACACTTTTTGGTGCTCGAGTGCACTTAAGGTCATTGCTTGGGTGCAACCTTTTGTGCTCGAGTGAGTGTGAGAGATAATTTGAGAATTAGCTCTCAGGAAAACACTTTCTGTGTTTCACTCGCTGGGACTCGAGCACAACTGAGGGCATCACTCGAGTGAGGTGGTTGTCACTCGAGTGAGGCAGCCCAAAATTGGTGTTTTGCATTCAGAAAATGTATCTTTTGGGTAGACTCATCCAACCTTTTGGGGATATGTTTAGGCCTATTATAGTTACCTAAAGAGTCTAAATGATAACCAACATAAAGTATTACGAGATTTGGAAACTTGGAAAAGAGATTGACCTATTGTCCCTATTTTGATTATAGGATTTGATATCTGCAGTCCTTGTGAGCCCACTGAGCCAGCAAACGTCAGGAAGGAATGAGGTAGTAACTTTACTTTCGTACCATATGTGATGCATTGTATGTGTGTATTATCAATGATTTGTGATAAATTCGTATGCTGTGA
This sequence comes from Inga laurina, assembly GCA_963855925.1. Classification (NCBI taxonomy): domain Eukaryota; kingdom Viridiplantae; phylum Streptophyta; class Magnoliopsida; order Fabales; family Fabaceae; genus Inga; species Inga laurina. The sequence goes on from OY979706.1 coordinate 32,395,409, forward strand.
CATTGTGAATATGTGTAAACACCGTCATTCCGATAGTCCCTCAGTAGCTAACAACAGTTCGGGTTAGGACGGTATGCCTTCCCGGCGGAGAAAGGGGATGAGGATGAGGTGTGACTTTGTGATTATGTGAAAAGCCAGAAGGCTATTTGTGAGGGCCGATGGGCCAATTGTGTAAGCCGGATAGCTGTATGAGCTATAAGGCTATGTGTATGCACTGCCACGCCAATAGTCTCTGAGTAGCTAACAAAGGTTCGGGTTAAGCCAGTGTGCCTTCCCGGCGGAGAAAGGGGATAAGGATGGAGTGTGATTTGTGATGCTGCTGCTGTATGATGATTTGCTTACATGCTGTGTGCTTATGTGTGGCATAAATGTTTTGTTACTACTAGGATTCTCTTGAATCTCATTCTTTCCTTTAACTAACCTTTCAGACAGGGCGAGTGGCTCCAAGGAGAAGCGCACGACTCAGAGTGGTTAGAACCCTGTAGGGACAATTTCTTTTGGATACGTTGTTGATCATGTTGGACAAAAATCTTGTAAATTATATTTGGGTTGTAATTAGTTGTTGAATATAGCTGTGTAATTCACTATGGGGGAATTGTGAACCTTGGAGTGAATGAATGGAACTCGGGGGTTGTCGGGATTGCTATTAGATATTCTGATATGAATGAATGTAAATTAACTGCACAGGTAATTATATTCGATAATTGAAATCGAGACTAGAATAGGAAAGAAGTTTTGAAAATTTTGTAAAGTTCTTACTACTTAGTGGGTGTTTTAATGAGTTCTGAACTATCCGATGGTCTCTAACCCCTTTTTACTATACGTTATCGAATCTTAATTATGCTAATTAAGGCAGGGGGTTACATTTTAGTCATTTCACTTTCTAGGGCTTTTTCTGAAAAAGTATTCAACATAAACCCCACCTATTTTTCCCTCCTAAACATAATGGAATTATCAAATTATTGAAAATGCAACTCTAACCCCTCTATTCATGTTGGCCGAAACATAGGGAAATAAAAAGGAAAATTGAAATCTTTGATTTTCAACTTCAAATTCTTGTTTCTTTCTACTCCTAATCACATGATGAATCATTTAAACACCTAATAACCAAGATTTGAGGAAATTTGGGCAATATAACCCCTTAGGGTTAACACTTCCCAAACTTACAAATCAAGGCAAATTAACCACAATTCCATCAATAACTTCAACCACAACAACCAAGAATTGAAGGTTTTGAGGTTACCTTTGGCTTCCTCCTTGTTTCTCACTCTAGCTGAAATCCTCCTCCTCCTCAAACCTTGATTTTTGCTTGCTAAACAGATGAAAGCATGTAGAAGGGAAGCTTTGGACAAGGATTACACAAATTGTAAGCCAAAATACCAAGGAAATCTAGCTTACCTTAGGTTTTTCTTCCTCCTTCTCTCTAAAATCTCAAGACCTCTTTATCTCTCTTATTTGTGCTAAGGCTAATGGAAATGAGCAAAAGATAAAGGGGAAATGAGTTTTAAAATATCTTTCTTTTTCCTTAATTAATTAATTACCCAAAATACCAAAATTTTGACTTTTCAGGCATAATGCAATTTGACATTATCATCAAATAATTGTGTCATAAAGTTCCCTTTAAATCAAATTAATTCTTCCCTTTTCTAGTCAGCCATTTTCACGTCTAGGGGCCCAAGTTAGAGCCAAAATAAGCTGATCACAATTTACTCCATAATTACAATGTTGCCATCACTTTTTTTTTTCATTTTCAGATTAGTGGCAAATTCTGGCAGATTTTCTACCCAAGTTTGAAAAATCACGTCTTTATCTGTATACATCATATTGGAGTGATTCTAAAGGCAATAGAATCTTTATTGGATCTAGTTTCAAGGAAAAATATAGCTTTTAGCCAATTGGAAGCTCAAGATTCCCAGAATTTAAGTTTTTGGATGCTATTCTAGAAAATAGCCATTTTTCCTCGGCTAACTTCAAAAATCCATAACTCTTTGCTTACAACTCCAAAAATTACCCGTTACCTATCAAATTAAAGCTCAGGATGTCTACTTTCATCTTGTAAGATTTCAAATTTTTTAGACATCATTTGATCATCCAATATCATATAACAATGTCACTACCTCCAAGGAAATTTTCATTGGCAGTAAATCCTCATTCCTGGGACTCTTACTAAACTGGGGCTTAGCAGTCTACTTGAGCTTATTCTCAAGCCCTTAATCCCAAAATTCAGGATATTACATTTCTTACCCCATTCAATAAATTCAATCCTCGAAATTTGAACATCTACAACTTGGGGATCAATCTTTATCACTCAATCCATTCCTTTGTCATGTGCACAAGCCATGCAACATAATGATCATATTCAATCTATCTCTTTCATATGCAAGCTCAACGAGCATGCAATGTAATCAACATATTCTAATCAAAGATCTCAGATAGTATTCATAATTCATTATTCATTCTATACACAGTATGTAGTGTGCAATCAAACATAGGACCCACTGGTCCATTTCACATAGCGTTTGGTCACAGCCTCTTCGATACTCCACTCGGATCATACAATCACCTTTTACATAATGGTCGAGGGTCTCACTACCGCACAGGCCAGCTTGACTAGTGTTTGAGGACCAAACCACACAAGAACCAAGCAGGAACTGTCCCCTCTTCCACATCGAGGGCCTCTGCCACACAGGTGCTTGGGGATTTATTAGATAACAATCATAACAAGCACTGGACCTCTCTGCCCAGGCACACGAAATGCTTGGTTACATTGGTCTCACTGCCTCAGCTACAACCTAGTACAGTCTGAATGTTTTGTCAGCCTTAAGACATACCCTGGCCATATTGGTCCAACATCATTGTGCTAGGCATCAACTACAGTGCTAAGCACACAGGTCTTATAGCCTTGGGACACCGCCCCATGCAAACTTGCACATCAGGCCTTATCACCTTAAGCCTCTGCTAGACGTAATTTTCAAACTTATCACATTTTTTTAGCCTAAGGACTTACTAGTCCATTAGGTCTTATGGCCTAAGCACATACAATTCATCACCTTTACTGAATACATATCGAGTCTAACTACCTAGAACAAATCACTATTTACCATACAGGCTATGTCACTGTAGATCACACGGGTCTAATCATGACTTGGGATGATCAACATTGGTGTGAATATCAACCTCCCCTATTATCCTCAACCATAACACATAAATTTATTATGCTTTCGCTACCCATTCTAAGGCCTATCTCCTCATATGAGCTTTAAAAATGTCAAGATGATTTAGTAGTAGTCCCATAGGAACCTCTTATAACACCTAATCGCACCTAAAACCTACATTCCTCTGTGCCAGTTCCTGGCCTGTTTCAACTGAAATCATTATGGGCCATTTCAAATTCTTGTGGAACTAAAGCTTAACGGTTGATTCCTAGGTTATGATTACTTGTTAACCTTTCTCTACTCATACCTTTCAACACATTATTTGCCATCCACCAATCAACTCCTAGTATAGCCTCAAGTTAACGAAATGGCAGGTAGATCAATACTTTCTCACATTTCATCAAAGAGCTCTCACTTCAATCAATCCTTTCAGGGAATATTTTATGATCATAATCTTTCCCTATGCTAGGCTTAACTACTAGCAACCTTTCCAACTCCCTTTCTGTAAGGATTTGTGTCCATAACAATCTTGTTCCTCGATTCCACAGATCATCACTAACCTAACACAATACTAAATAAATTTGCCAGCCTAAGGATATACTAGTCTACCAGGTCATAGGGCCTCGGACACGCAGGTCCACTACAACATACCTGGCATGTAGGATATTACAGCCTAGGGTATATGACCCAACTTTTAGGTTCATCATGAAATCTAGAACCTCAACATCACATAGATTGAAAATCATTTCCTCAATTACACTCAATAAGTTCGCTATGAATCAAGATTAATAGCGCCTTTTCTAACTTCCATGGTATTTAGGTATTATCCTCAAAACATTGTTGAAGGTTCAATACTATTCATAAGTTCAAACTTCCATCATGGAATAGAACCATAGTGCAATCAATTCACATTTCGACCTACGCACTATTTTAGCTTAGCTTTGATTCCAGCCTATCCCAACCTTCAGTATCATCAATTCGGTTCCTTTAGGATTGACATACAGCATAATCACTACTAATTATGCATCACCATATAGCATACCTACGTACCTTTAACACCACAGTGTTACTCAGGATCATCACTTAGCATGGAGAAACCTCAAAATATTTACTATACCTTAAATTTTCATAACCCCATTAATTGGACCTTTCTGGGCAGTATTCACAATGACAGAAATATCCCGATTTAAAATCAATACTTACATCATCATTGTCTCTATGCATCTAAGTACGCTTTAATTTAAATTATCTAACTTAAATGATTATTTAGCCATGGAGAAACCTTAAGACAATTACTATTTCTCAAGTCTCCATGACCTTACCAACTTAACTTCCCAGGGGTCACCCATCCTAAGATTTCCTTGGGTTGAGAATGCTTAACTTTTGTGTGCCCATGCCAAAATCCAGATATCAGCTTTATCTACTCCTGACCACCGGTACCCTGAGACTAACCTTGTCTCAAACATCATGCCAACCGCCTTCAGTTGACTAACTACTGGGTGTGATATGCACATTGGCTTGGCCGTACCTGCTGTTGGAAATTGTGCCCAAAGGGCCAATCATTATACTTTAAACACTATTAATTTATTGAAATTTCTCCATTCTGTTATATTATTTGCATGTTAACTGTGATAATTGTATCCTTGGATAATTCATAAAGATTGTCCTAAAATGTCCCTGGTCGGTCATCTATGTGGGAGCAGAGATGAAACAAGATCAGTATGACTTTGATAAGATATGGAGAAATGAATCAAAGTCTTAGGCACTTGTAAGAGTACAAGGTGCTGGACCGACCCACTATGAGAAAGCTAAATGGATCAAGTCATAAGATTTTCTCATGTACAACCACGTCACAATGCCCTTTGACCTGAGGTCATCATGGATTCCTACATGAGAGTTGCTAAGCTTTGAACTAGTCAAAAGTCACCTTTGATCGGGTGATAATAAAGGCTATAATCAGGCTTGGTGGTTTTTCATGCAGAGGAATATGAATGATCAAGATGGAATTTGTCCCTCACATTAGTAGAGAGATATTATTGGGCCCCTCGATGAATAAGTCTGAGAAATGTATGGCCATAGTACAATGGAAAGGAGTTTTCATTTCTATTGTCAGACTACTCAGGAATCGAGAAAGTAATAGTCAGGAATAAGAGGATGACATTATCCATGCCTCATCCTTGACCGATATATCGTGTGACAAAAGGGACGTGACATGGTTGTATAACAGGTTGCATCTTGTTAATGATCCTCATATGAATTTGGTAGTCGTGATGTCTTGCTAGAGGCCGCTTGTGACTTGTAGATTAGTACAGTTATTAGCCCACTGCCAACTTCATATGGGCCTACAGGGTCGCACACAAGAATGGCCCAATACGAGATAATGTTTAAATAGGGTGGACGAATTTTATATTTATATATATATATATATGTATATATGTAATATAAAAAAATTCGTTAGTAATATTATATAGATATGTATTTTCAAAATGCATATTATAAATATATGTATATATATTATATGATATTATTATATTGTGTTAGTTTTAAATTTAATTTATTAAGACACATTTAAATCTAATAACTAACATGATAGAGATATGGTATCTCAGATTTAATTTATGAAGATAACTTAAATCTAATGGCTCTTTATTTGGATTAAATAAATAGGTTAAATTAAAACTGTTGGATAGATTTAATTTAAACTGAATTTATTTAATTAGCTCATCAAGATAATTAATAGTTAATTAATTTTGAAATTAATGATGATTAATTTTGAAATTTGAAAATAGCCTTCATAGGTTATAAACTTGATAGAGCAGATATACTGAGATACATATCAGAATTGAGAGCCGCAAGGGAAACCCTAGGAGACATTAGAGGCGCTAGCATGTAGTCTCAGTTGGAGAGCATTCGTGTGGATACCGGTAGAGGAACCGGACCCGACGTGTTGGCTCCTAGAGATCGTGAAAACCCTGAATCATAAAAGGTATGAATCCTTCCAACTTGGTTTAAATGCCATTGATAGATCCTCGATTAGGATCGGTGAAAATTTTTAAAATTCTTCCACTGTGCCTGCCGATCCTAATTCCCACTTCCTCAAGTTTTGCAATATCCTTAGACCATTCTTTGTCCAGTATTGCACTACTTATTGCCCTTCATTTATTCGTTGTTTCTCTGGTGATGCTTCACAGAAAAGGGGATAATTCACTTCTATTGTGCCTCATTCTGTGCATATCTCCTTTTACATATAATCAAGACCTTATCAGTATACTATCATGTTACTAGAACTGCCGCTCTTCCAGAACTGCTTGGGCTCTAATACCAAAAATGTAGGACCCCGTCTTACTTACCACTTATCATTGATATTAACTAGGGTAGTCGTGGTACAGTTTGGTGAGCAACATAGGAATAACATATATATACTGATATATTGATACAAGGTACTTGATTACATTACAAGGGTTTCCCCACAAGGTTTCCTAATATATACAAATTGTGTCCAAAATATTAAAATGAAACTAATATAACGAAATAACTCCAATCTCAGGATCTGCATCCTTCAACTGCTCATATTTACCGTCTTGCCCTTAGAGCCATTAGCTTCTGATGGAATATTATTATTTTTAAAAAAGGGTGAGATTCAAACGAATCTTAGTAGTAACACACAATCAATCATATAAAATAAGAAAATTAAATATGAAATGCACCATATAATGTAAAATAAAAAATCATACTATAAAAATGTGTGTGGACAATATTCCCCTACATATCCGTGTACCTCCGTTGGGTCCCTAATCATAGCTAGGTAATGTGCCCTAGGCACCAGTTCATATCATAGAATATAGCAACATACAATATATCAACATCCATATAGTGTATGAGAGATAAAGTTACTACCTTTTGTCCTTTTGCTACTCAAAAATAGTTCCTCGAACTACACACAACGGCTCGAGCTATTAATCCAATCCTAAAATTCCAAATGTACAAGAATTAGGTTAAAAACCATTCATATACTATTTTAGACTCATCCAAAGTGTTTTTGTTTGTTATATTAGTCTAAACTATAAAATGACCAAAATGCCCCAGGGGACCCGGTCCAACCCCGATTTACCCGGTCCGACCTTACTTTTCTACAAATTTTGACTCTTACTATTCTTACATATTTTCGCCCAAGGAATTCTTTTTTAACCTCAGTTTTCTCAAAATCACTACCAAATGACAGTTTTGCCCTTGACAACCCCTATTTAGGGTTTTGGGGGCATTTTGGTCATTTCACTTTCCAGGGCTTTTCTGAAAAGGTGTTCATTACAAACCCTACCTAATTTTCCCTCCTGAACACAATGGAATCATTAAATTATTGAAAATCCAACTCTAACCCCTCTATCTTAGCTTGGCCAAAACATAGGGAAATAAAAAGGAAAATTGAAATCTTTGATTTTCAACTTCAAATTCTTGTTTCTTTCTACTCTTAATCACTTGATGAGTCATTTAAACACCTAATACCCAAGATTTGAGGAAATTTGGGCAGTATAACCCTTTAAGGTTAAACCTTCCTAAACATACAAATCAAGGCAAATCAACCATAATTCCACCGACAACTTCAACCACAACAACCAAGAATTAAAGGTTTTGAGGTTACCTTTGGCTTCCTCCTTATTTCTCACTCTAGCCAAAATCCTCCTCCTCGTCTCCTCAAACCTTGAATTTTGCTTGCTAAACACATGGAAGCATGTAGAAGGGAAGCTTAGGACAAGGATTACACAAATTGGAAGCCAAAACACCAAGGAAAGCAAGCTGACCTTAGGATTTTCTTCCTCCTTCACTCAAAAATCTCAAGAGCTCTCTCTTTCTCTCTCTCTCTCTCTCTTATTTGTGCTAGGGCTAACGAAAATGAGAGAAAGATGAAGAGGAAATTAGTTTAAAATATCTTGCTTTTTAATTAATTAATTACCCAAAATACCAAAATTTTGACTTTTGAGGCATAATGCAATTTGACCTTATCATCAAATAATTGTGTCATAAAGTTCCCTTTAAATCAAACTAATTCTTCCCTCTTCTAGTTAGCCATATTCACGTCTAGGGGCCCAAGTTAGAGCCAAAATAAGCTGATCACAATTTACTCCATATCTATAATGTTGCCATCACATTTTTTTCATTTTCAAATTAGTGGCAAATTCTGGCAGATTTTCTACCCAACTTTGAAAAATCACATATTTATTTGTAGACATCGTCTTAGAGTGATTCTAAAGGCTATAGAATAGAACCCTCATTGGGTCTAATTTCAAGAAAAAATATAGCCTTTAGCCAATTGGAAGCTCAAAATTCCTAGAATTTAAGTTTTTGGACGCTGCTCCAGAAAATAGCCAGTTTTCCTGGGCTAACTTTAAAAATCCATAACTCTTTGCATACAGCTCCAAAAATTACCCATTACCTATCAAATTAAAGCTCAGGATGTCTACTTTCATCTTATAAAATTTTACAAGTTTGAGACATCATTTGATTATCCAAAACCATATAACAATGTCGCTGCCTCCCAAGAAATTTTCACTGGTAGCAAATCCTCATTCCTGGGACTCTTGCTAAACAGGGGCTTATTAGTCCACTTGATTTATGCTTATTCTCAAGCCTCTAACCCCAAAATTTGGGATATTACAGAATGTGCTTCCTACAAAATGCATAAAAACATATTAAAATAATACAATTATTTAGCATGCCTTAAAAAGGTAATTGTATGAAAATAATATACCTAGTTGAATTATACCTGATTTAAATTGTTGTTTATCTCAATCATGTGAAATGCTCTCCTACTAATGTTCCAAGTGTCATAAAAGACATGTGGGATCATAGAATGGCTAGTAGGAAGAAGGTTAGTAGAATTGGTCTTTAACATAAGAAAATTATATTAAATAAGTATACTTAAACATATAATTATCATGTTCATTAATTTTGTAAGCACATCTACTTACCTGCGAATAAATGTAGCCAAAGCTTTAGGGGACTGAAGCTTTCTTTGGTGCAGTTGAAGCAACATGTTCCACTCCTTTTTGTTTTTCTTGAATTTAAATTAAGAAACATATAACTAATATATACACATACTCAATTATTTATAAAACTAATATCTTCCTTGATTTTTGTTTCTTCTTAAAATGGCCTTTTCTTCTACTAATTCTACTCCCCTTTGCCTTTGCTCTTGAATGATCAAGAATAACACCAACTTCTTGAGATGCATCGTGATTGGTGGTATGGATTTCTTTATTCTTTTTGAAATTGTTGCCTTGATTCAAATTACGTAGACATTCTTGAACTTGTTGAGATCCATCCTTGATAACATCCCATATGATATCTTGAGTTTCCTTGTAATCTTGAGGCCAGTACAAGGTAAAAAATGATAGCATAATAGAATTGCAGTATACAATTTTTAGATCTTCACTAGTTGCACATTTTCCTTTATGCTCATAATCAGTAAAATTTTCATTTTATGACCATCGCTTTAAGAAGTACTAGTTTGGTACTCTTGTCACACATCTAATATTATAAATTCTTAATGCATGTGAATGAAGAATACCCATATATTCAAATTTTTTGCAACTTTAAGTAACATCGTCATTAGAGGAATCAAATTGAACAACCCACGTCTTTGATTATTTTCCATCCACCCACAACTGATAATAGAAAATGTCTCCAAAAGTTTACACTCCATGAAAATATTCCTTCTCAAACAATTTAAAAATTTTTTTATATAAACCTTTGATGCATGGTATAAAGTCATATTCCTATTGATAGCACATGAAGGAGTGGCTTTACTATTGTGAAAATCTTCTTCACTCTCAGAGCTTCTCCATTTATCTACTATCTTCTTAAAAGCTAAGAAAAATTCTGTCAGAGAAGTGTTTTTTTGTAGATATTTCTCTCAAAACACTATTAGTGCTTTCACTCCTTTGAGATGATTTCATATTTGCAAAAAATATACCTTTACCAAATGCAGTTGACCATTCATACCTAATTGTATACATTCTACTCAACTAACTATAATCACTGAGGTTAAATTTATGAATAACTTAATCACGTGTGCTTTCAAATTCCTCTTCTGAATCACACATTTTCAAACAATTTGGGAACAATGACTGAAATCCACTATTACAATTCCAAGAACCTAAATGAAATGGAGCATTTTTTGATATATGCCATAAGCATAAGATGTCGTGTATTAGGAAACATATTTGCAATTACTTTAGCCATGACAACATCTTGACCTATGACAATAGTTTGTGGGGGTGTTTTTCCCATAGATTCTAGAAATTTCTCAAACAATCATTAAAAGGACACCGTTGATTCATTCATCAAAAAAGTACAACCAAGCATTAAATTTTGCCAATGATGATTTATCCCAAAATTGGTCTACAAATTAATCATACTTATTTGTACAATAAGTTGTGTAAAAAATCATTGTATCTCCAAAACAATCACAATCAATTGTTGATCTCCTATCCCTCCAAAAAACACTTGTCAAGTGTAATTCTTAGTCAAATTGAACACTATAATAAAAAATTGGATCTTCAGCCTGATAACTTTGTAAGAGGTGAATTAGAATTTTTCTATCCCCAACTTCTATCAAAGCCATGTGTTTCTTTGCCTAAATAGCTCCAAACATCCTTAGTTCTGATTTTAGCATTGACCATAGAATTAATAAGCTCACCCCTAGCTGTAGAAATATTCCTAACTGAACACATAAGGTGCCTATGTTCTTGTTTTACAAACTAATGGTTAAACTCAGTATTTAACTTAATGATCTTCCACAACTTATCTGATTGAACAGTAAATCGAACCATGGCTTGACAATTTGTCCTTGCATTCATTTTAGTAAATGAACTACAACTACCTTCTTCTAAATATTTAGACCCTTCGTTTGAACAAACATAGTCCCTTAAATGAATATTTTTAGCTCTAGAAACATAGGTTTGTTCCCATTTTCCTACAGAAAAACCCATATGATATGCATATTTGGTATATAAACTAGTACTTAAACCCCCCAATTAATAACTTACCTAAATATACATTTCCAAACATGTTAATTCAGTAAATAACAAATAGGTAGTAGCAAATCCATAATTCCTGAACCACAAACAACCATTCACATTAATGTACAAACTACAGAACATAAAGTACAATAGTCAAGAACAATAACTTTTCCTCAAGAACACAAATTCCTGAACACCTCCTTATAAACAACATGCCTTGTTGTCCTACTATTATCATGACTATTAGTAGGAACATAAACCTTCAATCCATCCATGCTTTTCACTCTAGACAATGCAACATATAATTGATCCTAGGTGACTATAGGCTTTGATAGATAAAGCCCCACATGACAATATGCATGCCCTTGGCTTTTATTGATTGTCATTGTAAAGCTAAGAATTATAGGGAATTGTCTTCTACATATATGGAATGACAACCTACTTTCAGAAGGATTCATGTTCATCCTGTGAATTAAAACCTTCTTATTAGGTTAGACCTATTCAATGTGATTCCCTCAATTGTTAGATATGATAAGTTTTGATGATGTCAAATATAGGTGTCAAATTAGTCAAGCAAAGAAAGAAGAAGATTGGAGATATTCAACAAGATATCTAGTTGTGTTATGAAGAATGATCATCAATTCAAGAAGATATCTAATTAGTCAAGCAAAGAAAGAAGAAGATTGAAGATATTCAACAAGATATCTAGTTGTGTTATGAAGAATGATCATCAATTCAAGAAGATATCTAATTAGTCAAGAAAAGAAAGAAGAAGATTGAAGATATTCAAGAAGATATTTAGTTGGGTCATAAAGAATGATCATCAATTCAAGAAGATATCTAGTTAAGTTATGAAAATTGATCATCAAGTAAAAAAGAAGAGGAAAGAAAAACAACTTTAAGATCGAATGGGAATATCAAGATCCAAGCCATTAGAAGTGATATCAGAGGTTTCTTTGGTCAAACGGAAGTAGGAGTAGTTCAATATGATGCTAAAATAACTTATACGGAAGTTTTGCTACCTCCAGAGGTGATTACTCGAGTGATCCCCTGAGTAATTTACCACTGCCTTATTTTGGAGTGATTACTCAAGGGATCCCTTAAGCAATGACCCAGAATTACTCTAGTGACCCTTGGAGTAATGAGAAGTATGATGTGCTCTATTTTAGAATAGCAGGACAGAGGTTTGGTATTTTAGTGATATCTCTCTAACCACAAGTCGAATGAACCTGAAATAAATGACATATGAAATTAGACTCCTAATTTATCATTTTGACCAAATATCACATACAAAGGAGTTCAAATGAGAGAGATATCAACTTCAAAAGTAGACACTAAAATCACCATCACAGTACAAGGTAGCTTTGGTATTTGGGACATAACTCTCAAACTACCTGTCGGATTGGGGTGAAATTAGTGCCATATGAAAGTAGAATTAAAGAGATTTCCATGGATAGGTAGTTTGTCATATTTGAAGTTATATGTGTAACCCCCTGACTTTAAACACGTAATTATAATTCGATAACACATATTTAAATCGGATTAGAGACCATTGGATGCTTTAACCTCGTTTTAAACTTTCTGTCTCATAGTAAAATTTTTACAAAACTTTCAAAACTCTTTTTTCCCATCTAGGTCTCAATTTCAATATTCGAATATAATTACCTGTGCAGTTAATATACATTCAATCATATCAGAGTGTATAACTGCATCCCCGGCAACTCCAAGGTTCTATGCATAAAAACCTGAAGGTTTATAAGTATACACTAGGGGATTACACAACCAAAATCGAATGTAGTGTTCCTGATTCAGAATATACAGTAATCCCGAGTTCAAAATATATAACCAACGTTTCCAATTCAACTATATACCCCCAAGGGTCCTAATTGCTCCAGGTTGGCCACCTCTCCTTTGAGCCACACGCCCTGTCTGAAATGTTAGTCATAGGAAAGAATGAGATTCGAGAGAATCTCAGTAGTAACAAACCACTCACACAATGCATAAACACAAAGCATGTACATAAATCACAAACAGCAACAGCAGCAGCAATTCATAGATACATGGTTTTCACCACAAACGACAGCACTTATGGCTGTATACACAATACGACAGCTCTTGCTGTAATCAACATCACGACGGCTTACGCTGTAATCAGTAATCAACATCACGACAGCTTACGCTGTAATCACAATAACGACAGCTTACGCTGTAAACGACAGCTTGCGCTGTAAACGACAACTATCACCAGCTGTAACCGCAGCAGCATCAGAAATCATCATAAAACAATGATACAACACACATACAATGCATTACACAAAGTATAAGAGAGAGAGAGGGTCACTACCTTGTCCTTTCCTGACGTCCTTCGGCGCAGTTGGCTCCCGAGGGTGGCAAATATCGAATCCTACAATTCCAAATGCACCATTTAGACACTTCCATAGTGTTACTTGGGGTTATATGAGTCTATAATGAAAATTTACAAAACTACCCCCAGGGACCCGGCCCGGGCCCGCAGTACCTGGTCCGGTTGCACTTTTCCCGAAATTCTAATCTAGGCTATCCTAACATATTTCCGCCCAAGGAATCCATTTCCGTACTTGGAATTATCAAATTCAATGTTAAATTACAAATTTACCCTTGGCAGCCCCACTTTAAGGGTTTTAGGGGCGTTTTCGTAATTATGCTTTTTCTGCCTTTTCCGAAAAAGTGACCAACTGTAACCCCACCTAATTTTCGCCCCTGAACTCAATGGAACCATCAAATCATTGAAAATCCAACTCTAAGACCCATTTCTAGAGCTGGCCGAAATTTATGAGTTCTCCGGGGAAAATCGGGGTTTTACGATTTCGGCTCCGTAAACGCGTTCCTTTCTACTCCTAACCACTTTATTAACCATTACATTAGGTTAAAACTAACATTAAGACCCAATTTGGGCAGCATAACCCCTAGGCCATATCATTTTCAAACTTTAAAACCAATGGCAATCTGGTGAAATTTCACCGATTAAATTGCCCACAGCAGCCAGAATAAGCAACATACGAAAGTTTGGAAGTTACCTCAAGCTCCCACTAGCTTTTCCCAAATTTGGCTGAACCCTAGCCTCTTTGAACCAGAAATTATTTGCTTCAAAACCTTAAAGAATAAAGAGGAGTAGCTTAGAGTCGGAGTTATACGTGTTAGGAGTTAAATCGCCGGAGAAATCGGCTTACCTTGTGAGATTTCTTCCCTTTCTCTCTCTAAACTCTCTCACCTTCTCTCTCTTGTTTCAGGTCTGGAACAGCACGAAAATGTCTGGAGAAGGAAGGCTGATGTTATTTAATATCATATATTATATGATATTTAATTAATGATTAATTTCCAACAATTTCGGATTTTTCAGAAATTCTAGCAGATTTCTGCCCAAACTTTGAAATATCATAAATAATTCTAGAAAAATTGAATTGGAGTGATTCCAAAGCCTATGGAACCCTTATTGAGTCTAGTGTTAAGGAAAAATATATAATATTTCTGCATGGAATCACAAAATTCCCAGAATTTCAATCTTTACATGTTGTTCCAGAAAATACTTAATTTCGCTGGGCAAACTTCAAAAATCCATAACTCTTAGCTCAAAAATCAAAATGATACAAATTATATGTCCATTTTAAAGCTTGACATGTGACATGTAAGACTGGAAAATTTCAGAAATGTTAGACACCATTTGCCTATTTAAAACGTCCATACAAATCGGCTGCCCTGTACAGAGTTGCAACTTTTGCACAATTGTTCCCAATGGTTCCAATTTCACAATAAACACTCTCCCCACATGAATTTTCACAAGGAAGCCATTGGAATCATTAAAATATCCAAATTCCCATCACATATTCTCTAAAAGTGTTATTTCAACGATAATTACATCCACTTTTAAAGTCATTAGCCCTTAATCACTTTTTGGGATATTACAATATGCTAAGAGTTATGCCTTTTGGAAGTTGACGTTAGAAACTTTGAAGACTGTCAGGAATAGTAGATACTCTTTGGATCATAACTTCAAGAATACAATGAGTTTGGAGATAATCTTATTGCATTGGAATGTATATCGTAAGACCTTTCTGATGATATATTATTTGCCATGTTTAGAATTAAAATGAAAAGATTACTCCAGGAATCACTTGAGTAATCAGAAAAGAAAATGAAGTATTACTTGAGGGATCACTCGAGTAACAATTAAGAAAAGAAGCAGTAGCTCTCGGCCAAGATTTGAATGACATTACTCGAAGGCACACTCGAGTAATCTGAATTGAAAAAGAAAGAATTACTTGAGGGACCACTCGAGTAATGCGACAAACAACTTATCTGAAGCTTCTGAAAAGCAATGAAATGATTATGTAATTCATCCTTCTTGCTTCTAATCACTCTGACACTTCATTATATTAGTGTTTAATATATTTCTCAAGGAATGTAATGAAGAGATGATATGAAGAGATAAAAGATGACTTTACAGAAGTAGAGCGTCCAATGTTCTAACGGCTAGCTTTTCAAACTCAAGTAAACGAACAAAAGAAGCAACCGCACTCCAACGGATATATTGAAATGCTCAAACGGTCATCAATCTTCATCAACTATAAACAGAAGAGCATTTAGAGTTCAGAAACAATAATGAGAACACAACAACGTAAACATGCTTATATCATGAATCATCCACTCCAACCCAACTACTCTCTATTCTTATCTATTTTCTATATCATATATATTTGAGAGAGAGTTATCCACTCTGTGAGAGAGTCTATAAACACTTCTATTTCTGAATTGTTCTTAAGGTAGAGGGACTTTAAGAGGGTTAATTTTCTCATAGAGAAGTTGTAGAGAGAATTGTCGGAAAGACTTTCTGCTAGTAAAGACTTACAAGGTGCAAGCAATACAGAACGTTGCTGCTTGTGCTCGGATTGTAAAGGCTTTTCTTGTGCCCATAAGTGCCTGAAACTTGTGGGTTTGTAAAGGCTTTTCTTGTGCCCGGATTAAACAAGAAGATAGTATATTTGAAATCTCAGGAGGAATTTGGGGACTGGATGTAGGTCATCGTGGATTGGACTAAACCAAGATAAATCATAATTTGCATACTCTCTTCCTTAAACTCTTATATTTCTAGCATATATTAACTATTGATTTATATTCCTTACTTTTATACTTATTGCTTTCATTAAGATTCGAAAAGAGTTTCAAAGTTCTTAAGTTATTATCAAACACCCAATTCACCCCCTTTTGGGTGTCAGCCAGTTCTAACATCAATGACATTCCTTCCAAGTTTGATATGTACAGCCGTGTGCCATTGGATAACCTGGAAGATTGGTCTATATTCCTTAATCACATAATAGGCACTCCAACCTTCAATGTAAGTTTATGCTAAGGTATTCCAGAGCTATTAATGGTTTTAAGGAATTCTGTGGTATAGAGGTTGTTGAAGCTATCACTATCCTATGTGGATTTGCAAACAGAGTCATAACTTAGGAAAACATATGCTTCTCCAGGTAATATGAACACATATAGTTGTTAATTTGAGCCACAATCTCTATGGTTAGTAGAAGTATTGCTCTATCATTGAAGTATTCATTATTGGCTAAATTTTCTTCCCAATCTTTGTACATAGCTGCCAACTCTGCAACTATTAGATTGGCAGATTCTAGGACTAATCAATCCGTAGGGATTTCAATCTCAACTACACCATCTTTAAATGAACCTAACTTACCATAACCGATGTCTAGAATGTCACACCCTACCTGCCCACACCGACCTCGGCCCTCAGTGACAGCGATAGACTCATAAGGAATATCCGCATACCCTTTGTGCATTTCTCTCGCCTCCCCAAGACTCAAACCCTTACCCTGGGAGTAAGTAAAAGGGTTTGGAGAGACTTGGTACCATTGAGTTAACTCAATGGTACCAAGTCTCGCCAAACCCTTATACTTACCCCTAAGGTAAGGGCTTGAGTCTTGGGGAGGCGAGAGAAACGCATAAGGGGTGTGCCGATACTCCTTGTGAGTCCATCGCTGTCAGTGAGGGCTAGCCTGACACCTCCGAAGGGGTGGCCGGGGTTGGTGTGGGCTGGCCGAAACATAGTGGGCCCATAACCCATAAGTCCCATGATCGAAACCTAGATATGATACCACAAATGTAACCCCCTATCTTCAAAACCGTTAATATGGTCCAAACACAAGTCATAGAGCAAGCAAGAGACTTAAGAACAATTTGAAACTCATTCGTAATCCCAACTTCAAGATAGGACATAAACTTATGGTAAAGAGGGTTTTTAAAAAAATTTCACAATCTGTTTTAATCAGGTTTCATGGCCCCATTTCAAAATCACTTGGATCAACACATCAGAGGTCCACTCCTCATCATCCATACATCACAGGTGCGAGGAGTATCAGCCAGTTGGATAAATCAAGATAGGTAATCATCAAACGTCTCCTCACCATCTGACTTATCGACAGGAACTCTGACTCTCTCTCGAGTCTCACTGACTGGGGAAAATACTTGTCATTGAATTTCTCTTTAAACAATTCCCAGGTCGATGATATATTACGGGTCCACAACATCATAGCAATGTTCCGCCACCACCTCTCAGCATCTCCACCTAGCTTGTAGATGGCCAGCTTTACCCTGACCTCAGTTAAGCATTCTACCACCTAGAAGAACTTCTCTAACCAAACTACCTAGCCTACAGTCACTTGGGGATCAAATCTTCCCTTGAACTATAGATCTCAATCATTTAGGGCTGGCACCCATGTGACTCTTAGTTTGGCTCAGTGTGTGGTTCTGTCTTCTAAGGTCGAATCGACCCATCTGCTGTTTCTTAATGATTCATCTCTTCCAAAGCTCATTTCTCATTTCTTGGATCATATCCTGCTGCTCCAACAATATACCTATCATTTTCTGTATAAGATCAGGGTGGATTGTGGCTTATTTCTTCCACCTCCGATTCTACCCCGTCAAATCTTTGGTTGAATCATTGTGTTCTTTCCTTTATAACACAAATGATTCACAATATCAATATCACACTAGGTGTATATACATATTCCTTAAAACTCACATACCAACTAACAATATGAACATTTAAGTGTATACAACAACAGTTATGGGTTAACTTCCCGTACTATAACAGGAAACTATCACAACTATCATAGCAAAACTACCCTTGCCAGGAACTTCAGCTCTGATACCATAAATATAACCTTCTACCTTAATGGTCGTAATTATAATTCAAAAATGCTTCATTAGGATAAATTAGATACCAATGGATGTTAAAAGCCCCAACTTCAAGATAGGGGCCGCCCTGTATAAAGTGGGTTTTTAAAAATTTCTTTTAAAACCTGTTTAACCCAGTCTCACAATTACCTTTCAAAATATAATTAACTTGTTTAGTTTAGTTGCATTCATACATATCAGAGTGTAAACAAAATTCCCAACCATACCCGGGTTCCATTCATTGACTAAAGAGTTTTATAGGCATTTTCGCCCCTATCAATTTCCCATTTAAGGGATTACAAAACACTATCCAAAATTTACATTTACAATATGTATAGTAATCCTAACCAAAATATGACAACCAACTACCAACATTACATCCATAGCGGAATACTAGCCGCCCTTGGTTGCTTGTTCTCCTTCAAGCCGCTTGCCCTGGCTGTAGGTTAGTCAATAGAAAGAATGAGATTCGAGAGAATCCCAGTAGTAAAAAATCACTCATACAATATATAATCACATAGCATGCAAGAAAATCACTAAGTAGCCACAACTGCAACGATCACGGTGATGTGTGACTCTCATCACAATCCACAGCACTCATGGCTGTATACACATGATGGGTGACCAGTGTCACAATCAATAGCACTCACAGCTATATGCACATAGCTTTCATAGCTTACACATAGCCTTCACGCATACACATAGCTTTCACGGCATACACATAGCCTTTATAACATACATATAGCATTCATGGCATACACATTATAATATCCCAATTTGTGATAAGGGCTAATGGCATTGAGATTGATTATAATTTGTGTAATTAAAAATATTGAGAGAAATATGATGTGAATTTGGTGTAAATGTGTGTGGTATTTGAGATCAAGGGTTGAGATTTATTATTGATGGGTCGGAATCCTATGTATTGTGTCTATGTGAGCTCATAGTGGAAGGGAGGAGATGGTGACATGTGGCATTGTGGAGATTGTTGGATGAGCCACTAGAGGACAAAATTTCTCTTTTTCCCTCATTCTCTCTCTCCTATTCGGCTAAGAGGAATGGGCAAGAAAGAAAAGCTTCTTCATCATCATTTCATCTCATCATCTCTCTCTCTCATTTTCTCTCTCTTTCTTCCTCCATTTTTTCGCTGAAGCAAGCTTGGATAGAGAAGAAAAAGCCTTGATTTTGAGTAAGTAATGCTCCTCCTTTGCTCAAAACCTCTTCTCTAAAGTTGTGTATCTCATTAAGAGCTACATTGTGGTAGTTGTAGAATCTTGAAAGGTGTTGATTTGTGATTTGGAGAAATATGAAAGTGTGAGAATCAAGATTCTGAATTTGGCAAAGTGAAGAGGTAGGCATTTTGAGCATTTTGATATATTATTTGTGATTTTTGGATAAGTTTATGAAAATCTGGAAAATTGCCCTAGCTTATGTCCATTTTTGAATATGAGTTTCATTGTGTTTGATGTTGGAAATGGTTCATTATGATGATATTTGAGCATTGGAGATAGTTTTGAAGTTTGGAATTGTGTTTATTGGAATTTGGACATTGTGTGAATCATAGAGACCATAGTGTTTGATTGTGGTTAG
The DNA here is from genome assembly GCA_963855925.1 of Inga laurina. Taxonomy (NCBI): domain Eukaryota; kingdom Viridiplantae; phylum Streptophyta; class Magnoliopsida; order Fabales; family Fabaceae; genus Inga; species Inga laurina. Next base: position 32,415,396 of record OY979706.1, read on the forward strand.
ATTGGTTTTGAGATGTTTTAGAGGTTGCCATTGTGTTCCTTATGGAAAATTGTATGGGAATAAGCTTGGTTATTGATTTTAGAGTCATTGAACACTTTGGTAGAAAGTTGGAAATATGTCTTGTGTGAGCTCTGTTTTGGGCAATCAGTTTACACGAAGGTTTGAATGACCAAATGGTGTCAGAAAATTATAAAACTTTACAGTCTTAAAGTTCACATCTCAAGCTTCAAAATGAACATATATGTTGTTAAGATCTCATGTTTTGATGATAACAAAAGAATGGTTTCAAAAGGAAATGATTAATAAATAAGTTTGAGCAAAGGAATAACAAGGATAAACCTCACTTGAAGTAAGTATTGGAGTAATGAAGAAAGGCCAAGAGAAAAAGCTGAGAAACTTGATCAGAAGCAAGTTTTCTAAGGCATTACTCGAGGCGGTACTCAAGTAATGAGCCAAAACTTGAAGTAACCAGAGGCACCTTCCAGTAACCTGCCAAAGTTACTCGAGTAGGTACTCGAGTAATAGTGTAAGTATTTTTAAGTTGCTCTCGGCCTGCCAATGTTACTCGAGGAGCTACTCGAGTAACCATATGAAAAACTTCCAGTTGCCTTTCAAGTTTCCAAAGATACTCGAGTAGGTACTCGAGTAACTCTGTTTCTTAAAAATGATGCTCACGGCATTTTGTACCACTGCAACATTACTCGAGTAGGTACTCGAGTAACGCACTAAAGTAAGTGAAAACTTAAAGGTGGTATCCGATTAACTTGATATATTTTTAACTCATTTCCTCGAGTCTTTACTCTGATATGCAAGTATTCAATGATCTATTTTAAGTGGCTTCCTCGAGTAGGTACCCGAGTATGCAGAGATATTTTCAAGGAAAACCTCAAGTCATTACCCGGGTAAGACAAGCACAAAAAGTACATTTACTCGAGGTGGTACCCGAGTAACCTATGCAAAAATGAATGCATTACTCGAGTCCGTATCCGAGTAACAAGGTAAGTGCTCTCGGCCTTGAAATCCTGCAACATTACTGGAGTAAAGCATCGAGTAACCAAAAATTTTTATAAAGGTTTACTCGAGTTGGTACCCGAGTAACTCATAAAGTTGTGAGTGCATTACTCGAGTAAGTACTCGAGTAAACATGTTTTTCCAAAGGATTAAGAATTGGTTATTCCATGCACTATCCGAGTAATCTTGTATTTATTCATTGACTTGCAGTGGATCAAAGATTTCCCAATGATACTCGAGTAAGTACTCGAGTAAACTTCATATGATACTCGAGTAGCTACTCGAGTAAGCAAACCCAGAAATCCAGAAATCATTCAAACGTTGATTGTTGTGCTTTCTATATGATTAATCTTTCATTGTGTTAGTATTCTTAGCCTATTTACAGATGAACAATAAAGAAATCATATCAAGTAATGGAAGTCAAATGAAACGTTCAAATGTCAACCACCGCCAACGGATATTTTTCAAAAACTGGAAAAGTCAATAGTGGCTGCGCACTCTCCAACGGACAAGAAGAAAATGTTCCAACGGTCATCACCAACATATCTATATAAATGGGAACATCCAAACAGAGAAAGTAGAACAAGAACACACACAAACGTATTATCAAGTTCATTGCTCTGTTTTCACGTTGAAATTATATTTCTATGCTTCAGTGATTCTTATTCACTCTGTAAGAGAGATATTTCATTCAAACTCAATATTTGTTATTGAGGTAACTTAAGGTTGTGGAACCTTGAGTTGGGATTGGATTACAACTTGTAAGGGGGAGCGAGTGTCCAGGTGAAGGAACTTGCTTGTACTGAGGTGCCAAGAACCCACTGAATCTTGGAAGTTATAGTGAAACTCTCAGAGAAGCTCTGAGGACTGGATGTAGGTCAAAGTGGTTGTGACCGAACCAGTATAACTCCCGGTGTACACTTCGGTGATATTTCTCCTTACCCATTACTGTTTTATTTCCACTGTTAAAGATTTATATTTTCGAAAGAAATTTTTAGTATCACCCAATTCACCCCCCTCTTGGGTGAAACGCTTGATCTAACAAATGTATTGTATGTTTGTCTGTCATTCATTGTGTGGATGCTGCTGCTACTGCTTTGTGATACCTTGTGCATTGAGATACCTTATGGAGTTTAGTGATACATTGTGCTTTGAGGTGCTTTGTGGTGCTTTGTGCTTCGTGTTGCAACTACATAGTGTTCACCGCGAAAGCGGGCATTGTGTATAGTGATTATAGCGAAAGCTGGCATAGTGTTCACCGTAAAAGTGGGCGTAGTGCATTGTGATTACAGCCTTGAGTGCTGTCGTATGTGGCGCGAGCCAGAGATCATTGTGAAGCTGCTGAACATGATGAACATACATGCTTTATGTTTATATATTGTATGAGTGACTTGTTGCTACTGGGATTCTTTAGAATCTCACTCTTTCCCTATGACTAACCTTTCCAGATAGGGCAAGTGGCTCGAAGGAGAAGCGACCAACCCGGAGTGGTTAAGATCTCTTAGGGACATTCAGGATTTTGGGATTGTTGATTATCTATTGTAGATTTGGGATTACTGTATATAAATTTTTCATAGTAAATTTTTTATTTGTAATCCCCATTTGGAAAATAGTAAACCCATTCGATATATAGAGTAACCCGGGGTTTGCCGGGATTTTAGTTTCCGCACTCTGATATTTCTTATGTGATTTTATTTCTCAAGTAGTTATATCCGCACGTGAATGTGAGACCCGGAATTATTACGTTTTGAATTGATTTTGAAATACCTCATCCCGAGTTGAGGGATTATAAATTGTTGATTTCATTTTATTGGTCTCTATTTCACTTAAATTTCAAAATCCGGATGTGATTACCGTGAGGGGGTTACACACATAGCTTCCACAATTGAATGATAAGACATACATACAATGCATTACACATAGTATAAGAGAAAGTGTCACATCTTGTTCTTTCTGGGTGTGCTTGCTGATGTACAGGGCTAATGTCGAATCCTAAAAATCATAATTAAGGATGACGTGTTAGTCTCTATTCCAAGTCTTAAATAATTATAAAACACTTGGGTTTGGTTATCATTTAAATCCTTTAGGTGGCTATGATAAGCTCAAACAAAAGCCTAAAAGGTTTGGGAAGAACTATATCAAAAACCACCTTCAAAAGTTCAAAATACTTATTTTTGGGGGTTGGTCGCGGCCAAAAATAGGTTAGAAACATTTGGGCTGCGGCCAAGCAAAATCCTATGTCTTGGCTGAACTTCCAAAAATCATAACTAAATCTAGAAAAATTGAAAGGAGGTGATCCCAAGTCCTATAAAAAGCTATTTAAGTCCTATATGCAGGAAAAATATTCACTACTACCAGCCACCACCACAAAAATACATACTTACACAAAATTCCATACTACTCTAGAATTAAGTCCAGTTTCAACCTCAAAATTTGGAAATACATAACTCCTAACACACACATCAAAATGACAGCCATAATATATCAAATTAAAGCCTGGCATATCTACTATTATACTAAAAAGTTTCAGAACTTTTAGCCATCATTAACTTATTCAAAACTTCCATGAAATATAGCTGCCCTACACAGAGTTTCCATCGACAACATTTTCCAATTTTACCAATTTCAACCAATGTCTCCAAAGGCCCATAATTCACAACTGGGGCTACTCCACAAAAAAATTTTCACAAGGAATCCAATGGAAACATCAAAATAGCCAAATTCTCACTCCTTTCACATGTTCTATTTTAGGGCAATGATTCAACACAAAACTCAAAACTTCCAAACTTCACATTTAAATCTCTAATCAAGTGCATTCATCCAATAAAGTACACAAAACACCATTGCAATCATCAAGACACCATATATTCACTAACACGCTATATACATGAAAATAGGGCAAAAATCCACAAGGTCCAATACTCAACCAATTACCACAATATATATGTCAAAAGCTTGCTTTTGCTCACCTCTATCTCTTCCACATGCTTGTTCTTTGATTCTCCAACCACTAGCTTTTCTTGAATTCACAAAACACTTCCTCTTTAAAATCTAAAATCATATAAATGAAGCTTTCATCAAGAGGAACAAGTTTAGAGAAGAGGTTTTAAGCATTAGGAGTCATCTTTAAGGCCAAAATCCAAGAAGAATATCTCACCTTTTCTTTCTCTTTCCTCCCCACCATGACGACTTTGAGAGTTGAAGAGAGAGGGAAAAGTTATGAAACATCAGATTTTTCAGCCCCACAATACACTTAGCCGACTTTAAGAGAAAAAGGAACGAGAAGGAAAGTTGAAATCAATGGTTTGACATTTGACTTTTTGACTCAATCCAATGGCCCAAGGATGCCAAGTGTTAACATCCTAAGGCTTCTCATCACATGCATGAACCATAGGATTATTCTCACCATCCTTTACCCATTTGGTCACGCTACTTACTCTTTTAACTATTTGTTAATTTCCTCTTCGGTTACTGACTAATTGTACTCCTGGCTATGGCAATTTCAACTAGATTATCACTTAACAAATTATTTGACCCTATTTCTCATACCATGTGCCATTCCCTTTATTTTAAATTCAATTTAAGCCTTGTCACCATGATTAAGCTTAAATACTGGGTTTGGGCACTTTCTGTTGCTAATTCAGGTCATTCGGGTCAATACTCACACTGTATTCTCCATAAGTGTTTGACTAATGTTCATTACATCTACTTTTGGAGTCATAAGCTCGTATTCACATTTTGGGTCATTACATAGAAGCCATTGATTAAGCCATTCTAACTTCCTAATTCTTTTTCTAAACATCCAGTAGTTAGCCATAACATAGCCTTTCAGAATACATAATATCCTTTATAGTCCAATCAAAAGCTTTAATACCATATTGTTGAACCATTGACGCTTCATCCTATATGATTAACTTTGTACTGATAATCAAGTTTACAAGGGTTAAATTTTGTTTGACTTAGCATATAGAATACTCATTAATCTAAATTGGTATTGCAAAGCATGAATGGGTTGTTCTACCAAAAGGGAGTAAAGTAGCTATAGTGCCACTTGATGCAACAATTAAGACAATATCCCCTTTAGTACGAAAAGTAGATGTTATAGCAATGCACAAGAATGTTTTGCCTATGACATCATAACCATGTACAAAAAAGAAGCCCAATAAAGTTGAGTGAAGTGAAGAAATAACCTTACGAAAGATCATCCTTTTACTCAGCATTAAGAGAGCTAATGAGTGATGTTGATGTTGCTTGATCATGAAGGGCAAATTCATCATAACTCATCTCTTGATCATAAGGGAAAGCAACTCTTGCTCTTGTATCTTGTGTCATGGTTATGGATATATGTGTTTACCATCGGATATATCCATGTAATGAATACAGGGTAGGCAGTAAGACCTATTGGGGTAGCATGTCCTTAGATAGTCAGACCTGACAGGCGGAGGCCCAAGGCTGTAAGTCCCATAATGCCTATGGCATAGGGGTGATTCCCTTAGCAAGAAGACCTAATAAGCATTCAAAATTTGTGGGGTGGTCGCCCGGGGCCAATTGCATGGGTGGACTCCATGGCTTAGGCGTCCACCCGTGCAATAGGCCCTGGGTGACTACCCAAGTCATGGAGATATCTGTTATGCACGAGCAATCGCCTATGGCTTATTACATGGGTGGACACTTGGGGCTATGTGATTTGTATATTATGCACGAGTAGTAGCCTGGGGCTAATTGCATGAATGGACACTCAGGGCCATGTGATTTATATATTATGCACGAGCAGTTGCTTAAGGCCTATAGCATGAGTAGACACTCGAGGCCATATGATTTGTTATGATATCTAAATTGCTTACTTGATGATTATGGTTGGATGGTTTGTTTAGTATGCTTTGTGAATGTTACATAAGTATATGAAGAAATTGAGTAGCAAGAGTGATAACTCCCAATTTTTAGATAATTTTAAGACATATTTTAATATATTTGGGAGTCATCTATAATAAATCAAAGGGATTTTAGTCAGATTTTGATAAGATATTGATTTAAAGGGATTTCATTATAAATATCAAAGTTTAGGATAAAAATAATGATTTTGATATTAATAATAAAAATAATAATTTAACATAAAAAGAAAAAGATATTTTAATTATTATTATTATTGTTATTATCATCATTATCATTATTTATTATTGTCATTATCTTTTTTTTTCATCTTTTTGTTTGATTTTATTTTGCTAGAGAGACATTGCATGAGAATATATGAACCTGACCTACATATAGGGGCTAAGCTTCTTCAGGAAGGAGGAGGAGAACACACGTCCAGGTACAGACGGAAGGAGGGGCATGTGAGTTTTGTCATCATCTTCACATGAGGATGAGAGGACCGTGGAGGCAACTGATTTGAAGACCAGAAGTGTTGTTGTGCACTGGATAAGAGGATGCTGTAGAGAATTAGAGGTAATTGAAGCTTAGAAGATATTTGAAGCTCAATCTTTTAGTTTTATTAATTTCTTCTCTTTCCTTTCAGTTAACTCTTATTTTGCTATGGATTATTATTGCTTTGATTTAGTTTTGGTTATGACTATGAGTAGCTAAATTTATTATTCCAGGAATGCTTTGAACTATTAGATGGATTGAGACTTAATTTTTTCTTTCTTTTATTTATTAATGAAATTTATGTATTGATTTTACCTCGTGCTTACTGCTTTTGGGTGATTGATCACCACTTAGATTGTTGGGTTCAATTGAGTAATGCTTGAGAAAGCTAATTTAATTAGAAAACTTAGATAAAATCATGCTAGATTAGAAGTTTAGGGGTTAAATGGATGGTTTGTTAATAGAATAGAGATATATCTATTAGCCTAGTATTGTGTAATTGAGGATAGAGCGTAATGAGTATTTTTGTTAACTGAGACAAGAGATTGTGCAAGTTAATTGAGAATATAAAATTGGTTTTGACTTGGTAAAGCTTTATCAATTAATTTTGGACCTCTGACAAGCATATCTTTTCATTATCAATTTAAGATTTAAGTTAGTCTTATGAAGTACAATAGGATAAGTTATCCTAGGTTCCTCCAATCTTGAAAAAAAATCTTAACTTTGGAATTCTCAAATAAATCTTTTCTTAAACAAATTAAATTTAAAAATATTCTTGCTCAACCTGATTGAGAACTTAATTGAGATAATTAATTCATTTTTGTTATAGTCATTGTAGGAACGATCTTTTCATATTACTTGCGATCCGTGCACTTGCGATTAAGCTAGACGGCTAACAAGTTTTTGGCTCCTTTGCTAGGGACTAACGACAAAAGTTTATGTGGTTAATTATTGCAATTGTTTGATAAATTACAATTGAGTTTTAAACTGTTATGGATTATCTTTGGTGGACTAATGGGGCAAGTAGTAGATTTGAGCATAAAAATAATTATACAAATTATTATTATGACTCTTTTGCATGTGAATCTCCATGTGAGTACAATTGTTGTAGTTCTTGTGGATATTTTCACTTGAATGAGCAATGTCCCTATGTCTCAACATTAGATTATAGGGAGGATGATTTTGATATGGCTCAAACTAATTCGCATGATTATACTTTTAGCCCTGGATGGAATCATGGGCAACCATTATCTTGGGATCCTAATTATTATTTTCCTTCATATGCATCACATCCTCATATATCACCCAATACTCATGTAGATGACATTACTTCTATTGATAAGGAGGAGCTTACAACAAAGGATTTGCTTCAATGTCTTCTAGAAAATCAAAATAAATTCTTGAGAATTTTTCACGGAGAGAAAACTAAGGATCATACTCAAGATGTAGCATTACAAATTGATGAAACGACTTCTAATCTTGAGTCTTTGAATCAAAAAGGAATTTTTGATGATATATCAAAAGGCTCTCCATTAGAAGATGAGATATCAAATGAACAATTGACTATAGGGAGTGACGAAGTATCCCTACTAGATTGTGATAATACTAGTGGTAGTTGTGAGTTATAAATTAATAAAAGAGAGAACAATACTGAGTGTCTAGAGGAGGTTTCGATTGTGAAACATAATCCATGTGAGTTTGATGATGAGGTTAGTAAGAAAATCTGAAGAATTGCTATAGATGATCCTCTTATTGAAGTTTTGACTTTTATTGGTGAGAGTTAAGTCGATTTGTTGGGTGTTCTAGATTCTTAGAAGCTTCTACATTTGATTGTCTACATATGCATGTTGTGCCTTCTTTGAATTTAATGAATGCTTATACTCTGAAATTGCTAATGATTGATGAAGTACATGTAATTAATGTGAATGAGCACCTTTTCTGTTTTAAACCTTGTTGCACAAAATAAACAAAAACAAGGTGGTCATGGTGTTTGATACTTATGATTAGGTGCATGTTTCTCAAAGTCTGGCTAAGGACTATAAATTTAGCGCTTCTTGGAAGGCAACCCAAGGTTTTGGTAATTTAATTTTTTTTTCTTTATGTTTTTCTAGATTTCCTTTTATGTTCATTTTGCAGCCCCTGATGATATGTGCCACCTTGACAACAATGATAAGGAGAAATTGAGAGTGCAAATCAAAAACAAATGGGGGAGTATTCTTCTACTTTACTTTGAATTGTTGTTGAATTTGCATGTGCTAGATATTGATCACAATTTTTATTTAGCATGTCTCACTTATTGTTGAATTGACGCAAATCTGAACCCTTAGGAATTCATATCAACTGCGTATCTCAATATGATTAAACTAGTTTCATTCTTCCTCACTTTTACTATATCATGTTATATGTTCACATTGAGGACAATGTAAAATTTAAGTGTGGGGGAGGTAATATTAATTTTGCAACTTACACAACTTGTCCTTAAGTTTTTAATTATTCTTGAGCATAAACAAAAATTTGTTTTTGGAAACTTATGAACAACAATTTTTTTACTCTTGAAAGTTGAGATTTTAATTATGAACATTTTTAAGGTTGGTTTGATTTAAACTTTAAATGATTGAATCTGATTAGAACTCGGTTTTGTGTTCTTGAGTGTTAGTAAATAGGCAAAAATTTGGCTGGGGTGATTCACTTTAGGACGTCAAATAACCTGTGAGGAATTATTTGAGCTTATATATATTTTTTAAGAGAGAGTACACTTATTGTGATTTCATCCCTAGAACTTGTCTTGAATCTCTTTTGAAGCTAAAAATTCCCTTTGTATACATAAAGATGATTTTGGCATTCATTTTCATTATTTACTTTAGTTAGTGCTAAGTAAAATAAAAAAAATAAAGGGGATTGAAGGGATAAAAAAACAAAAAAAGAAAAAAAGAAAAGAAAAGGAATAAGAACAACAACAACTCAACTAATTTCTTTAGACATGACTTAGTAACCGAGGGCACTTTATCACCAATGTTGGCACTCGTGTCAAATGATTAAGTTAAAGAGGGTTATGAATTGGGCTAAAAGTCTTTTGAGGTGCCTATTGGAGTAACTGAATAACCGGTGCTGCATTGCCCATGTGCAGGGTCGCGTCAAAATCAAACCTCCAACAGCTCAAGATAAAAAAAAAAGGTTGTAGGAATAATTGAGTAACCGGTGTTGCATCACCCATATGCAGGGTCGCATCAAAAAGGGACCTCGAATGGCTAAAAAGCAGAAATAAAACAAAATAAATTTAAATAAAATGTTCATTCCTCATAAAATTTCCCTTCATTCTTCATGTCCTTTATTGACCTGCTTGACACTAACTAAAATTTTATCCATTATTTAGTCCTTTTGATTTATGTATGCATTAGGATAATAAAGTGGATATTGAGATGAAAAGCAAGCCTATGGTAGATGTGCACTCAAACATTGCATATTCTATCAGACTAATTAGTCATATTTGTCTATATCTTCAAGAATGCACCACATATGTGTTTATGTGGTATAAGATGGTGCCACATATGAGCCTGTGTATCATATGGCACACCAAGTATATATAGACATCGATAACTTTCATCCAACCACCAACGCACATGGCAACTTCTCATTGTGCCAACTCAAAAGCTTATTCGTACATGTAGGACCTAAATGGCACCACACATGCCTCTAGGTGCCACAAAATGACACCAAGTATGCCAAAGTACCCATACACTAGCATCCTTTATCCGACTACTTATACGCACTAAGCCTCATGTAATCTAAAGACTCATTCTTAACCCAAAGGGCTGAATCATATAGTCCCATAAACCTCATTCTATCTTTTGGACTCTAACCATACTGGGCTTAGTAGTCTTCTTGGCTTAGGCTTATTCTCAATCTTCTAAGCCCAAAATTCAGGATATTACAAATAACTCCATTAACGATCTTAATGTCATTAAATGAGTGTGGCCCCCTTACTTTTGTAAGTGGAATTTGTAGATAATAAAATTCACCACTGCTTGGTGTTGTTTTGCAATTCCACCTTCTCAAAATCCTTTTTTCCTTCTCTTACAATTCTGTGTATCCCTTAGGTACACATACATTAAGGAAGGAGTTATAATGGTCTACATTCTATAACGCAAGTAGTAACAATGAACAAACCTCATGAACAACTAAAATCATAGTTATGTCAAATAATTTAGAAGGAGAGGTCTTTTAATAAACATTTAACTTCTTCAAGACACAAACAACAATTGACCATCGCTTTAACCATCATGGACATCTTTGATCAAGGAACAATGAGACATGATTGGGATTGACTTGGTTTGAGAGAAGAACTAAGAAGGAAAGTAAATGATAACTTTTAATTATGATGTGGTGTGGATGAAATCAGATTAGGGAAATAGTGATATTTTAGAGACACTGGGGAGTAAGAATGTGTAGGCAACACATTAGGAAGTTTGGAACCTAAAAATTTGAAGGTGTGCAGATGAAAAGTAAAATTTGAATTTGGAAGTTGAAATTTGAAATTGTAGTAAAATGGAGTTTCTTCCCTTCAAGCAAAGGAATTTGAGCACCAAACTTTCTAAGTGTTGGGATTGGGTCGAATAGGTGGCATATATATGCCTAACTTGTTATGCAAGGTTCACATTCCTATGCAATCCTTTATACATTTTTTGTTAGGAAATAGATGAAATATAACTAAGAACATGTCATACTTGCAACAATATAGCCTATACACATCCCTTGTGAGAGGCAAACGATAGTCAAAAGACAAATATCTACATAGACAATTCAGCTTTCGGACGCAGCTGATATAAAGTCTGGTGCGCCTCTGCATTGTGATTATATCTACATAAACAAATAGAAAATGACAACATAAGGTTTGTTTGTTAGTGACTTCGAGTAGTGTACTAAGATAATATGAGGATGAAGCATATTCATGTTTAAGGGTTTGAGAAAGTCAACTTTATAAGAGGGAGTAGCAGGCTTACCATAAACTTGCTACAAGAATTTATTGTAATAAGATAAACTTAGTAGACACAAGAAGACATAAACCACAAAGATGAAAGACACTATACATGGTTACATTAGCTAATAAACATGAAGATGGTATAAAAAGTGTTGGTTGCAGAAAGTAGCTTGTGAGAGAAAAACAAACATCATCAACCCCCATATTTGTACAAATTTGGAATGACATTAGCCACATTTTGAAAGTGAAAGCGTCAATTTTGTATGCCTAAGGTAATCAACAAAAAACTACATTGATATGACCCTTGCAGATGCTAATAAAAGACATAAAAAAAAAGTAAAAGTTGCAATTAGCATATGCATGGTCAACATAACATAATATATCTATTTACATATACATATATATATATTTGGCTAAATTGTGATAGACGTACTTGATGGGAGAAGGTGAAAAGGGATCTGTAAGAATTTTGGGCATACCTGGAATTCGATTGACTCATTGAAGTACCCACACGAAACCAGATCAGCACCGATATGGACCTCGATCGCATTACACAGCAAATACACCAAAGAGATGAAGAGAAAAGAACATTCTTATGAGAAAATCTTTTTAAGGGAGAATTGTGTATTATATCATCATTAGCCTTCTCCCTTAATCTCACACCTTATATATGTAAGGTTACATAGGAATAGATGCAACCCTTAAACGTATGGTTACATAGGAATAGATATAACCTTTAAAACACAAAGGGTATGACTCTTTATAACCTATGTCTCTCCATGAAGCCCATCTTGAATTAGGCTTGGGCCCTAATCCACCAAGGGTGGACTAGTATATTCCAACATCTCCCACCCACACTTGGTGGATTAGATGTTATGGGTCAAGTCTCTTTCTCTTACTTCTTTAATACTAGGTGTTTTGCCGTGACTGCATGACGTCTCCATTTGGGTGCTTTGTACTAGAAATCCCTTTTTACAGAGATCATCACAAGACAACCTTGTAGTGCAGCTTGATATTGATATAATACCTGAATGTCCTAGATTTACCAAAATACACTTTACTCATGGTCAATATAATCCCTCTTGAGTCAGTATAAAACTCAGATTGCCTTTCTCATATGCATAGTGTCTACACTTATTAAACTACAAAATAATATCATAAGGGATTGGTCTTAGACACCAATATAGGTGTGTATATTCAGGTAATAATCTTTCTTTCGCCCATATATCACTTTGATATGTATCAACCATTTTCCTAACATAATGCCTTTAGATCGCATCAATCATGATCATAAGACAAAATGCTAAAGTAGCAGATGTTGAAACATATTTCCATGATAATGTCAAAGTCAAAGGACATCAATAAAGGGTTAATCTTTCTGGGACTCACACAGCAATGAAGCAAGGATCTATTCATTTGCTTCCTATTTGTGGTTCTTTAGCACATGTGGTATGAATCACACGCTACGATATTACTCTTATACCTTAAGAGCATATGTCGTTTGATTTTATCATTAACACCGTACAGACTTAAGTCTGGACACTCCCAGTATCTAAACCCAAATTCCTCAACTCCACTCATATTATATGACGTCAATTTTGAAGAATTTGTTGACTGGCAACAGGTATCATAGATGTGGGTTTCCATGATTCGATCCATATTTTTACAATCAAGGATCTCATCTCGACTTACTACACTTTAAGTCGAGGCGACATATTTGTGTTATTCTCTACCATATTAGCACTCTTGATACTTTACTAGTGAACACAATTGTCTCATCTTTGCACACTCCTCCTGAATGTCAAAGGCGGTCGCTTGTGTGAGGAAGACAACCTCACCAACCTGTACGATATACTAGACATTGTATACTTACACACACATTAAAAGCCAAAATGAAGTATTATTACTCCATACTATATATATGCCAAAGAACTTAACATGTTTCTTATACATGCCCTTGGTCATTAGGCTTAGTTAGAGAACTTTGCATATGAATACATTGTTCAACAATAATTTTATGCGTTATAGCATATCTCATATAGCTATACCTTTACATTTAGTTTATCTATTATGCTTAGGGTCTTTTATTTAAGCAATTTCTACGTGTACTCGCAATACTTTGACACTATATTTGAATTCTCATTTTCAAAATCTCTCATGTTCTATAAACATTATCAGCTATATAGCCTCTCGTACTACCATAGCACATACTTTGAACGTGCATAATCAATGCACTCTATAAGTATCTTAGGACCCTTATGTGAAACCATTTAATGTCTCTCATAATGGTTAAACTAGTACCAAATTATAAGTCTTACCATGAACATATATCTAGTCTTGTATATATCAATGCATATATCACACTACTAAAAGTATCTATAAGGACATTCTTTTCCATATCTTCTTGGTCGGTTTAGTCAGGGAAATTTATCAAGACTCAAACTCACCCCTAAAATCATGGGGTATCTATGGGATTGCATTCACTTATTTTGAACCACTTGAGAATCTTCTTAATGTAATTCTCTTATAAAAGATATGAGTCTTTTTAAGCTATTTCTTAGGACCTCAAATCCAACAGCTTTACGATGAACTTCTTTTTCAAAATGTACTAGCACCATTCTTTAATAGGCATTACCAAATTCAAACTATATATGGCTAATAGTATATCATCACAAATCATTTACCAATGGTTCTCTTCAACCATTTAAAAAATGCATTGGGTTACCTCTCTTTCAAAGCATTAAACATCACTATCTAAACAATTGTATCAATCCATAAAATGACTTCTACAAAACAAACTCATGAAGTCACCACTATATGAAACTTCAAATACTATTTTTAGTAAAATCTAATAGTCACTGCATACAGATTTTTTCATCTAGATCATCACTCAAAGTGTATGTTTTACATTGACATGATGTAAATTTAAATTCAAATAGTTAACTATTGCCATATTAAAACTAATTTAAATGCACAACAAGTGAGAAAAAATGCCTTCCTGTTATGCATACCCCTTTGTAACAACAAGTCTTGTGTATGTCAATTGATTTACCCACTTTCCATTGCTTTCTTCCATTCTCTCTTGTCATGTCCTCTTGTACAGAATGTGACTCATCATCCTCCTTTAAAATAACCATGAACATTTTTCTCAGTTATCCCTTTTCTCATGAGCTTTTTTTTATTTCATATTTATTTTGTTTGGTCTCTTTATTGACCATTCTAAGCTCCCACTCTCAAAAACAATTGAGGATTATTGGCATGTTTTGCACTGCCTTGTCCTTGTGTCTTGCAAAGAGATGCAATGTGATTAGTTTCAACCTTAATTGAAAACTTATTCACAAATGTGGTACCTTTCAATTCTTTTTTTTTTTTTTTGTCATAATTCTATCATCATTTCACTCTTGAAAATGTAACTCTTATAAGCTCCCACTTACCACTACTATGGGAATTTGCAACCGACCCTTATGGTCTATGAAAACTCAAATTTGATTTTTATTTGGTCCAACATTTATAGGGTATGATAGTGACTACTTTAGAGGGTACATGGTTAAACTCAAGTCCACATAACTTGATGAAACCAAGGATGTGTGCATGTGTGCTCATCCACCAAAAGTGGACAAGATAATACTCTCCCACTCACATTTGGTGGATTTGCATGAGCCATAATATGTTTAATCATATCTAATAGCATTCCATTATGCCTTTATAAAATCATTTTTGGTGATGGAGTTCCTCGGATAGTTATCTATTTATTTATCCCTTATTTTCACAAAGCTAACTAAAACTGGTCAAATTGATGCTCACTTCTTTGATCAATTCATGGGACCTTTAAAATTCCTATCCAATTGATTGTCGAACTTCATTCACATATTGTCTAAAGCAACAATCTTCAGACTTGTGAGAAATTAAGTAATAACATGAGAAATCATCAGCAAAAATAATAATTTACCCAACTCTGTGTCTTACCCTCAAACTTATAGGACCATATGCAATGAGATAGAATAATTGCAATGTAAACTTAGTTCTAGTATCTTACTGAAAATTTTTTATTATACTATTTCTAGAACCAAATTCTATGTCTTTGACTAGTAAGACACGTATTTAAGTCAATACTTAAATTAGAAGAAATGGTAATGCAATTTTACACAAAGAATTTACCAACCAAAGATAATTGAAAGAAAGATTGAATCACAGCTATATAATTTTATAGGGCAATTTATACTATTTTGTTTCCCTTGTTAAGCCATATAGGTCTCGTAACCTTTTCTTTACTAAGCTAACATCTCAACTTCAATTTTACCATGACTATTTGTCAATAGCTTGACAATGAATTATTTTTATAAATACCAGAACTTATAAATTATGTTCTTGATAGCCTCTCTTGGCTTAGCCACTCAAAGTATCCTACACACAGGATTTTTCATAATTTATTTAATCCAAGAACTTATCAATTATATAACACATTGAAGTATACAACATCATGTACTTGTATTATTCCTGACTAGAAAAAATAACAACGTCATTGGGTCTATAATCAGGAGAATACGTTTGTACCTCCCATCACACAAATTCCAATTATGTCATTATCATCTATCAAGAAATTCATACAAGTACCTTAAATAAGATGCTCAATTATTACTCTTAAAAGACTCATTTTCTAAGAGCTCCCACTGAGATAGAGCATATAACGCTCTTGAAAGATTCATTTTCCAAGAGCTCCCACTTATGAAGAGTATTTTGACTTTTACTTCTTCATACTTTCATCACATTATATTCATAATGTCTTATTAACCTCTTATCTAGGAGTTGGGAAAACTTAATAGTTTTTCTAAGTTCTCTATGCATTTCATTTATGTACATTTTAATTTCCAGCCAAAAATACTTCCTCTAAAGAGTTAAGTTTCCATGCTTCTCAAACTTAGTTTGACAGGTTCTCAACAAATATTATTTTTCTAAAGTTGCGAGAATTTTGTGTCTCCTATTATTTCAACAATCTTTCAAATTTTCTAAAAGAAATATCCCATATATCTTATTCAAACTATATTTGTTTCCTAATAGAGACATTTTGTATTTCTTCTTAAAATTCTATAGTTTCAGGTATTGGGAATTTGGACTAGGCTTAGGACTTTATTCTTCACTTAAGATGGGTCTTTACTCTTTACCCAAGGAGTAATATTTTCCTGAACTCCACCTTGATCCAGAGTTTGGACATTAAGAAATCTCTCCATTTGAGATTTTCTTTCACTTTGATCCGACACTGCTTCCTCAGTATTTGATCCTTCACTTTTACCTCTTTTCAGGTTGCTCTGGATTCGAATCTTGACATCTTAAGATTCAAGAGATTCAAGTTCCTCTTAGGACTGATCTTCTTAGTTCTCTTCCAGTTGCTCATCTTATTCCATTTCAGGATTAATTATAACCCTACTCTGGATTCTTTCATCTTGATCTTCTATCAAGATATTATCCTTCTAGATTGTCACTCAATTTTATATTCTAATAGAAAAATCCCTATATCATCTGTTACCCAGAGGCTCACATTTCTCTGAGTAATTTATGTTTAGAACAACATTCAATGGTTTTATCTGAAAAACTTGTTTATTATTATTTTTTTTTTTAAAAAAAAACTAAAGTTGGGCTGGCTAGATTGGGCTCTTATTTTATTAAAAAGAAAAGTTTTTCTTGTTTGACGCGTTGGGTGCGTGCATGGTCAAAATTAGTTGAAAATATGTCAAAAAGTGAAAATATTAAGATCATATAACACCGTAATATCATGATATGGAGATTAGACATCATAATATTGAGATATGCCTAAAGGGATTTTGTCATGTATTCCATCACAAGAGATAAAATAAATATTTATGGAATCGTACGGATAATTGAGATCCAATGACAAAGGTATGATGCAGGCCCAAAAAGAAAACCGTATTGCTCCCATAAGAAAAATAATATTATGCATGCCACGAGAAAAAAAGAATACATATATTTAGAGAAGGATTATAATCTCATAAAACCTACAATAACTACCTGGCTCTGATACCATGTAAGAATTTTAGGTGTACCTGGAATCTGATTGACTCGTTAAAGTACCCACACAAAACCAAATCAACACCGATGCAGACCCCGATCACGTTACACAGCAAATACACTAAAGAGATGAAGAGAAGAGAACATTCTTATGAGAAAATCTTTTTGAGGGAAAATTGTGTATTATATCATCATTAGTCTTCTCCCGTAATCTCATACCTTATATATGTAGTGTACGTAAGGTTATATAGGAATAGATGCAACCCTTAAACATACGGTTACATAGGAATAGATATAACCTTTAAAACACAAAGGGTATAACTCTTTATAACTCATGTCTCTTCATGAAGCCCATCTTGAATTGGGCTTGGGCCCTAATCCACCAATGATAGACTAGTATATTCCAACAGGATCAAATGGCTGGAGAATAAGAAAACGTGAAAAAACACCATGTTATATTCATCTTTAGATTGATACAGAGAAACAAGTATTAATATAAAGGGAATTCAACCTTAGAGTGTTTTTGAAAAAATATAACCACTTCAGGCTTACATTGGATAAAAGCCACCAGATATCAACTAACAGAAAAAGAGCTTGGAAATTGGACGCATTGAATCCGATGGATAAAACAGAGGTGCTGCCCACTATTAAATATGCATCTAAAGAAGTAAACCGCAAACAAAGCAATATAGTTGAACTAATACTTGTGGAAGACTCGACGGAAATATAAGTGGTGTTACTGATTTCACATGTTGCGAATTGTACAGATGTTGGAGGCAGAATGGAGTGAGGTCGCTATGAATCACTTGTGATCCAATGTTTGTATGCGATGAGTTTAACTTTGAGCACTTTGTTGTCCATGTTCACTACTATGAAAGAGGGGAGCTAAGGATCGGGACTTATAGATATTATGACTCAAAATATCTATTCTTTCGTTGCTTGTACTGTGTCATCTGGATGCAAGGGGTTCACAACCATGAGTGGGAATCTGCAGATGATCATGATTTCAGGTTCAATAGAAATGATGCGAGCATAATCTCGACAGATATCCCTTACACGAAAATAAGAATGCATGTCAGTGAGAACGCATGAATATAATTGAGATACCAAACTTCTGGTGCCACGTATATAAAGATAACATGAAATCATCAAGGACGTCGGAGGAGGAGGGTAACAATGTCGGGAGAGGACTTAATTTTACCTTCCACAAATGAGCTAGGTCCAAAATTAGATTTTGTGAATGATGAGAATGAAGCGAGAAATTAAGCTCTGGGTTGCGACGCTCTTGGTCTAGTCATGTTTCAACAATTGCTTTAATTTACCTGTGTTGTTTTTTAAGTCAACATTTATTTGTTTCAGTTAATATCAACACTGTCGTGTTTGCAGCATTTTATGTATTTAGGTTTGTTGCTTCAGGGTCGTTAAGTTAATGTAATGAGTTTTCGGATCAGCCTTTAATGAAATTACGTTGGACAAAATAGCAGAGGCAGCCCCATATTAATATGCCTTGTTTAAGGATATGCAAGGCCGAACAAAACAACCTATATTTGCAATAAAAATCATGTGGCCTTAGAATAAAGCCCAGTTTGTAGGAACATAGGGCCAAACAATACAGCCCATATAAACAATACGGCCAGTCTTTGAAAGAAAAAACATCGACAATGAACAAAACAAAAGAATAAACAGCTATTACACAATCAATGGGACAAACTCCTAAAACTACACAATGAATCCAAGTCCATGTATAAAAAAGTACAACACAAAAAAAAAAAAACGAACCCACAGAACAACTAAATTCATAATAAACGTTTACATAGTCCTGGACTACAAAAAAAAAAAAGGTCAACTGTAGTTTGTAGACAAAAATGAACACACAAAACAACTAAAAGAAATTAAATATTAGATTTGAAAATGGTGGAGGGAAGAGGATGACAGATCAGGATAGAGTCATCCAAGCATGGCAATCCTATTTTCAAGGACCTCCTGATAGTTTGGATTGAAGAAAACCCTTGTGGCATTGCAATATGAGGTTAAGCTGACACCACCATCAGTACTCCCTTCCATCATTGCACACTGGATTACAACAAACACAAGGTCTTCAAAAGTACCCATATGCTCTGATTGTTGTATCAGTACAATCACCATGTAGAACACAAGTTATCACCTTGTGGGAACTAAATAACAGAACAACTAAAATTAAATTAAAATGGTTCAAATACGACAATAAACAATGAACATACCCAGCAAATGCAAATTGAAAAGGGCTGCTGTTGTTTGTTGTTACCCGTCACAAAATACTCTTTTGTCATCCAAAATCAAAACAGCCTCCTTTGCAAAAAACGCCTAAGGACTGACTCATCTTTATACATGGCGATTAGAAAACTGCACACATCTGAAAACACAAACAGATAAAGAAAGGTGAATATATCACACCCTGAATAAGTCACGAACTTTACATCGAAAATGCTCAAGTGGTCATATTGACATACCAACTAAACACCTTGGCCTTGTTCCTCTACTAGTAACGTGGAGAACCATTTGGAGGTTAATACAATGTTTAAGCAACCCTCTGGCAACACGCTCGATCTGTGACATGGGAAGAAGCTTGAGGTGGTATTTCTTTAGAAGCACCTCACTATACTTCCGGACAGCAAAGTTTTTGATCCTATAGCAGTGATCTTCTCCAAGCATAGGAGCGAAACGATGGATGGTGGCATAATTGTCCAATAATACGATCATGCGGTACATCTAAAAGGTGTGTGTGCAGATTTCAAAGAAGACAATATCAAACTTCACATGCAAATACAGACAAAGCAAAAGATGATAAGCAAAGTTTGGCAAAGCAAGAGTATATTTACGCTGCTGGCCCACCTCCGATCGAACAGGACCAACTGAAATGCAACCAACTCTTTCATTGGATGATAAGTCTGAGTGGGTAACGAACAACCTCCTTCGAAATGATCCTGTAGACCTTCACCAAGACAATATCTTCACACAGTCCCTCTGATAAGCTTAAAAGACTCACAATACGTCCCTCCTCCATGCCAGTAGCTCCTAATATGACAAACCATAAAACAGAGGCGGCGCTTATTTAAAGGGTCGAGCAGATGACGGACAATATTGAAGCAAAAGGAAGTTGAGGGAGCATGCATTTAAATAGGGGATATGTCGAGCGACTGACCCAATAACTGGCTACACTAACTAACCAAACAAGTATAATAAATGATACCCCAACAAAAACATATATAAAATGATTCAAATGACAACAATATTAAATAGCTATCTGGCTCTGAAACGATCAATTAATGTGAGGTGGACATCAATGATTACCGATTGGCCGTGCTGATCATGATCACATGCATCCTAGAACGGCATTTCCCATCATTGAGCAAGACCTTCACAATATAAACATGGCTTTAAAGCGTTTTACAGAAGTAATGGTATTGTGGAAAAAGAATGGTTGGTAGATGTAGGTACTCATATTTGAGCTAAGCTGGCAAAGCTTCAACATCCTGCAAATCAAATCTGGATGGCGTCCATGACTCTGTAAATTGCGTCTCATCCGGCCAACAGATACAACATCTAAGTGGTTTCGTAGCGTTAACTCATCTCCAGCCATGAGAGCGGTATGTTTATTACAAAATACAGGGGCATGGTATGGGGAAGGAGGTCGATATGATTTGAAGCAAATGAGAGCTATAACATGAGGGGAGGGCAAGAGGTTTCGAAGAAATTTAGGTTTGAACACCAGTACAAAAAAGGTGTTTTAGACCGGCCCATTTAGACCGGTTGTAGTGGATGCAGGTCTAAAAGAAATGCGCAGTGGCATTTTCGTTATTATAAACAAGTTGGGAGACCGGTTATTATAATAACCGGTCTAAAAAAGATTATTTAGACCGGTTCTATTCTAACCGGTCTAAAAAAATTAGGGATTTTATTTTTTAGACCGGTTACTAAGAGAACCAGTCTAAAATATATTTTTTTAGACCGGTTAAGAGGATAACCGGTCTAAAAAAATGGTTTTTAAGACCGGTTGCCTAACAACCGGTCTTAAAAGTCCTTAAAAGTGGACTTTTAAGATCGGTTGTTAGGCAACCGGTCTTAAAAGTCCACTTTTAAGACCGGTTATCCTCTTAACCGGTCTAAAAAATATTCTGAATTTACTTTCGAGCCGTGCCTCATCAGCTCACACTCCCGCCTCTTCCAATCTGAAATCGATCCCTTCCATTCTGAATCACCCAAGCAAGTTTGTTCCCAATCTTTTCTCTCCTCAGCGCGAGTCCTCGTCCCTTACCTTATCCCATTCTGAATCGAGTCCGTCGTCGCTCTTCGGCCGCTGTACTGTCGTGGGTGCTTGTGGGTGCTGTCGAGGAACATACCTCATACATTGCTTCAGCTGCTCGTGGGTGCTGTCGAGGAACATACCTCATACATTGCTTCAGCTGCTCGTGGGTGCTGTCGTCCCTGCTTATTCACTGCATTTCTGGGGCATCTTCGTCTTCAATTTCTTTTTTGAGGTATGTTCCTCCTCTGTTCTGAGAAAACACCATTATGTTCCTCCTCTGTTCTATTGTTGAATGTGAATGCACATTAGGTGTTTGATAAAATGTTTGAAAGGAGAAATTAAAGACATTTATATTCGGTATAAGCTGTCATGTCCGTGAGGTTTGCGATTGTCTGTAAGCTAAGCTTCAAGTTCATATCTAGTTTGTTTCTGTTGGACTTTCTTTTTTCATCTATCTTGAATTGTCTAACTCAAAAGGTTAATTCAGCTACATTTGATTTGTTATGCTTTCAAATGTCATCAAGGTAGAAGTTGGCCCATCTTATTATGATATAAAATTAATTTAATTTAGCTGTTGACATCTTCAAATCAATTATTTCATTGACGAGGAAGCAAGTTCGTACAAACTCACCAATACCCGAACGCATATTGCGTTGTGTTGAACGTACTTGAAACTATGAGTCCACAACTCAGCCAGACATGAGAAAATTCAATTGCATAGATAACTTCAAAAAAATGTATTTCATCATTTTCTCCAATATGGGATTTAGAATCAGAAGTCTCAATCTCAACTTGATAAATCCTTTGCTAATGCTTTCCATCTTCCATTTGAGTTTGAGTTCCGCAACTTGATAATAAATAAGTTAGCCAATGACTTATAATGTTATACATTATTTTGAGTTGATGATATGAAAGAACAACATAATTTATCTCAAGGGCAACATGCATGTTAATAAATGAATACTTTTGGAGTGTATGACAAAATTTATTACTTTTATAATGAAGGCAAATTAAAGAGATTATGATAGGATGATACGATGAGTGTGATGGGTTAATAATAATGGTGAGATTCGGTGGCATAATGGATGAGAGAAGCAGTTAGTTAATAGGAGTAGTAATATATAAATGGGGATAGATGAGAAAGGGGCGGCTGATAAAGTGGATAGAAGAAGATATATATGGAATGAGAGGGAAAGCTCTGTGTGTGTGTGTGTGTGTGTGTGTGTGTGTGTGTGTGTGTGTGTTTTATAATAAAGATACGCGTCAAAGAATATGGCCTTTGATAGATTATCATTCTTTTAGATAAGTGAGGATAAGGACATTCATTCCTTGCAGGATTATATTTGCTTCACCATAATCCATCCTTCAAATATACTTATATCACTAGTTAAATCCCAATATATATATATTCTCCGGAATATAGTCAAATTAATTAATGCTTGATTACACAGAGAAAAGGGGGGGTGGAGTTGGTAATTGACAACACTAGAAAGATCAATAATGAATTAGATTTACGAACGTGAGTTGATAGGGGTAGGCATTAATGGCGCGAGAGGCAGAAACGTCAAAAGCAATGAGTTGTGATCGAACAAGTGGCTTAATTGATTGACAAATATTCCATGAGAATAGAATTAGAGAGAATGAATGAGAGTGCAAGTGGCAAATGGCAATATTCCTTAGAATCTGGAATGGGGACGGAGTGAAATATAATATGCATCACTATATTCTTCTTCTTCCCATTTGACATTATTTATAAAGAAAGCCAAGAGGCCCCAACCCCATCCTCTTTCTCCATCTCATCTAATCTAATGTTCCCTCCTTTTTTTCAATTATTATTCATTCATTCATATGCGTTTTTGCTCTATATGCTTTTTATATTATGCTAATTACTGCTTAATTCATTATCTTCTCTCAAGCACACTGTCAACAATTAACGGGTTTAGTGACCGTTGGTCAAATTGGTCAGACAGTGATTATATATAGGCCTAGTCTCACCAAATTGAAGGCAGAAGAGAAGAAACAAGCTCGAAAAGTGTTTCTAAGAAAACAGCTAAAGCCAAAACTGGTAAGCAAGTTAAGGGCTTAGCTTTCATTTTCCTATTTACACTTGTCCCTTGCGACATTTCCCTAATAGTATAATGATTTTTCGCAATGATATATATATATATATATATTTGTTGATGGATGGAAGTATACATATGCAAATATGTGTGTGTGTGTGTGTATTGATTGATGAAAGGCTTGTTGTAGATCACGAGCAGGGCTTAGGCTTTTCATTATTTCTATTTGAGTAATGAATTCTTCATTCTTTTATGATGAATAAAATATATGAACATAAATAATTGGGAAGGATAGGAATATATCATATATATAGGTAATGATCCGGGTGCTATATTAATCATTATTGGTTTTTTGGCCATTCACATTCAATATGCATGAATGGGGTTGAGATCTAACTTATTTAACCCCATTCATATAAATTTGTGGCCAAAATGTTTCTTATATTTCAAATAAGTAAAAAAGTCAACACTCTTGTTTATGCTTGAAGAAAAAAGATGACCCATTCTCATCATACTCCTACCTTTTCCAGGGGAAAAAGTAGAAAACAAAAAAAGGTGTTGGAATATATGGATCGTAGTTGGATACAAGCTAAACGGACGAGTGTTGAATATGATGTTGGGGTGAGGGGTTTTTTAGACTTTGCAAAAAGAAATGCCGATGATGATAGTGGGATGTTTTATTGCCCTTGTGTAAAATGTTTGAATGAGAAGCGATTAAGTGCTGCAGATATATATACACATTTAATTTGTGAAGGGTTTTGTAAGACGTATGTAGTATGGGTATGGCATGGTGAACAATTAGAAATGCCAAGTGCATCTCAACAGGGGGAAGTGACTTGTGATGATAATGACACGGATATGGATGATCGGATAGAGGATATTATTTGTGATGTAGGAGAAGAGGCTTTTGAACAATCACATGCATATGGTAATATGTGCAGTGATGCTAAGAAGCCGCTATACCCGGGGTGTAAAAAATACAAATTGCTGAATGCTATATTGAAATTGGTAAGCTTGAAAGCACGGCATGGATGGAGCGACAAGAGTTTTTCAGAAATGCTTGAGGCCTTTAAAGATATGCTTCCTGATGATAATGTGTTGCCTTGTCGATACTATGATGCTAAGAAAATACTGTGTCCACTAGGGATGAAGTATAAAAAGATCCATGCTTGCCCTAATGATTGCATATTATATAGAAAAGATCATGAAGAGAAGGAGCAATGTCCGATATGTGAAACTCTGAGGTATAAATCAAATAAGGGCCCTGCAAAAGTGTTGTGGTATCTTCCAATCATTCCAAGGTTCAAGCGCCTGTTTGCTAATGAAATTGATGCCAAAAATTTGAGATGGCATGCAGATGAGCGGATTTCTGATGGAAAGCTTCGACATCCAGCTGATTCTTCTGAATGGCAAAAAATTGATCAATTATTTCCTAGCTTCGGTGAAGAACCTAGGAATCTCAAGCTTGGGCTTAGCACAGATGGTATGAATCCTTATGGTAGCCGAAGCAGTATACATAGTTCATGGCCTGTTCTGTTGGTAATTTACAACTTATCTCCTTTGTTACATATGAAACGAAGTACATTATGTTGTCTATGTTGATTTCGGGACCAAAGCAACCCGGAAATGACATAGATGTTTACCTAGAACCCTTGATCGAAGACTTTGAAAGAGTTGTGGGATATAGGTGTCGATGTTTTTTATGCGAACAAGAAGGAGACTTTTAATATGCGAGTAATGATCTTTTGTACTATAAATGACTTCCCTGCATATGGGAACTTGTCAGGATATAGCGTTAAAGGCCACAAAGCTTGTCCGATATGTGAAGAAGGCACATGCTGTAACCCCCTTCCCACCATAGGCCGAGATTAAGTTCTTAAACATGTAATTAATGTAGAATTAGAGACCATTTTTCAAATTGGGTCTTATTAAGGTAATCTTTTACCCAAAATCGGATTTGCAAAAACTTTTTCAAAATTTATTCCCAATGGTCTCATATTCTTAATACAAAACAAATATGGCCTATACAGGTGGATTCCATTTCCAAATATCAGAGTGCAAGTAAATTCCCGACTCACTCGGGTTCCATAAATTAATAAAGGGTTTATACAAAGGCACAAAGCCCATAATTCATACCCTTTACTTGGGGATTACACAAACTACATCACAAATCCCAAAATATACAAATACTTCCAACAAAATATCCAATAATATACAATGATAACCAAAAACCAAAAAGGAACTCCTAACATGGAGCTCTACCCGCTCTTCATCACCCATTTGCCTTTTGATCCTTCAGCCCTGTCTAAAATGTTTAATTTTGGGAGAGTGAGATTCTAAAGAATCCCCGTAGTGTCAAATCAATCATATAATGTACAATAGTAAGGCATGAAATCAAATCATTATCCATACAAGCAACTACAACGGCAGTTCAACGGCAATGGTTAGTATGACACATGTCATCCCTGACGATTACTCACGCTGTATTGCATCACAACAATCCACACAATATAATTCACCACAGCTGGGATCCATATAAAGCATTTCATAACGCAAGCCATACAGGCAAGATACACACAGCCCACGGCTGGTTTCACAAACGCCACCCCACGGGTCGGATTCATAAAGATCCATGTCGATTACGAAGGCAGTTCAACGGCCGACCTAGAGATGACCACTGTCACTCCCTATACGGCTCACGCCGTAATGGACCATGGTACACAGTTCACAAGTTCAATAATAAGTTATGCATACCAAAACATCATACAAAATATGATAGAAAAGTCACTACCTTGATCCTTCCGTGAGTGTCCTAGCGATGGTCTCTCCCGAGCAGGGCAAATGTCAAATCCTATATTCATAATTAGGGACGAAGGGTTATACTCTATTCCAAGACTTAATTCACTTCATAATACTTAAATTGGTTATCATTATTGCTCTTTTAGAGTCATTAGTTACCCCTAACAAAACTCCTAAAGGGTAGGAAGAACTATCCCAAAGATCCCCTTTTGGAAGCACAAAAACTCATTTTTCATTGCTACACCTCGAGTGAAAATGGTCTCACTCGAGCATTGGTACACACACTCGAGCACTGGTACGGAAATCACCTCAAGCACAAGAAAGTGAGGACAGAAAGTGCTTGCCCGAGAGCACAAAAATTTTCAAAGAAGAGGATCACTCGAGCACAAAATCCCTCACTCGAGCATTGTACGGACATCACCTCAAGCACAAGAAAGTGAGGACAGAAAGCGCTTGCCCGAGAGCACAAAAATTTTCAAAGAAGAGGATCACTCGAGCACAAAATCCCTCACTCGAGTGATGTTCTTCCCTCACTCAAGCACACTCACTCTCACTCAAGCACAATTATCAGAAACCAAAAAACGCAAAAGGTATGACAGCATTTCCAGAAATTTTTCCAAGTGATCCAAATGAACCCAAATACCAACCCAAAGCTACTCCCACACAAAAACACCCAAGGAATTCAATGGAATCATTAAAATGACCAAAATCTAACTCCATTATCATGTTTTGGTTTGAATCAACACAAATCATCAATTTTCCCAAAATCACTAAACTTAACATTTCAATCACCAATCAATCTATCTATCATAAACTCATTCCAAAACACCATTCTTATGCCAAAAACATACCAAATGAACAATGGCACTCATTTTTGGATTTCAAGCCAAAATTTCCAGAAATTATAAACTACTTCAAATGGCATGAAACTTAGATAGATAGATTAGTTTCCCTTACCTCTTTCACTTTTCCAAAGAAACTCTTTGATTCTCCAACAATCAAATTTTCGTGTGGCACAAAACAACACAAAATGGCCAAACTATACACACCAAAATGAAGCTCATCACTCAAGGATCAACATTTATGAATGGAGTTTGAGCAATTGAGGGCATTTACTTACCCAAAGATAAAGCTTTTCCTTCTTCCTTTCTTCCTCTTCAATGGCCGAAAGAGAGAGAATGAGAGAGGTGAGATGGAGTGAAGAAATAAAAACAATGATACTCCCTCCATGACTTCAGCGAAAAGAAAGGAGAGGAAGAGAGAGAAAATAATATATTATCCCATTTGACTTTCTCCCATAATCACTCCCAACTTCCACCATGACACATGTCATACTACCATTGGCTCTTGCAAAGGTAAACACCCAATTAGCCACTTAATCCCTCCATTAGCCATTTAATTACACATCTTATTTTTTTCCTCTTAGTCAGTAATTAATTTCCCCATTAATTACCACTTATGGCCAATATTTCCATTCTTCCAATTTTTCACTAATTATGACATATTAATTAATATTGCCATAAAACACATAATAATTCCAATTAAATTCATAATTATCCACAATAATCATGATTAGCCCTTAATCAAAAATTGGGATATTACACATGCTACCATCAACTTCAACATAGAAGAAAGACGGTTTACCTTGGCCATAGGCGATTTCTAAGACGAAGCCACCCTTATCATAGATTAAAAAAAAAGCTTTTTTCGGTGGGCAAGAGTTTGAAGATGCTCCAGAGGCATTGACTAGGGAGAAAATTTATGAAAAGGTGAAAAATATCAATACTATGTTTGGTAAGTCATCAAAGAGTAGAAATGAGAAAAATATATGGAAAAAAAGGTTTGTCTTCTTCGATCTTCCATATTGGCGCAATCTTGACGTCAGACACTGTATTGATTTCATGCATGTGGAGAAGAACGTATGTGATAGTGTGATAGTATTGTTGGGACACTGCTCAACATACAAGGAAGTTCTAAGGATGGCGTGAAGGCAAGATTAGACTTGCAAGAAATGGAAATATTAGAAGATTTACATCCAAGGCCATACGGTAATAGAAATTTTTGTCCTCCAGCTGCTCATACTTTGTCTAAGGTTGAGAAAAGAAGCTTTTGTGAGTATTTACATGGTGCTAAAGTTCCCTCAGGGTATTGTTCAAATTTTAAAAAGCTTGTATCGATGAAAGACTTGAAGTTAATAGGGCTAAAGTCTCATGATTGTCATGTCTTAATGCAACAACTACTCCCAGTAGCTATTCGAGGCATTGCCGAATATGATCTTTAACACATATTGACTAGACTTTGTTTCTTCTTCAATGCCATTTGTTGTAAAGTCATTCACATGGAAAGATTGGAAGAATTGGAAAATGAAGGATATATGATCTTATGCCAGCTTGAGAAGCTTTTTCTTCCTTCCTTTTTTGATATCATGGTACACTTGATTGTTCATCTAGTGAGGGAGATAAAGTTGTGTGGCCCTATCTATTTCCGGTGGATGTGCCCAATCGAAAGAACTATGAAAATACTAAAAGGGTATGTGAAGAACCCCAATCGGCCTGAAGCATCTATTGTTCAAAAATATGTTTCTGAAGAAGCTATGGAATTTTGTCAACATTATTTGTCAAATGTACGACATATTGGCCTTCCTAAACGTCATGATCAAGAAGGCGGTAAACACGAGGCAATAGTAAAGAGCATAGATGCTGATGAATTGCAACAAGTCCACTTGTACAATGTTGATGAAGTTCAATATTACATGAATGCCCATAAAGAAATTGTACGAAAACAAAATAGTCGAATGACTGAACAAAGGTTAATCAGGGAGCATAACAGAACTTTCGCACATTAGTTCAAACAAAAGGTTGACGGAGAAGAATGTGTTTCTGATACAATAAATTGGTTAGCACGTGGTCCTGAAGTTGATGTCATAAGTTGGACTTCATTTGTGATCAATGGTTATACCTTTTACACGAAGTTCCTAGATGATAAGAGCACCGTCCAGAACAGCGGTGTTGTATTAGTGGCTGAATCTATGCACTTCTCTAGTTCGAAAGATAAGAACCCTACATTGGCTGCTATACCTTATTATGGGGTGATTGAAGAGATTTGGGTGGTTGACTATGTTAAAATTAGATTTCCCATTTTCAAATGCAAGTGGGTTGATGTCAATAATGATGTGAAGATCGATAGGTTAGGATTTACATTAGTAGATCTGAATAGTAGAAGTTTTAGAGATGAACCTTTCATTATGGCATATCAAGCGCAACAATTGTTCTATATCACTGATCAGGCAAATAAAATGTGGTCTGTAGCTCTCCAAGGAAAAAGGGTCGTTGATATTGATGAGAAAAGTTACTCAAATTATGATCTTCTTGAGACTCCTTCTTTTTCCAGGGGTCTACCAGAACTGAACGAAGAAGATGAAGCAAATAATGCGTACGGCACAAGAAA
Source organism: Inga laurina (assembly GCA_963855925.1). NCBI lineage: Eukaryota > Viridiplantae > Streptophyta > Magnoliopsida > Fabales > Fabaceae > Inga > Inga laurina. The sequence goes on from OY979706.1 coordinate 32,445,364, forward strand.
TGATCATCACGAGGGAATATGGGAGGATATCTCTTTATGATACTACTTTGACCTTAACTAACTAAAGTAATTATGATTATGATTTATATCCGAAGAATATGTTTAGTTATTTTATCGATATAGTCTTCACATGTCATAGCTTAGGATTTATCTTTCTTTGTTGTCATTACAGGCAAATGACGAATCCCCAGCGTCCTAGTGCAGAGGATCAGCCACCTCCTACACCTCTGAGTTAGCTACCTAGTGCTCAGGAGAGTCAGCCACCTAGTGCTCAGCAGAGTCAGCCAGCTAGTGTTAACCAGGGCGAGCCTAGCAATGCTCCGAGCCAGGGTCATAGTGAGCGCAGTAGCTGTAACCCCCTCCGTAATTATATCTGAAATACAACATTAGAGTGAAATAGAGACCAATAATAATCAAAATTCATTTACAATCCCATCTTTAAGATAGGGTTTTCACAAATACATTTCACAACACTTTAACCTGGTCTCACATTCACATTTCGAATACAATTACATTGCGAAGATAATTAACATTCATAATATATCAGAGTGCACAATAATAATCCCGGCAATTTCGAGTTCATATCTTCACTAAAAGTTCATAGGGCAATACGCCCATTACAATTCCTCATGGGGATTACACAAATTTCATTCCAATTACATATCCAAATACACCTCCACAACATATACAATTCTAAATACATCCAAATCAACTACCATTATCCCAAATAGCAATGATAACCACTACCAAGTCCAAATGCCCATAAGGGATTCTCGCCGCCCCTAGTCACTTGCTCCTTCCTCGAGCCACTTGTCCTGTCTAAAATGTTGGTAGGGGAGGGTGAGATTCTAGAGAATCCCAGCAGGAAACAGATACCAATATGTATGTAAGATAAGTGTTTAATGCATGACATGCTTGCATCACAATAACTCGTGCTCACATAATGATATATCCGTATGCTCAATGTTTCAACAACATACTCATGGCCATAGCATAATAGAAACAGAGCTTCAATCATTCATATATGTTTCACATAATCAAGCAAAGCAATAACATGCATCAATACACAAACACAACTATCAATACATGAAGGAGAGGTAAGTTCCCTACTCTTATTCTTTCCACGTATGCTCCAGCGTCGGCTACTCGCGATCCGAGCGGATATCAAACCATGATCAGGACGAATACTCAATCCTATAACCAAATCAAGGATATAGGATCATTCTCTTTTCCAAATTCTCATTTTGATAACACTTAAATTTGGATATCATAATTGACCCTTAAGAGGCCACAAATGACTCTAATAAAATCCCTAAAAGGTTGGGAAACAATAGGTTAGAGATCTCCTTTCGAAAACTCAAAGTGATGGAACACAGGGGTTGGCCGCGGCCAAAATATGGTTAGCAGGTAATTGGCCGCGGCCAGCCACCCATGGGCCGTGACGAAAATCAGGCCAGAAAGGTTTGGGCCGCGGCCAGCCACCTTGGGTCGCGGCCAAGAAATTCCCTGATTCTTGGCTGAACTTCCATAATTCATAACTAATTCTTGAAAAATCGAAACAAGGTGATTCTAAAGCCAAATGAAAGGTACTTAGGTCCTCTTTCTAGCAAAAATATGTACCATTACTGGAAATCACCATACAATCCCAAAATTACACAAAACTCATCACTACCCCAAAACAGAGTTCTGTTTCAATCCCAAACTTTGGACAACCATATCTCACATAATACTAAACGAAATGACACAAACTATATGTCCATTTTGAAGCTTGGGATGTGAACTTTAAGACTGGAAAGTTCACAATTTTATGAAATCATTTGCCCATTCAAAATGTCCACACAAATAAACCGCCCAGAACAGAGTTCCAAGGGACAGATTTTCCAATTTTCTACCAAAGTGTCCCATGACTCCAAAATTAACAATCAAGCCTATTCGCACACAAATTTTCACAAGGAACACAATGGTAACCTCAAAATGACCAAAATCACAACCTATCAACATGCCCTGTTTTGACCAAAGCACAAAACCAACGCAAAAGGTGCCAAACTTCACATTTAAGCTTCAATTCCATTCTATCAATTCAAAACACTAAACAAGGCACCATTTCCATGACAATAACATATTATACTCCCCAAGACCCTAAATCATGAAAATTAGGGCTAAAATTCTAGAAATTTAAGGCCCAACCAATGGCCACAAAACTTATATGAAAATGAAGCTTTCACATACCTTAACAACTTTCCCAAAGGAACTTCATGATTCTCCAACTTGTACATTTTCGTGATTCCTCAAATCACCACCAATGGAGAATCTAAAACCATAGGATGAAAGCTCTTAACAAGAGGGACAACTTTATAGAAGAGCATTTTTCCATTAGAAGCCATTTAGAGGGTCAAAATGGCTTACCTTTATCAAGATTTCTTCTTCTCTCTTGAACAGCCATGGAGGACGAAAATATGGAGAGAGGAGAGAGATGTGAGAGGTGAAGATGATGGAGAATGGAGAAAAAATCTGCCCCATGCCCCTTCACATGCACATGAGAGAGAGAGAAAAGAGGGAAAATGAATAAAAATTGGTGCTTTGACTTTTCACCTCATCTCTCTTCATCATCAAGTGACACTTGTCCATATCTTATGCATTCTCATAAAGTAAGTAACCACTTGGTTACTCTACTCATTCCATTAGCCATTTAGTTACATATCTCATTTTCCTCTTAGTTAGTAATTAATTTCTTCTATTAATTACTAATTTATGGCTATGCTTTCAATTTCTCAATAATTATGGCATATTAATTAATATAGCCACCAGAACACATAATTATTCCACATGATCTTTCACAAGAATTGTAATTAGCCCTTAATTGAAATTTGGGGTGTTACAGTAGCCAGTCTGTACGGAGGGGTAGACGTGGCACACGGTTGACAGATGTTTCCCTCAGTCGGAGTGCAGGCCAAAAGATACCGATTGAGTTTGATAGACATTGGAAACCAATCGGGCCTAATGCACAACGATATAGGAGTTTCGTCGGCCTCCTTGCACGTAACAAGCCGAACATCTTGATAGAGGAGTGGAGAAATGTCGATGCAAAGGTGAAGCAGCATATTTGGGACACTATTCATGTATACAATTCTCTTCTGTATGTAATTAATTATTATCAAATGTCACAAATTTGTCACTTACTCCTTCAATGCATGCATTTCAACTCACTTACAACATTCCTCAGAGTGAGATCTTGTACAACAAGATGATGACGTATTGTTATGAGCGCTGGAGCAAGTTTAAGACAAATCTGACCAACAATTACATTCATATTGAGGTGAAAGATGGTCAGCCTCGTCCTAATCCGTGTGACCAGTATACATTTCTTGATCAAGCGACTTGGCAAGAATTTGTTAGGATTCGGACTACTCCAGAATCTTTGGTTAGTTGACTTATTTTTCGTTTTATTTACTTGGCAATTATCTTAATTGATTGTAACACTTTCCTTTTGTATCATTTCTTATTCGCAGGCAAAAAGGCAAAAGGCACAAGAGAATGGTAAAAAGAATGATTGCCCTCATACAATGTCTCGTGGGGGTTATGCAAAGGCTGAAAGAGACTTGTTGGCGGCCAAATGGAAGAGATTGGAAGAAGCATCTCAATCCGATCCTTCTGTTCTTCTTTCTCCGCCATCTCCGATTCGTCGAGAAGAAAAATGGCAATTTGCCCACCAAAAGAGGAGTGAGACTTATACGAGTGAACAATCTCGTATAGTAGGTGAAAGAATTGTAAGTATATATCGTTATTGTAATTAATTACATAAGAAACGTACATTATTACTTATGTTTGTTATTTTGTATTATCTTACAGGATGAACTTAGAAAACAACAAGTTGAGGGCTCTTTTAAGTCAGAGGGCAGGAATGATATTCTAATAGTTGCTACTGGCAAACATGAGCATCCAGGCTGTGTCAGAGGAGTTGGAGGAGGGGTAGGGATACGGGATTACTTTGGAGCCCCCGTACGCCATTCCTCAAACATCGTGACTAGGGAGGAATTGGAGACTATATTGGCCATTGCAAGAGCAGAAGCAAAGGCCGAGGCTGAAGCATCATTTGATGCACTATTAGAGACCCCGTTGAGCAAGATGAAAGAGGAAATGATAGTGTTTATGAGCTCAAGACAAGATACCAGTGCTCCCCAGCCACAATCGATTGATCCTAATAAGCAGAGCACTAAAGGTAGTTGTTGCAACATCGAGCAGTCATCAGAGGTCCTAACCCGGAAATTATTGAGCTTTGTGATCTTTTTGTCGAGGATCCTCTGAGACGGTTAGTTGCATGGGGTAGTGTGCATAACCTGGGATCAACTATCCACCACTGACAAATGGAAAGTGATCAAGTCTGAGTGTCAGTTGATGAAGTGATTATTGCAGATGCACCTGTCCCTATCCCTTCTGATGAATTCAAGATCATTAGCGATGTCTTGGGCACGTTCATCTTGTGGCCAACGAACCTTGTTTCTGGTCAAACCGAGGAAAGTCCGATCAAAGCCCCACCAAGTCCAGCTCCCTTTACTCAGCAAGAAGTTTCACAGCCTCCATTGAATATCATGCAACAAGTGATTCTGATGGCATATGATACATTCTTCAAAACAAGAGAGTGGCCTACGGATTTAGTTGTTGGACTGTCAGGAGTGACATGCTATCTTGAGAGGGATGATTTGATGTCCCTGGTAGCTCCTAGACAAAATCTTACGATTGGGATTGTCCAACTGTTCTTAATGTAAGTAGCTTCTACAATTCAAAGTAAATATTTTAGAAGTTTCACTGTTTACCTTTTATTTATGTGCTTGCGTTATTATAGGTACATGCATCGTAGGTTGGTCTCCTCTGGCAAAAGCGAAAAATTTGGATTCTTATGCCCCCCATCACATCCAAGAGAAAGGGACCACTGCTGCTAGTAGACATAGATACTTGTCAGAGAGGCTTAGTGAAACTGGAACTGAGTGTTTCTTGGCTCCATATTTGCATAGGTAAGAAACAAACTGATATTTTATAATTTATATAATGTTTTATGTTTGCTTAATATTCTTCTATTTTTTTCAGTGATCATTGGCAGTTGCTTCTTCTATGCAAGAGTAGTTACACTGTCATCCTCTTATGTTCCCTCCACTTCAAACCAGGGAATGATTTGAAAAAGACCATGAATTCGTTAATTTTCTTGCATTATTACCTTTTGTATGCAAAGTTTATGGAATTTGTGTAAAACCAATAACCTTTGTCATTGTGATGATCATAGGGCTATGCGGACATTCCTACACAGTGCTTGTGGTAAGCATGTTCGTGACTTAAAGGACCCTACATGGATCATGCCAGAGGTTAGTACATATGGATTTGTTTAAAGAATGTAATAAGACATGCCTTTATATTTGTTTTAATGATATCATGTTTTTTCTCAGAGCCGTAGGCAACCAAAGGGGTCCAACTTATGTGGTTTTTATGTTTTGAGAGACATTTACAATATTATCACTCTAGGCATGACTGATTTTACTCAAGAGGTAAATTTATATTTCAGAAATTTTGTTTTACTTTATTTTTTTTAAGTTACTAAGTCAATGTTTCGTCTGGTTTTGGTGTTACAGATGTTTGATCTTGCTGATCCCTTTCCTGAAGAAGATATTGATTTCATTCACACATGTTGTGCTGAATTCATCCATGAGTTATTACAAAAATAGTGAGTTTTTGAATCCAACGTTACATTATACATTATTGTTCTCATATGTATTGCTAACAACGTTACTTATTTCGTCAAAAGGTAACTGAAGACTCGAAAAAAGATGCATTATCTTGATCTCATGAAAATGGTTCAGCAAACTTAGAATCTGGCTTATCACAATTATCTGATTGAGAATTATCACTTGTATATTTATCTTGATAATTCTATTCAAAATTGATAATTGTGAAAGTGAAAATCTCAAAGAAAAATTAGGTGGAAGAAAGGTTAATGTCATTTTGCTTTTGTTGGTTCTTGCGTGTTTGCTCTATTTCATTCTCTAATTCTTAAAATTATTTACACATTTTTTATGTCATGTTCATTTCTTTGCTTGGTTCTTTTCCCAGAAACTTCATGTTTGGTGTAGGCAACCAAAGGGACACGTACTGGGGACTAGGGAAGGTACAATCAACTTCAAAAGAAGAAGCTTTTGTTTTACTGCTGTCATTTGGTCATCCTTACTATCTAATTGCAAATGAATCATCAATGTATGACTGTACTGGCTTGTATGAACATTAATTTGTTGCTGCTATAGACTGCTGCTTTTGAATTTTGAAATTGAAATCAGTGATTGTTATGTACTGCTGTTAAAATTGGAGCATTCTATACGTGTACATATAATGAAAGGGACGTTTTAAAAAAAATGAAGCTTTAAGACCGGTTGTAGTCACAACCGGTCTTAAAAAGTACTTTAAGACCGGTTGTGGGAACAACCGGTCTTAAAGGTCAGACCTTTAAGACCGGTTGTGGGCACAACCGGTCTTAAAAGTGTGACTTTTAAGACCGGTTATAACAACCGGTCTAAAAAATAATAGAATTTTTAGACCTGCTGTATCAAGACCTAATACAGAACCAGTCTAAAAAGTCATTTTTAACCGATCTAAAAAGTCATTTTTCTACTAGTGGAAATAGAGTTAAGGTGCAAAAATACCCACAAACTTTTCTTAAAAGTGCGCCTAACACCATAAACTTTTTTTTGGTGCAAAAATAACCATAAACTTTTAAAAAAGGGGCAAAAGTGACACTTCTATTAAATTTGGCAAACTCTGTTAACATTTCTTGTGGGCCCCACAATATTAAAAAAATAAAAATACCTAAAAAATTTTAAATTCCCTCCCTACCCTTACCCTTCCCTATCCTCTTAGTCCCAAACCTCCTTTCAATTCTCTCAACTCCCCCACCCTTGTCAGATTCCGACGGCAGCGGCATCATCCACAGCCAGTGATGGTGGCCATCATCACATCTCTACTGACCCTACGCCTTATCCCTTTCCCCATCCTCTCTCTCTCTCTCAAACCCTCCCTTCCTTCATTCAACTCCCCCATTTCTTCTCAGATTTCGGCGACGGCGGCGATGTCACCCATTTATGGACGTTCTCTCTCTTTCTCAGGCTCACCTCCATGATCTCCACCGAAATGTGGTATTTGATTGTTTAACAGACCCAATATTCTTGCCGAGATAATTTAAGGACAAAAATATTCTTTAACCCAATATGCAAATATAGCAAATTCAGGGATTCGATAGGCACGATCATTAATGTCCTGTTTGGTATGATGGAAGAGTTTTTAATGGAAGTGGAAGTGGAATTAGAAGTAGAAGTGAAAATAAAACTGAGTCTTAAAGTGTGTTTGGTATGACAATGGAAGTAGAGAATTATTTTAATTTAGTATATGTATTTATGATATAAAAAGACAAATATACCCTTATCCAAAAATAAAATCTCATTCCAAACCCACACAAATCACATTACTGTTTATCATCACATGGCTACCATTGGAAAAGGCAACCTCCAGTTTTCGGTTGCTTTCTCTCGCGTCTTCAAGTTGAAACACATGGCCACTCTATCGGCCGCTGGAGCTCGCCGAGCAGCGTCTTTGAGTCGTATTTCCTCTCCTAGAGCTCCGATTCAGATCGCCAATCTAATCCAAAGGTGTGGTCTGGCCGGAGCTGCAAATCACCATGGGCCCCCTAAAGTTAACTGTTGGCAAGATCCAATGAACCCATCTAAATGGAAGGAAGAACATTTTGTGATTGTTTCTTTGTCTGGCTGGGGCCTACTCTTCTTTGGAGGATACAAGTTCTTCACTAGAGGCATTGGTGGAATCACCCAAGTGAGGGTCTAGAGAGTTTGTAACAATGCGTTTGCACTGGTTTTTGTCTTTGCCATGTCTAAGACTTAGTTCTGTTTAGGGAAATAATTCTTTTGGCTAGCTATGGGTCAATCTTTGAAGTTAATGAATATTATGAGATGATTCTTTCCAGAACTATATATACCTATTGGCTAGTTATCTTTAAAAACAAAAAAAGGCAACCTCCATCGGAATGAAGACGAGAATAACAATGGATCTTCATAAACACTGTTCATCGTCACTAAATCCTTAAACACTCAATTAGTAATAATCTATCTAAATAACAATCAATCTTAGTAGTAATCAAACCCATAATTGATTGTGGAGCTCTCTAACTGTTGGTGGATGCTGCTTCTTGGGAAGAATTTTTGTTGACGTTTTCGCCGAACATCGTTGTCGTTAGATGTCAGGAGGGATAGAGATGGGGTCACAAGGACAAGTATGGGTTATAATGACGAAGGACGTGTATGTTGACCTTGAGCAATAGATCTGGAATCGAACACCATTGTCATTGCCACGGCATCTTCCATCGTCGTCGACATCACCACACACTTCTCTACGCCATCGTAGATAAGGGCGAACAAGAAAAGATAAACGGATTTTTTTTTTTTTTTTTTTTTTTGAAATGAGATGAATGGGGATATTTTTATCATTTTCACTTTTATAGAACTCGTATGAGTTCTTTGGGTCTACCCAAGGAACTTACTTCCATCATATTTGATGGAAGTGAGTTCCACATGAAAGTGGAATATCACTTACCAAACAAGCTAAAATCTCATTTCCACTCTCAATTCCACTTCCATCTTCTCAATTCAATACTACCAAACAGGGCATAATTATATTATGGTGGGCAAAGATCGTTAATTATATTATGAAAGGAATTCACAGCAAGTGGGAATAAAATGTGTGTGTGTGAATTCACAGCAAGTGGGAATAAAATGTGTGTGTGTGTGTGTGTGTGTTTTACAAGCATATAGAAGGAGGAAAATTCTGTTTGCATTGTTTTAATTAGTGTGCGCGCGCTTAACCTTTTGTTTGTTTTGGTAACGGTGATATTTTAAATTACTTATTTTAGTTGAACGCTCTAACATCACTTTTGAGTAGTTGTAATAGTCCAAATTTATTTAATATAGTCGTTGTCCATTTTAGAGTTAGGTTGGTATAGTTACAGCCATATTTATTTATGGAGACAGTCTATAAAGCTAACTCATCAAGATAGGTGCGGAGGCTAATCCTTCAACTAATTATTAATATTAAATTAGATTACTTCAGATTTTTGAAGATTAGGAATATGCTTAATTTTTTTACCATAATCTTTGAATAACTTCTTTATATGGTGCAAATTAAAATGCCTTTTTTTCAAATAAGATTTTTTTTTTTAAGTGGAGGTTATAAAATTAATATTTTAAAGGATAAGATTTATGTGAAGTTATTTATATCTATTAGGTCAAAATGTCCAATCATACTTATTCTTTTGTTAGTGTTTGTTATTAAAATGTGTATATACACTTGTAAATTCATTTATGAACACTAGTAAATTTTTGCACCAACCCTTATGATGTCAGTTCGGATTTGTAAATTTTCATAAGAACATGTGTTATTTGGCTATTGTGTTAGTTGTTAAAATGTATATATACACTTATAAATTCACCTAAAAATGTTTCTAATAACAAAAATTCACGTGGAAAAAATTCAAAATTTTGTTAAAGTATAATTAATAATAAAAATCGCACAAAGCAAAAACTGACTTGTAAAATGTGAATTAGACATATACTAATTCATAAAAAAAAAAAAAAAAAAGACATATACTATATATAAGCAAATGAATATAAGATTTGTCCAATTAAATAATACAATTTCTTGAGGGTTTTTTTTTTTTTTGAACAGCCAATTTCTTGAGTTAAAAACCTTGCATGATAATAATAAACTATGTGCAAAGTTGAAGCCAAGGTTTTTAGAGCTGGATTAGACCAGACAGTCTGACTGATTGGACCATCACCTAGTCACAACGACGGCTCAGATTTTGCCTTTAGTTTTAGTAGTTAGACTTCTTTTGACCGTTATTTACTCGTTATTGAGCTAAGACACATAATGGTTTTATAAAAACCAGATGGGCCAACATAAAAGGATTAGCAAATAAATTAAACACAAAAAAACATGTATAAAATATTTTAGCTATGTTTTTTTATTCAATTTTCATCCTTATAATTTTATTATAAATAAATTGAGCTCCCGCCACATATTTTGAAATGAAAAATATTTTAACAGTGCTCATTTTTTATAATTTTTCCAATGCTCATTTTTTATATTACATATGTCATAATATAATTATAATTTTAACATTTTAAATTTTTTTTTTAATTTCAATAGTGTCAACTAATATAATTCAAAGTATATTTTTGGTATTTAAATTTTATTCATGATAAGTGATAAAATATATTTTTTATTTCATCTTGTTAGATATATGTTGTGACTTTGTTAATTTTTTTTTATTAAATTGGATTAAGGCCCCTATTAATGATGTAGTTAAGTTTTATTTCTGTTCTCCTATAACTAGTACTTTATAATATTTCTATTTTATTATTAATATCTTTTTGCCTTATAATTAAAAATAATTAAATTGGATTAAGGATTAATTATATTTTAATCATTATATATTTATATAATATTATTTTAATTTAATTATTACGTCACCAGCTCGATCGGATGGCCCAATCGATCTAACCGTTTGAATCATGACCCATTGATCTTTCTAACTCAACGTCTCATCTATAAGTTCAATCATTTCACCTAAGGGGGGATAAATTGGGTGGTAATTGAAAATTTAAACTCTAAAATCAAACTTAAATGATGAAGTAACGTTAGAGAGATATCACTAAAAGTAGACACGTGAGATTTATACTGGTTTGGTCTAAGCCACTTGACTTACATCCTGTCCTCAGAAGCCTTTCTGAGATTTGCACTAACTTCCAAGATTCATAGGATTCATGGTGCCTCGGTACAACCAAGTTCTTCTTCAAAGAACAATTGTAACCCCCTCACTGTAATTACATCCAGATTACGAAATTTAAGTGATATGGAGACCAATAATACAAAATCAACAATTTATAATCTCACATTCAAGAGATGGGGTAGTTCAAAAATCAGTTCAAAATCCAATTAATCCTGGTCTCACATTCACGTGCGGATATAACTACTTGAGACATCAAATCACATAATAAATGTCATAGTGCAGGAACTAAAATCCCGGCAAACCCCGGGTTACTTACATATATAACATGGGTTTAGAATTCCCAAAATGGGGATTACATGTCCAAAATATTCATTTACACCTCATATACACTTAGTAATCCCAAAACCAAAACAAATATAACCAATTACCACTAAAGTCTCGGAGTAATCCTAACTACTTCTGGTTGTCCGCTTCCCTTTCGAGCCACCCGCCCTGTCTGAAAAGGTTAGCTATTTGGAAAGAGTGAGATTCTAAAGAATCTCAGTAGTAACAACTTGTTCATACCACACGTAATCACATAGCATGTAAACAAATCATCTCATAACAGCAACACACGAATCACACTCCACCATCATCCCCTTTTAACGTCGGGAAGGCACACCGTCCTAACCCGAACCGTTGTTAGCGACTCAGGGACTATTGGCATGGCAATGCACACGAATCGTCTTACGGCTCACAAATAGCCTTTCAGCTTTCACAATTGGCCCGTCGGCCTTCACAAATAGCCTTTCGGCCCACATAATCACATACAACACACCCTAACATCATCCCCTTTTACCGCCGGGAAGGCACGCAGTTCTTGCCCGAACCGTTATTAGTGACTCAGGGACTATTGGTATAGCGGTGCTTCCATAATTTCACATAAACCCATATATGACACCCTAACCTCATCCCCTTTTACCGTCGGGAAGGCACACAGCTCTTACCCGAACCGTTGTTAGCGACTCAGGGACTATTGGTATAGCGGTGCTCACAAAATTTTCATAAAACTTGCAGCATATGAAATCCATCTTATCACAATGATATAGCACACATACAATGTATCACATAAGGTATAAAGAAAGAGTCACTACCTGTATCTTTCCTGACTGGCTCTGACACTGTGGCCTCACAAGGGCGATAGATGTCAAATCCTATACCAAATTAGGGACAACCGATCAATCTCTTTTCCAAGTTCTTAATTTCATAATACACTAGTTGGTTATCATTTAGGACTCTTTAGGTGACCACTAGAGGCCTAAACATATGCCTAAAGGGTTGGAAGAAACTACCCCAAAGATCCCTTTTTCGAAGGCACAACACTGATTTCTTACAGCCTCACTCGAGTGAAGACGACCTCACTCGAGTGATGAGAGACTTGTGCTCGGGTGAGGACAACTCTCACTCACGAGTGCTTGACAGAGAGCAACCTTCAAGGCCACAAAGTGCTCACATCACTCGAGCACCAAGCTCTACACTCGGGTGATGACCCAAATTATGCTTGAGTCCCAGAAAGTGCTACACCACAAGTGACAACCCGAGAGCACCAACCACACCAGAGGCACCAGCTCACTCGAGCATGACCCCCAATACTCGGGTGAGACAACTATGCTTGCGAGTGTTAGAGCACACTCTTGGCATCAACCAGCGAGTGAGGACCCGAGAGCAACCCCAACTCTAGATTCACACCATCACTCGAGCAAACCCAAGCTCACTCGAGCATGATCTTCCCTCACTCGAGAACAAAGAAGTGCACTCGAGCCTCATTCATAGATCTCAAGAAAAAGCTCAAAGCAGAAAAGGGAAAATGCACACAGCACTCGAGCATGTTCTTCCTCTGCTCGAGTGTTGTGCATCAGAGACTAAAAACGCAGAAAACATCAGAAAATACCAGATGATCAAATTCTCACCCAATGGTTCCCAGACTCTCCCAAAAGCTCTCACACACTTAACACTAACTAGGGAACACATTGACCACTTCAAAAACACTCCCAAAACCAATTTGACCACAATCATACTCTTAGGTCTCTATAAAACAACAAATGTCCAATTTCCTTTCACACATTTCCAACATTCCAAACTAAATCCAATACTCAAATATCTTCACAATAGATCATTTCCAATAATCAAATACAATGAAATCCATATGCTCAATATTTGGCATAACTAGGGCAAATTTTCCAGATTTTACTAAACTTATCCAAAAATCACAAACAATATATCCAAATGCACTAAATGCCTACCTCTTTACTTTGCCAAATTTAGAATCTTGATTCTCCCACTTTCAAATTCGACCAACTCACAAATCAACACCTCTCAAGATTCTACAATCACCACAATGGAGCTCTCAATGAGACACACAACATTAGAGAAGAGGATTTTAGCAAAGGAGGATCATTACTTACCCAAAATCAAAGCTTTATCCTTCTCTTTCTTGCTTGATTCAGCGAAAATGGAGAGAGAGAGAAGAGAGAGAAAATGTGAGATATGGAGGAGATGATGATGATGCCCTTTGGTCCATACTCCCTTCCTTAACCGAACAAGAGAGAAAAGAGAGAGAAAAGTGATATTTTGTCCTCTTGTGTCTCATCTAATGGCTCACCAAATGCCACTTGTCACCATCTACTCACTCTCTCAAAGAGCTCACATAGGCACAAAGCATAGAATTCTGACCCATGTGCAATGAATCTCAACCCTTGATCTTGAATACCACACACATTTATACTAAATTCACATTACATAAATCCCAAAAGTGTTTAATTACACAATTACAATTAATCCCAAAGTCATTAGCCCCTAATCCGAATTAGGATATTACAACAATCACTCTCCCTTAGACTTTAAATTTGCACTTAATGCCCACTCAAGATTCCATTATCTTGAGTTTTTCACTGTAATAAATGATTTAATAAAAAAACTCACTCAAGAGTATATGAATAATCACTAAAATACAAAATCACAGTTAAAAGTTCAAGATTTAGCAATGAATGAAACAGTAAATTTTGTGCAGAGAGTTGTTGCCTCATCTTCAATGCTCTTGGTATTTGTAGGTAGAGTGATTTAATGGCCATTGCTTTTTGAAAGTATCTGTTAGAGTGCTTGATCTTGATTCTAATTGTTGGAGTCTTTGAACATTCTTTGTGTCTAAGGAATTAGCAGTTGGAGCAAAGAGAATGTTTGTTGTTTGAAACCTTCGTGCATTTAATGCTTCTGATACATAAAGTGCTTTTTGCATTTTTTGTGTTAATCCTCACTTGAACACCTGAAAGAGACTTAATAATTGATATAATGAAGTGTTAAAGTAATTAAAATCAAAAGGAACAATTTACAAATGAAATCCAATGATTCTCAAAAAAATCCAAAACTATGCTCTTTTTTTGGAAAGCATCACTCGAGTGATTACTCGAGTAATCTTCACTTAGTCTTTAAAAACAATACACAACACTAGATAAGTCATTGCAGTGATATGGTAGTGATGCACAAAATATGATTACTCGAGTTATTGTTTCTTTGAAAACATATCACTCAGAACATCACTGTGGTAATTAGGTAGTGATGACATGATCACTCGATTGATCTTGTTTCTTATGGTTTTTGAAGAAACAGATCACCAGATGCTATCACTAGAGTGCTCTGGTAGTGATGCATTTTTAACATCACTAGTGATCTTACACTTAGAAATTTTCAAGTATTGTGAACACTACCAGGTTAGATCAAAACAGAAAGATAAAATTTTGAAGTGATAGGGTTAGGAAAGGGACAATAACAAGAAACCGAACTCTTTGTGTGAAGAGAGAGAAAATTTTGACCATTGCCAGCAACTGTCACTGAACGGCATCGGTGTCGTCGCCTCTGTTCTAGTGGTCTATGAACGGCATTGGTTTCGTCGCCTCGTTCACAGCTAATGTCAGCAATTCTTTTATCAAGCTACCCAGTTGACGGCGGTGACCTGTTTCAGTCTTTCCAACCAACATTGGTGCTCTATTTTAAGCTTCTTTCACAGCAGACATTCAAAGCTGATCAGTTTCCAGTGGTCTCCACAGCTGAAGTTAGCAGTGCTTTAACAAGCTTCCCATTCGACGATAGTATCCCAGACGAAGGTGGTGCCCTGTTTCAAGCTACCTTCAGCGTCGTCCCTTGAGTGTCATTGGTTCTAATTGTTGTCCTAGGTGCATTGTCCTATGAATCGAGAGCTAAAATGGTGGTCAGCACAATGGTGAATGAAAGATGAGGTAGAGAGTTAGGAGAGAAACTAAGCAGGGTGAGAAAGAAGATAAGGCAAGGGGATCCAGAGGACTAGAATGCACATGATGGTTACATTAAGGAACAGCAGTGGTGGTTCTTTAAAGAGAAGCTAATGGGCATAGAGACCATGCAGATGTCACAGGACAAAAAAGGGAGCCAGGTATTCGACGATGCATAGGCAAAATATATAGTAGTAGGTTTGAAATGTTTCTTTCACAAGGATATGGATTTTAAAAGTGCCGATGAGGAGAAGAAGGATGAAGATTGCCCAACCCTGAAGGTATCTCAGGAGGAATACGAATTGTGGTATGCACCTTGGAGGAAGTCTCTCATCATCAAACTGCTTGGAAAAACCATTCCGATATGGGTCATGCGGTCAGCTCTGGTGAGAATATAGAAGACAACTAAATCCTATACAACTAGGGACATCGATAATGGTTTCTTTATTGTATCCTTTAAGGATGAGGCTAATATGAATTGGATATACCAGGAAGGGCCTTGCATAGTAGCAGATAGATATATGGTGGTCTAATGATGGAGGCCAAATTTTGATCCTTGGAATGCAGATGTCCAGATGAAGACAATCGTATGGATTCACATACCTTTACTTCCTTTAGAGTTTTTTAATTTAGCTTGCTTAAAACGTAATGGTTCCCTTGTGGGGAAGAGCTTGAAGATTGATTGATTCACGCACGCTAGTAAATAGGGTCGATATGCCCGGATATGTGTGGAAATCGATTTGAAGAAGCAGTTGAAGTCGGCTATCAAAATATTTGGCAAAAGAAGGTGTATCGAGTATGAAGGGTTGCACCTTATATGCTTTAAGTGTGGGAAATATGAGCACCACAAAGAAGTGTGCTCGGAGAAGGAAGGAGCCCAGGGATCTAACGGGAAACATGAAAATGAAGCTGTGAATCCAGGAAATGTAACAAATGACCCTGGGCCGTCTAAGCTACAAAAAAGGACGAACTCGTCACGACTAGCTTGAAGAAAATAGGGAACAAACACCAGAAATAGATGCGAGCTGCACAGGAAATCAAACAGTTGAGCACTGTCAAAGCCTCACCTGAGAAGGATAGCTTGGGGGCATGAACTTGATACAATAGTACAAGAGATACAAAGATGGAACCTCACAGATAGTGGATCAGGAAGCCAACGAGAACATGCTAAGCCAAAGGTGATCCTTAAGGAAAAAATATTCATATGGCAGGAAAGGAGAAAATCATGGAGACTAAGAGGGAGAAATATGCTCAGCGAGAAATTCGAGAAAATCATAAGAATGCACTTCTTATGTCGAGAAGGTCAAAACACGTGTCCATTAAACTTGGAAATCCTAAGACGTCAAGAATAGAGAATGATGGGACAAAACAAAAATGTTGGGTCCTAGTAAGCAAAATGCTGCAAGACTCTGATGGTATGTCTAAAAGAATAATTAGAGAGGAGGCCCCTCACTTCCTGGAGGCACGTAATCCATTTCAAGCACTTGGTAACTTTATGCCTGACAAGCCCATGATAGAGGTCGATGGTTTTAGAACCGAAAAAGCCCAGCAACAAGTCCACGGCCACAAAGAACAAACTAGGACTATTTCTATAGAAGGTATAGATCCGAATTTATTAAATTATACTATTTCAAATGAAGGCATGAGCAATGAAGAGGAAACTATGAGGTTATTCTGCTCTCTTGAAGAAGTTACCAGGGGACCTATAAACAATGCATCCCCAGTTGATGGTAACCCATTAATTGTCTGTTCTGGAATTGCAGAGGCACGGGCTCCAAATCATTGTCGGGGCTCAAAAGAAATCTGGAATAGATATTCATTGGATGTTATTGCACTAATAGAGACCAAGGCTAACTTGACTCAAGCACATGATCGATGTAGGAAGATGGCTATAGAGAACTTTATTGTAATGGAAGCCAATGGTCGAAGAGGAGGTATATGGTTTGCATGGAAGATAAGGATTTTGATGTCACAATGATTCAAATGTCTGACCAATATATTCATACGGCTATTCAACAAGGTGCTTATAAGATTTATTTGATGGTAGTATATGCAAGTACTAATTCGAATAATAGGAGAATTTTATGGAGTGCGCTAAATAATCTTTGTCCAGAAAATAAATGGTTGTGGATTATAGGAGGTGATTTTAATGCCACTCTTTTCTATCATGAACGTCGTTTGAATGCATTGTCACCTACTTCAGTTGATAAAGAGCTCTACTGCTGGTTTGAGAATATTGATCTTCAGGATATGGGTTGTATTGGACCATACTTTACATGGCACTGAGAGGGTTGTGAAAGTCGCATTGACAGAGTGTTGGTTAACAGCAAATTTATCACGATGCATGTGTCAAGCACCTACCATGGTTTAAATCGGACCACTATCCCATCTTTCTCCAATCTATCCATAAGGAAACTTAGGCAAGAAGAGAAAGACCATTCAGAGTAGTTACTTCTTAGGTCCTTTATGATGAAAGACCATTCAGAGTAGTTACTTCTTGGGTCCTTCATGATGATTTCACCTACATGGTTAAGGAGACCTAGTCTGATACGGTTAAATAGAAGGAAAATGTAGGCAATTTCATGGTGGAGGCTGGGGATTGGTGCCATAATGCCTTTGGACATTTGGGCCATAAGAAGAGAAGAATTATAGGTTATCTAGATGGCATAACTAGGGCAAATAGGTTGTCAAGACCCTATTCTAATATAGATCAACTTCAGTGACAACTTTGGTTGGAGCTTGAGCAAATTCTTATTCAAGAAGACCTTCTCTGGGTACACAAATCTAAGTGTAAATGGTATATGGAAGGAGACAGGAACACTAAATATTATCAAGCTCGAGCCAATGGAAGAAGAGGGAGGAATAAAATTGAAGCTCTTATGAAGGATTCGGGGGTTTGGATAGATGACACAGAAGAAATCAAGTTTATTGCCACCAAGTTTTTCGTTAATCTTTTTAGCAACGAAGATGATCATGGGAGTACCACCATCAGTACTAAGTCATCTTTTCCAGTGTTGAGCCAAGCAGATCTTATTGGTCTTCAGAGAAATATTACGAATGAGGAAATCAAGGTTGCCATCTTTAGCATAGGTGATTTGAAAGCGCCAGGTCCTGATGGGCAAAATGCCCTATTCTTCCAAAGTCAATGGGAGGTGTTGGCATCTTCGGTTACCATGGTTATAAAAGAAGGTTTCACGAACCCAACATCCATCCAGGATATTAATCACACTTATATAGTGCTTATTCCTAAGAGGGAGATCCTAAATCTATTCGAGATTTTTGTCCTATTAGTTTATTCAATTTTATTTATAAAATCATCACAAAAATCATATCTAATAGAATAAAGTGTTTCCTTCCACAGGTTATATCGCCAAATCAATGCAGATTTGTGCATGGAAGGACTAGCTCAAACAATATAGCTATAGCCCGAGAAGTGATCCACTCTATGAGGAATATGAAAGGGAAGAAAAGCTTCATGGCAATAAAGATTGATATGAAAAAAGCATACGACTAGCTCAGCTCCAAATTCCCCAATCCTTACAGAATGTGATTAGAGAATGTATATTATCCCCGTTCATGCAAATACTTTGGGAGGGAAGCAAAGCGGATAAATTTTTGTCGTCTTGTGGCCTTAGACAGGGGGATCCTATCTCACCCTATTTATTTGTCATTTGCATGGAGAAGCTGGCCTATGTACTATAGGAGGCGATTATGGATAAATGGTGGTGGCCTATTAGATTAGGTAAAGACAGACCCCCTAACCCACTTGTTTTTGCTGATGACCTGTTATTTGTTTGTAGAAGCTTCTATGGAATAGGTAGAAATCGTCAAGAGCTGCCTAGACAGGTTCTGTACCGTATCAAGCCAGAAAGTCAACCAGTCCAAAACAAGAGTTTTCTTCTCTAGAAATGTCAATCACAAAGGATGAACCAGATGAGTGACGCGCTAGGCTTCCAAAGTACTTCAGATCTTGGCAAGTATCTAGGCGTCCCACTACTAGGGACATATAATTTCTTAGTGGACAAGGTGAAAAGTCGGCTTAAGTAACTAGCCAATTACAAGATTGTCTTTGGCAAGACGAGATACACTAGTTAAATTAGTGATTGCCGCCATGCCTAACTATATAATGAAAACCATTAATATCCCAACTCCAGTATGTGACTCTATTGAGTGATAATCCTAGGACTTTCTTTAGGGATCATCAGAGGAACGAAGGAAATGCACCTTGTGTCTTGGGAAAGGGTGTGCACCGACAAGAAACATGGGGGGCTTGGTATGAGGCATATTAAATAGCAGAACAAGACATTCATGATGAAGCTTGGATGGGGACTTGTAGCGGATAAGGATTCATTGTGGGTGAAGGTGATTAGAGGCAAATATGGATGTAGACATGACCTGATCCCTCAAATTAATCCACGACGAGAAGGTTCAAACACGTGGAGTGGCATAAAGAACTCCTGAGAGAAGGTTCAAGAAGGGTTGCAGGTAGTGACTTTGAATATGGATTCTTAGGTAGCAAGATAGAAATGGGAGAAAAGTGTCAATTTTACGGTTCGTTCAGCTTATATGTCCTTTTCGCCTGAACCTACACAAGCGTCTGGACCCTGGAATAATATATGGAAATTAAGGATGCCGCAAAGATGCACGTTATTTGCATGGCTAATGCTACAGGAGAGGCTCATCACAAATAAAATGAAATGGGGGATGAGACTTCACCCAAATGATGTTTGTGACCGCTGCCAGGAAAGTGTGGAAGACGTAATTCATGCTCTCAAAGACTGCAAACCTATCAAACAAATGTGGGAGAGGATGGTGGTGGCTCATAAACATGCATCATTTTTTAGGGGAGTATTTGTGAATAGCTCTTATTTAATTTGAAGTATAAATAAGGGCCGGATACAGATCGCTAGAAGGATATATTGGCGATCATATGTTGGCTAATATGGCAAGACCGCAATGAACGAATAAACTCAAGTCAAGGTATAGGCATTGAGCACGCCTACGCAAAAGCTACCGCTATTCTAAATTGTTTAAATGAGATGGGTAGGAAGCTCAAGTTGGCAAACACTATGGAAAACTACCAGGTAGTCACTCGGAACCAATCCAGTAATATGGAACAAGCAATATCAGTACAAGTGGATGGCACTTATTCAAGGTATTATAACAAAGTAGCATGTGGGGGTATCATTGTAGATCTAGATTTTCTTGTCATGGAAGGATTTAGATGCCGATTGGAGCATGGTGAGTCATTAACAGTGAAACTTTGGGGTATTTTAATTGGGCTTAAGAGTGCATGGAATAGAGGCCACAGACGAGTCCAGATTTGGACAGATGCACAAGAAGCAATCAAGCTAATCCAAAATGAAATACCAGCCCTTCATGAGGACTGAAGTCTTGCCCTGCAGATCACATAAATGTTGGAAAGACAATGGGAGGTTGATATCTCATATATCCATAGAGAGAACAATTCGAGAGCTGATTTCCTGGCGAAGATGGCTTTGAACGATGGCCTTGGACTCATGATTTTGAACCAAGATGTGATTGCTCACTGTTTACAATAAGGGGAGACTAGTGTAATGTTGTAGAGTGATGTTTTTTTCCATTGTTATAAAAAAAAACACTACCAAGTTCATTGTGGTGTTGTGCTAGTGATGCTCTTTTCAACACATCACTTGAGTGGTCACTCGAGTGATCTTTAACAACCACTCGAATGATCTTTAACTTTAAAACTTTTCAAAACACTGATTACTAGTACAGATCACTGTGGTGCTGTGATAGTGATGAGATTTGAACACATTATTCGAGTGGTCATTCAAGTGATCTTCTCTTTGAAAACTTTTCTCAAAAATAGGTCACTGCAACAGATCACTATGGTGATGTGAAAGTAAAGACAAATTCTCTAGCATCAGTTAAGTGGTCACTCAAGTGATCAACATTTGTGATTTTTAAAAATCTTTTCTAACTGTTGTGATCTCTTCCAAAACCTTTCTAATCCTTTCTTAAGCTTTGTTATTGGCAAAACATAAGGTCTAACACGATCCGGCTTTTAAAACATTGGTTGAAGCCTTCCGTTGTAGGAACCAAAACTATACAATAACTAAAAGAAAAATATTTAGGTTAGGTTCTTTATATCCATTTCATTAAGTTTTCCAATGACATATGCCCATGTGTCCTATTTTGAATTATTATCACTTAACTATTAATTATATGAAAAATAAAATAAAATAAATAAGACATGTGTTCATATGTGATTGGAGAAATTGATGTAAGACTTGTGTTCATATGTGATTGAATAGGACACGTGTTCATATATAATTGATATATCAAACTTGATGTAAATATGGTCCTAACTAAAGTATTCATGACTCAAATAATTTACCTCAATTTATCGTCGCACATATAAAATTTGGTACTAAAACAAGATAAAATTCGTTGTCACACAAGAAATTTGTTGCCAAGGTGACAGTTGACCGTCCTGGGCCATGAAATTATTTGTATAAAAACATAATAAAAATCTCAAAAAGATGAATTTGAATTCTCTGAAGTAGATTTTTGTTTTTGCGCAAAGTATTAGTATTTTATTTTTTTTAAATAGTCAAATACTTAAAAAACATGAAATATTTTAAAATAGTATATCATATTTAAAATTACATGTCAAATGTCAAGTGCTTTTTTTTAAAAAAATGAAATGGTATATAATAAAAACTAGGGAAAATTCCAAAAAAACGACATTGGAAATTGCAAAAGAACAATTCAGTATATTGAAAATGGGAAAGGACAGATCAATCGGGTGTCAGACGGGCAGAGGAATCTGAGATTTTGAAATCTCGGCCAAATGACGAAAACGCCCTTCAATGTACTGGATTGTCCTTTTATAATGTCCAATATAGTTTTTTGGAATTTTCTCTAAAAAGTATAAAAATTTTGATATCGACAAAAACCATTAACTTTAATGTATTTTTAATGGGAGAAGAGTTGATAGTTAAATATTAAATACTAAGGTCATTCATTTAAAATTTTAAAGGGTAGGGAGGTTATACACGACTAACAAAAAAATATGTTAATTTCTCTAAAAGTGTGGAAAAAATAAGGCAAAAACCATTAACTTTAATAGTATTTTTAATTTTGAATGGGAGAGGAATTAAGAGTTAAAATATTAAATATTAAGGTCATTCATTTAAATGTTTAAAGGTTAGGGAGTTTATACACAACTAATAAAAAATTATGTCAATTTCTCCACTGGTATGTGAAATATATGGCAAAAACCATTAACTTTAATGGTATTCTTAATGGGAGAGGAGTTAATAGTTCAGATAGTAAACATTAGGGCCATGGATTTAAATTTTTTAAAGTTAGGGAGGTTATACACAACTAATCAAAAATTTTGTTAAGTTATCCAATCACACATAGACATGTAATATGTAAAAATGCTTGTTCTTTCCAATTTTGCCCTCGATCACTGCACATGCTGGATCAGAGCCAACAACCAATGAAGATGGGTCAATTGTTATGAGAACTACATTTTATAAATATTTTATAAAAGGGAAAAAATTGTTAGACATTTTTTTCACCAAAAGGAGTTATATTCTATTAACTGTATAGAAATATAAAACTCTATTTATACTAATATTCTTAAACAATTTAATAAAAATAAATAAATTAATATTTTTAACCTATATATATGGTATCATCTTCTTATCGTTAATCACAAGTTGATATTAATATTAATTATAAACCAGATCTTCTTTTTATATACATAAATATCTTTCTTCTCCAAACAATTCTATTCAAGACACCATATATAATATCAAGTGTATGGGCACTTCTCAGGAAATCCTTGTTTTTTTTTATTACAATCTGAAAATCATGAATAAAATCTCCCCAAAAACAGAAGGACACAACCAAACTATAATCTTTCACCATCATCCACCTCCTGGGTTGGAGATGGAGGATGGTCAAAGACACAAAAAGACCCGACAATCCTATGAGCAGACTTGGCCAAAAAATCCGCTAAAACCAAATCTTCACGAGGGACATTGAACAAGCTTATCTGCCAATCTCTGTGAAGAAGACTCCTAGCTTCGTCAACTAAATCTCGGAAAGGGTAATCGTATTCACATCCTCTCATCACTAGATTAATAGCCTCCATACAATCCGAGAAAATACAAATCTTTCGGATCCCACGCCACCAACATAAATGCAGTCCATGAATAATTCCAATCAATTCAGCTATAGCGGGTGGCACCACAATGAGTCTGCACGAGAAACCACAAACCCATTCCTTATTAAAATCTTTGATGACTCCACCACAACCACTTCTGCCGTCTCTTAGAACCGATCCATCAATCTCCAGAGAAAAGTGATCCTGAGGTACTCCCGGTCGAGAGGCCCGGGGAATATTCCTTATGTTCGCGAAAGCTCCACGGGTTAGTAACTCCTGATCCATATAAGCTCTGAAGAACGAATCGGCTCCACTCAGATCTTCATCTAGATTTGCATCCCCAAACAGTTTCCTGCATCTCGTCAACCAAATGTCCCAGCAGATGTATCCAAAGAGGGTCGACCATTTAATCTTCTTCGTGTAACCATTGCCCGCCTCAGTAGTCAGGTTCCATCTCACCTAATCCTTGCCCTCGAGAGAAAAGAAAGAGCTCCAAAGATCCTGATCTACCACTACTTTCCATCTATCTCTCGCGCTTAAGCAATCTCTAAGAAGGTGCATTGGATCTTCCCTCTGGTTGCACGAGAATGGACAAGAGTCTGATTCCTGAATTCCCCTGCTTGCTCGAAGCTGTGCAGTATGGACCCGTACATGAGAAAAGAGCCACATAAGAGACTTAATCTTCTCCAGTACCGTCCATTTCCATAGAACCTTCCATATAGAATCATCTTGTCCTTGTGTACCTGCAAAGAGAGAGAAATATGCAGATTTAACAGAAAAGCAACCATCCGAAGATGGCTTCCAATAAAACAGATCCTCTCCTCTCTCCTCACAGGGTGGGTGAGCATAGGTAATCTGATCAATAATCTCCGGTGCAAACCATCTCTGGAATCTTCGTCTATCCCATTCCCCTATGCTCGAAACATAGTCCACAACCCTTTCATTTTTGTCAATGAAACTCTCAAAACCCGGGATCATGTCAATAAGGGGTATATTCATGTTGGACCAATTTTCAAACCAGAACGAGGTGTTTTTACCATCGCCAATCCTCTTTCCCAAACATTTTTTAAAATGATCCCATACTTCACAAATGCCCCTCCAAGTGAGAGAGGTGCTTGCCTTTTTCTCCACATTTGGAATCAACCGATCGCCACAATAGTATTTGGCTCTTAGCACCTTAACCCATAGAGCTTCAGGCTTGGTAGTCAGACCCCAGCAAAGTTTCATCAAAAAAGCTTTATTCTGCTTCCTGAGATTCCTTATCCCTAGCCCTCCCTGCTTCTTCTCCTTCGAGACCACATCCCAGGACACCAAATGCACTTTCCTGGTTCCGTCCTGATCTCCCCACAGAAACTTCCTATTTTGGCGCTCCAGCTCCTTTATTAACCCCATCGGGAGAAGCATAGTCTGCATATGGTAAGAAGGCATAGCTGATAAGATAGATTTAATAAGGATGGTTCTTCCCGCCATATTAAGACATCTACTCTTCCAACCCGATAGACGCTTCCGACAATTTTCCAGAATTGGGGCAAAGGTGACATTCGAGGCTCTCTTATTGAGAAGCGGAACCCCTAAATACTGCCCAAATCCCCTGTTAATCCAACTCCTAACCCCTGGCTCTTTTTAATCATGCGAAACTTGTTATAAAAGCTTGTAAGGGAGCATTTAATAGGTGCAACGGACCTTTGTCCCTGTCCACATGTACAGAAAAATGAAGAGTGATAATTGTTTTAGCAATTTTGACTTTTGAGTACATCTGCCACATTTGGAAAGATATTGTTTCGTCCAATATAATATTATATTTGGAAAGATATTAAGAAAAAAGATCAAAAAAATTGAAATTGTAAAGTTTCAAATAAGATTTGTTATCAAGAGTTGATAAGAGAATGAAAAAATCTGATAAACAATTCACAATTCATTTTTTAAGAAATACCTAATTTAAAATTTCATAATTTTAAAGTTCTTTTTGTGCCTTTCTCCTAAGATATTACTCCTTCAGTTTTTTAAAATTTTGAGGGCTGATTTATTGCTAGAATAAAACTAGCACAGACCTGGTGCAATTAATAAATCACGATAATGAGTCCAAATATTATCGAATAAAATTTAAAATTATTGGCCAATAAATAACTTAATTTATTATTAATTTTAATTAAGTTGTACATCTTTACAATGCATGGACCAGCCTTAGCAATGTAGGGCTCAACAAATCAATTTGATTTTTAATAAAGTTAAATTTGAAAATTATGTACTTCCTTATGTTTACTATTTTGTATTATTATTGTATATAAAATGGGAAATAAAATATTACTAAATGAAAAAAAAAATCAAGTCTTATTTGATGAATTATTGCACAAAAGCAGAGAAATATGTAAACAACTAATGAACTATTTTTCCCTACAAAATTATATATTCAATTTTATAAATGTTTAAACTTGTATCTATACTATAAATAATAAATTTGGAAATTCTAATTTATAATTTTATGAAATTCATTTATAATAAAATTTTTTAAAAAATTAAAAACATAATTACCAATGTGATAAGTATAATATTTTAAAAAAATATCAAAAATAAAAATATAATAAAATAAGAATTATTTATGATACTATATATGGAAAAATAAAAGGGGAAACTAGGGAAAAGTCTCCAAAAGAAACCCAGTAGCTTGCTTCGTGGCGGGATGGGATAGCTACCTCTTATATCAACTTTGAATAGTTGAAATTTAATATCTTATATCAAATAACAAGAAAATCTATATTTTTTTTGTAAAATGATCAAATATTATAAATAAAAAGATTATAAGTTCAGTACAAACCTACAAAAGTTAGAAGAAGAAAATAAAGGATTATGTCATACCTTATCTTATATTAACTTGCAGCGGATTATTAATGCATGGTTCGGTAGGTAATATAGGAATAACATAATTATACTGATAAAAAGTGCTCGATTACAGAAATTCCCCATAGGGTTTCGTACATAATAATTACCATCAATGTAGCCGTATAGGGCTACCAAGGTGTCTAAACCCGTCCGAATAAAACAGAGACATCTTCCCGTCTTCGTTCCACCACCGCAATCCCCTCGTACGGTTCTTTTCTTTGTTCTAGCGTATCTTCTATCTCTTCCTGTCTAAATTGTTGGTAGGGGAGGGTGAGATTCAAGAGAATCTCAGTAGGAAACAGATACCATAGTGCATGCATGATAGATGCTATGTGTATGACATGTTAGCTTTATCTAGATGTATGCCCCATAATGACATTTCTGCATGTTCAATGTTTCATGCAACAAGACTATGGTCATAGCGAAAACATAAACAGAGCTTCATTTATTCAAGTATGCTCTACACAATCAAGTAAAGCAATCACATCATCACTACACAAGCAAAGATATTAAATACATGCAAATAATGTAAGTCCCCTACATCCAGCTTTTCTTCTCGATTTGCATGCCAGTAACTCGAGCTCTTAGCTCGATCTTACAATTCCAAATATACCATTTAGATACTTCCATAGTGTTTCTGGGGGTTATATGAGTCTATCTTGAAAAATTACTAAAATACCCTTGGGGACTCGGCTCGGCCCGGCCCTGCTGTACCCGGTCCAGCTGTACTTTTCCTGAAATTTTGACATGGGCTATTCTTACATATTTTCGCCCAAAGAATCCATTTTAGACTCGGAATTATCAAATTCAATGTCAAATTACGAAATTGCCCTTGGCAGCCTGACTTTAGGGTTTTAGGGGTGTTTCCGTAATTATGCTTTTTCGGCCTTTTCTGTCAACACCCGTTTCCATTTCAATATACACAGAGTAATAGAGACCAAGTTCCACAGGCATACAAAAAAGTACATATATACTGGTAAAAGTATTTATTTACAGTCAAAAGTCAACCATACAGAATGCGTCAATATACACCACTATTACAAAATATCCAAAAGTAGTTTAGACTTAGACTATCTATAACCACAAACTTTGTATTTGCCTCGAGGAACATGCCAGTCACTTCCCTTGGTCTACATTCTTGCCTTTTGATCCACTGGCGCCTGCTGAGATGTTTGGTTTAGAAAAAGGGGTGAGATTCTGAAGAATCCCAGTAGAAACATGTTATCGTTCATAGAAAATGTGAAAAGTAAATATGATATATGCCATGTATGCACCAATTAATGAACAATATAAACATATCATCTGCATGTATACATGAGTAGGGCCCAACCCCACTAATCTGCACCGGTTGGTCTTCCGCCAACTCCAGTGTAAGTGCCTCTAGCACTACTGGCCCCTCTCTAGGCAAAACATGTTGATTAATAAAGCGCATTTACAAACAATGGCATCCACACAATCATAAAACTATGGCATGATGTATGAAGGATAATGTCCCTACCTCGAAGTTCTATCGATCCTTTTTTGTGTGCCTCGTGAAACGTGTTGACTTTCGGCTTCCGATTCGGTCCTAAAATATTAAATGTACAAGAAATAGGTCATAACCTATCCAAGTATCATTTTAGACTCTTCCATAGTGTTTCTTGTGGTTATATTAGCCTATGGTGAAAATTTACCAAAATGCCCCTGGACCCCGGCCCGGCCCGATGGCACGTTTTCCCAAATTTTTGACTAGGGCTATCCTGACGTATTTTCGTCCAAGGAATCCATTTCCAGACTCAAAATTATCAAATTCAATGTCAAATTACGAATTGCCCTTGGCAGCCCTACTTTTAGGGTTTTAGGGGTGTTTCCGTAATTATGCTTTCTCGGCCTTTTCCGAAAAAGTGCCCAACTGTAACCCCACCTAATTTTCCCTTCTAAATCCAATGGAACCATCAAATCATTGAAAATCCAACTCCTACCCCTAGATCTGGCCCTGACCGAAATTATGGAGTCCCTCGGGCAAAATCGGTGTTTTGTGTTTTCGGCCAGTAAACGCGTTCCTTTCTACTCCTAATCACTTTATTAACCATCTAATTGAGTTATAACAACCATTTGAACTAAAATTGGGCAGCATAACCCTTAGGCACACACTTTTCCAAAATTTAAAACCAATAGCAATCCGGCGAAATTTCACCGATTAAATTGCCCACAGCAACCAGAATAGTTAATATACGAAGGTTTGGAAGTTACCTCAAGCTCCCACAAGATTTTTCCAAAAATGGCTGAAACCCTAACCTTTAGAACACCAAATTTTAGCTTTCCAAACCTTGAATAACATAGTAGAGTAGTTTAGGAACGGAATTATACGTATTAGGAACCGATTTACCGAAGAAATCACTTACCTTTGCAAGTTATTCTTCTTTTTCTCTCTCTAGAATCTCACCCTTTCTCTCACTAGTTCAGATCTGGTTGAGCACGAAAATGAGCTGAGGAAGATGATGATAAAGTGTTTTTATTATATTATATGATTTTTTTAATGATTTATGGAATTTCCAAAAATTCCAAAATCAATTTTATGTACATAAACCCTATGTACATGTAACTAAGTTCATTAAGCCTAACCAATATTTCCTTCCTTTTTCAATGTGTAGGAAACACCTAGGAGTCCCTCCCTATGGTCTCAATTGGCTTCACAACTTGTTTCGGTTACGTATACACGTAAGTCTCAATTTTGGTCAAAATTGCACTTTTTACTCAAATTTTTCATAAATTCATATTAAATTGACCAAAATATTCTAAATATATTTTTAGCCTTTATTTTCCTTAATTAATTGAAAAATAATTTATTTTGTGCTATTTTGGAAAAATTACGATTTTTCCATTATCTTTCTAATCCAATTTCTTCTCTTATTTTTCTTTGGCCAATTTCCATATATTTTTGGACCAAATATTTTCTCTAATATTCCTTCATTTTTGGACCTTAATATTGAGATTTTTAAATAACCCAAATTAATTCCATAATTATTGTTGCCCAATTTCCATGAAATTGAACATTTATGAAATTCATAAATTCCAAATTCATGAATATTCACCATTTTAATGAATTTTCCAAATAATTATAATATATTTGGTGAATATAAAATTTGGGGTGTTACATTTTCTGAAAAATTGCCCAACTGTAACCCCACCTAATTTTTCCTCCTGAACTCAATGAAACCATCAAATAATTGAAAATCCAACTCTAAGGCCCATTTACATCCCTGACCGAAATATATGGATTTTTAGGGAAAAATCGGGTTTTTGTGATTTCGGCTCTGTAAACGCGTTCCTTTCTACTCCTAACCACTTTATTGACTATTCCATTAGATTACAACTACCATTTAGTATCAATTTGGGCAACATAACACCTAGGCCAACCCATTTCCATAAATTGAAACAAAGGACAATCCGGCGAAATTTCACCGATTAAATTGTCCATAGCAATCTGAATAGTCAACATACAAAGGTTTGGAAGTTACCTCAAGCTCTCACTTGATTTTCCTTGACTTGTTTGAACCCTAGCTCACTTCAACAAGCAAATTTGAGCGTCCAACCCTTGAATCACATAGAAGAATAGCTTAGGAGCGGAGTTATACGCATCACGAACCGATTTACCGAAGAAATCACTTACTTTTATAAGGTTTTTCCTCTCTTTTTCTCTCTCTAAAATTTCACACTTCCTCTCTCTATGTTCAGCTGGTTCATGTTAGGTTATGAGGAGGAAGGAGATGAGAATTATTTTATAATATTTTGGAATATTCCTTATTTATTTTCCCATTTTCGGATTTTTTCAGAAAGTTTGGCAGATTTCTGCCCTAACTTTGAAAAATCATAACTAATTCTAGAAAAATTGAATTGGAGTGATTCCAAAGCCTAAAGAACCCTTATTGAGTCTAGTTTCAAGAAAAAATATATAATTTTGCTAACTGGAATTAAAAAATTCCCAGAATTTTAATCTTTTCATACTGTTCCAGAAACTTCACAGTTTTTCTGTGCTAACTTCAAAAATTCATATCTTTTTGTATATAGCTCTAATTGAGTCATATGACCTATCAAATTAAAGCTTAGGATGTCTATTTTCATCTGTAAAATTTCATAATTTTTTCTCTTCATTCGGTCATACAAAATCATATGACAAACTCACTGTCTCATAGGCGATTTCACCGTAAACATAATCACTTTCTTCAAAATTAACCATTTTATTTTCTTTAATGCCCCAAAGATATAAGGAACATTAGAGAATAAATTTGGGATATTTACTAAATCGGGGCTTAGTAGTCCACTCAATTTAGGCTTATTCCAAAACCTCCAATCCTTAAATTCGGGGTATTACTGATTATCCAAATTGTCTAAGTAATTAAAAAAGGATATGAGAACTACATCAAAACGAGACAACAACGAGGCGACATCTTGATGGAAGATACAAGGAGATGCCCTTAGCACTTTGATCATTTGACGTGAATACTATCTTTACACTTTTATTAAAATATTATATATATATTTTTTATAAGATATTAAATCTAAATCGTTTAGAGTTAATTTAACAGTGAGAATAAAAAAGTGAAAGGAAGCGACGAACAAGTTGTTAGTTGAAATAGTAAGCGATCTTATTCCCATAAGAAAAAAGACATAAATTCAAATTTCAAGAAGCGCATTTATTGAAAAAACTTTAACCTTCATGCTCTCAGCTTGACTGAGATTAATTAGGCCCCATTTCCATCGCATTTGTTGGAAGTGCAATTGTTGTTTGATATCCCATTTCCATCATCCATCCAACTGAGCATTAAGTTGGAATATTAAAATTTACCGTTATCGCCTTTTGGCTAAAATGAAGTAATATTGAAATCTTATTTGGACTTAATTGTATGTTTTAAAATAGATTTGAGGTCCATGTAAGTAAGTTAAGATGTAAGGGAGGTAAGAGTATTTTACTTTTATTTTTATTTATAAGAAAAATAAAAATAATTGGGGAGTATATAAAATTTTTTTTTCCATTTTGCCTTGATTAAATGACTGGTTGTAAATGCTATCTTTTCCATTAAAGGTTAGCAAATATGTAACACCCCAAAATTTATATTCACCAAAATCATTGTAAATATTTGAGAAATTCAATAAAATGGTGAATATTCATGAATTTGGAATTTATGAATTTATAAATGTTCAATTTCATGAGAAATTGGGCAAAAATAATTAAGGAATTAACTTGGGTTATTTAAAAAGCCCAATATTAAGGTCCAAAAATGAAGGAATATTAGAGAAAATATTTGGTCCAAAAATATATGGAAATTGGCCAAAGAAAAATAAGAAAAGAAATTGGATTAGAAAGGTAATGGCAAAATAGTAATTTTTCCAAAATAGCATAAAATAAATTATTTTCCAATTAATTGAAGTTAATTTCAATTAATTAAGGAAAATAAAGGTTAAAAATATATTTAGAATATTTTGGTCAATTTAATATGAATTTATGGAAAATTTGAGCAAAAAGTGCAATTTTGACCAAACTTGAGACTTTACATGTATACGTAACCTGGATAAGTTGTGAAGTCAATTGAGACCATAGGGAGGGACCCCTAGGTGTCTCCTACATGCGGCATAAATAAGGAAATATTAGTTGAGCTTAATGAGCATGGTCACATATACAAAAAGATTTATGTACATAAGTTACGTTTTGAAATTTTGGGAATTGGTAAATGGATAAAATAAGATATAATATTAGGATATATTATTATCTCCTCTACCTTCAGCTCATTTCAAGCAAGAACAGGTTTGAAATAGAGAGAGGGACGTTGAGGTTTGGAGAGAGAGAGAGAGAAGAAGAAATCTCACAAGGTAAGCCGATTTCTCCGACGATTTACCTCCTAACGCGTATAACTCCGCTCCTAAACTATTCTTCTATGTTCTTCAAGGTTTGTGGAGCTCAAATTTGGGTGTTCAAGGACATAGGGTTTCAGCCATAGTTGGGAAAAACTTGTGGGAGCTTGAGGTAACTTCCAAACATTCGTATATTAACTATTCTGGCTGCTGTAGACAATTTAATCGGTGAAATTTCGCCGGATTGTCTTTGTTTGTAAATTTTGGAAATGTGATATTAGAAGGGTTATGCTGCCCAATTTTAGTTCAAATGGTTGTTATAACTCAATTAGATGGTTAATAAAGTGGTTAAGAGTAGAAAGGAACGCGTTTACGGAGCTGAAATCGCAAAACCCTGATTTTTCTCGAAGGATCCCATAATTTCGGTCAGCCCTAGACCTAGGGGTAGGAGTTGGATTTTCAATGATTTGATGGTTCCATTGGGTTCAGGAGGGAAAATTAGGTGGGGTTACAGTTGAGCACTTTTTCAGAAAAGGCCGAGAAAGCATAATTACGGAAACGCCCCTAAAACCCTAAAAGTAGGGCTGCCAAGGGAAATTTCATAATTTGACATTGAATTTGGTAATTTTGAGCCCGGAAATGGGTTCCTTGGATGAAAATACATTAGGATAGCCCTAGTCAAAAATTTTGGGAAAACGTGCCATCGAGCCGGGTACGGTGGGGCCGAGCCGGGGTCCCGGGAGCATTTTTGTAAATTTTCACCATAGGCTAATATACCCACAAGAAACACTATGGAAGTGTCTAAAATGATACTTGGATAGATTATGACTTATTTCTTGTACATTTAATATTTTAGGACTGAATCAGGAGTTGAAAATCGACACATTTCACAAGGCACACAAAAAGGGGTCAATAGAACTTTGAGGTAGGGACTACTATCTCTCATATACTATGTGACTATTTGTATGATGCGTGTTACTATATTTTGTGATCTGAACACGTGCTGGAGGCACATTACCTAGCTGTGATCTAAGTCCTAGCTGAGGTACACTAGTCTTACCTAGCTGTAGTCAAGGACTCAGCTGAGGTATATGTAGGGGTTTCAACGGGTTAGTTGGCCCTGAATTTTGTGTACACATACGGATAATATGAGTTTTCATTTTTCTTGATATGGTGCATTGCATATTTAATTTTCACATTTTATATGTTAATCGTATGTTTCTACTGAGATTCCTTGGAATCTCACCCCTTTTTTCTAATCCAAATGTCTCAGCGGGTGCCAGCGGCTCGAAAGCCAATGATACAGAGAAGGGAAACTGACAGGCATGTTTCCCAAGATGAATACAGTGGTTGTATATTATAGCCTGTGTGTGAAATAGTTTTGGAACATTCTGTACATATTTGTCATTATTATCGATTTCTGCTCTGTTAATGACTGTCTGTAAACAAATACTTATTATCAGTATAACCGTACTTTTCTGTTTTCCTATGGAACTTGTTCATTATTGCCCTGCGTATATCAAAATGGAAACGGGTGTTGACAAAATAAATGGAGCATTAAATAACGGTAGAATTGGGAAAAAAAGATTTAAATTTAAGCATGAATTAGTATGTGAGAATTAGGTAATTTTGTTTTACAAATACTCACTTGATCATTTTTATAAGTCACTTCCGACATGTTTCATATGAATAAAGAAAATTTTTAAATTTCATTAACTCTATCCTAAAATTCAACAACTTTATAACTTTATCTATATTTAATATACATTATACCCAAATGAATAAAGTCACCACAACAATAAATAAAGTATAAAATTGTACATTTATATAAAAAATTTATTGATATAACTTATATTTCTTCTCTGTCAGGCCTTATAAATAGAATAAGAGGAGAACAAACGAAGAGAGCGTTAAAATTTATAGAACTCTGTTGTTCCTTGTTATACCCCTTCTATTCCTCTTTTAAGATACAAATAATCGAATCATGTTGATAAAATAATTTATTAAAATGGATTAAATACAATAAATATGTAAAAACATATATAATCATTTTTCAAAAACATCATTATTTATGAAGAGACAGAGCTGGTGAGATAATTAATGCTATAAGATTAGGAATTAATAAATGGAGACAAAACCATGACATACTAAAAATTTCAAACATATTATTAGTGTCTCTTATAATTATAAATGGTACTTCTCTAATTTTATTTATAGGATAGAGAGAGAGAGAGAGAGAGAGAGAGAGAATTTTTGTCATATTTATAAGACAAAGAAAAATTTTCACATAAATGTACAATTTTACTCTTCATTATTATTGTGTTAACTTTATTCTTATATGGCATAGTGTATATTAAACAAGGATAAAATTGAAAAGTTGTAAATTTTAAGGCATGGCTAATAAAGTTTAAGGTTTTTCCTAGTCTTTGTGAAATATGTTGGAACTTGGAAGTGATTTATAGATAGGACAAGATGAATAACACGCTCTACTTAAAAGAAAATCTTTATATATCAAAGTTGTAGTATAATTGATAATACTATCAACAAGTTATTAGTTGAGATAGTAAAGGGTCTCACCTCTATAAGGAGAAGAACATAAGTTTGAATCTCGATAAACATACTTATTGGGAGATGTGAGAACCTTTTTGTAACACCCCAAATTTTATATTCACAAAAAATATATTGTAATTAATTGAGAAATTCAATAAAATGGTGAATATTCATGAATTTGGATCTTGTGCATTTTGAAATATTCATATTCATAAGAAATAGAAAAATTAATTCAAGGAAGGAATTAAATTACAAAGGTGATAGCAAAATCATGAGTTTGCAAATTTAGACCAAGATTAATTATTTTTCAATTATTTGGAGTTAATTTCAATTAATCAAGAAAAATAAAGAAAAATGTATAATTGGATTATTCTTGATGGAATAAATCAAGAATTGTGAAATTAGAGGAAATTATATATAATTCATTTAATTGAATCATGGAATTATTGAAACACATATTTATTTCCCTTTTTCCTTGATAATTTCATTCAACACAAGGAAAATGGAGGGAAAAGTAATCTTGGGGATTAAACATGCGAAGTACCATTATCATATTAAACATGCTAATCCACAATTAATTATAGTACAAGTATTACTATCTTGTGTTCTAAATATAAGATCAAATTAACTTTTTTGAAGAAATTAAGGAAGCTAACTAAATTACTTTAAAGTATTTATATATTTATTGTTTTTTCTCAAAACTAATTTGTCCAACTTGTAAATTGATATATAATTTAATTATACATAACATATAATATAATTAAGTAACTTATTTAACTTCTTTAATCTTTCTAAAAAAAATTAACTAGGTATTATATTTAAGATAACAAGCACAGTCAAAACTTAGTTATTGGTAGCTGTGCTATAATCGTCTCTGGCTGTCCCCACTCCCCCCAAACCTACTTTAATATTTTGTTGCACGTTGAACATGCTAGAGTTATTTGTGTAAAATGGTCATGAGATGAATCTAACAATTTTAATATTAGTCTTTAGTCATAAAATAATCATAATAATTGATTGATCAAATGAATAATGAATGGACCATACCTATGCACCTTTTATCTTGAGATATCATCATGACCCTATATATGCACGTGGAAATTTTAGTCTGATCCCTACATAAATCTAATTACTGATTACGGGTTTTTATTTATAAATTACCTTCTACATGTTTTGCTGAAACTAATACAAACTTTAAATGTCATTAACTTTTCCTTAAAATCATACAGTTTTCAACTTTATCCTATTTTAATATACACCATAATAACAAAATCTATACAATAATAAATAAATGATAAAATTATATATTCATGTAAAAAAATTAATCATATGACTTATATATGTGTGTGTTTGGTAACATCCCAAACCATGGTTTGCGCAACTCGAGATAAAACTCCTCACACACACTTACCTCGTAAGTAGTAAAAGCTATTAAAAAAAACTAATACAAACACACACATAAAATAGGGGTAAAACAAACTTCTCTCTCAGTCTTATAAATAGGATTAGATCAGAGGAGTAAGTTCAAATATTCTGTTTTTGTATACTTGAATTTTTATGCACATGATGTTTGTTTTTTTAAGCCCTAGAATTTAAATAAATTAAAGAAATTAAAAGTAATACCTTGATTTTAATTGGAGGGTAATCTTGTAAAGGAGTAATAATTTTTGCCATTTTAATGATAAAAGCTACTTTTTACTGCTGTTCTCAATCCTTATGAAGTAGAAGTAGTCAGAAGTGCCTTACATTCATTACCAGAGCGGCATTAATACCCCTAAGTTAAGACTTTTCAAGCCCGCCAAAGATTAATTTTACATGAGAGAAAATAAATATTCAGGGAGGGAGGGAGTGCCATATAGATTAGTGTTACAAAAACATATATACCTTTTTAATGCAACCCAGTCAAGTATAGGCCTTTACTTGTTAGGGTGAAGTCTCTGAAAGTTTTAAAAATTAAAAATAAAAATATCTAAGGTCTTGTTTAATTTGTTTCTGTTTTTAAATTTTTTTTCTCAAAACCATTTGCTAAAATTGTTTTTCTGAAACAAGTTTTGAGATAAAAAAATATGTTTGGATGATTGTTCTATAAAATTATATTTGAGAACAAAAAATATAAAGACTTATTTGAAATAATAATTTTTAAAATAAATTTTGGCGAGTACCAAGCAGGTTGGAAAATGGAGACAACAAGCAAACTGAGACTAGAAAATAGCAAATTCGAGTTCAAGAGGTGAAAGCTTAAGCCGTCAAACACTGAAAGAAAATAGGACTCTTTGCTTATTGCTAGATTTTACAAAACAAAAAAAACAGAAAATAAGAAAACAAATTAAAAGTATTCTTGTTTTTTTTAAAAAAAAAAAACAGATTCTTTTTTTTACTAAAACAACTTAACTGAAAAATTATTACATTTTTTTTTTTTTTGCTGAATTGTCTTTAAAAACAAAAAAGTTGATCTAGAAATATGAAAACAAAGAAGGCCATAATCTTAACAGAACTCAGATGTGCAATATATAATTGAAGGAAAAATCTAACCCACCTATATAATAACTGGCCGGTCCACCAACGGTTGGAGTTAGGTTTCAAAAGCCTCTACTATAAATAATTGGACACCTTCCATATATTTTCATACTCAACATCTCAAAATATAACTCACTCATAGTCTTATATATCTGCTTCTTCTTCGCAATGGAGATGGAAAGTGCACAACAATTTCTCAAGGGAAAGACCGTTTTGGTCACTGGTGCAACAGGTTTCTTGGCAAAAGGTAATGAACACACACACACACACACATTATTGCATCTGTAAATATTTTATGAATATATGTGCGTGTGTGCTCTAAGCTGTGCTGGTGTCAAATTAATAATTAGTGATATGGCTGATGAGATTGAGGCAGTAGACAAAATTGCTTGCCTCTTTCTGCTTCTGTCTTTCGTTGAATTTTTTACTGGCTCCTTCTGCTTTTGTCTTCCGTCAATTTTTCACTGGCTCCTTCTGCTTTTGCCTTGCGCTAAATTCTACTCAATTGATTGGAACCGTATGAAGAAAGCAATACACAAACCAACTATTATGTACAGCAGATTGCAACATGGGACACTAGCGGGGGGAAATTCTTGCATACGTAGCAATTGTACTAATAATAATACCAATTTAAATTGACATAAGTGGTGGAAGTTTTTGTTTAAGCAAGTAGTTGTAGAACGTGATTTCAAAATCTTGTATAATTAACAAATTAAACTTAATTGGTACGAGTAACTACGTACCATTTGTTTTCAGTACCTCTGATTTGCTCTAACTAATAAAATTAGTTGGAAGGGGGGCTTTCTTTTGTCTTCAGATTCTCATCTCTTGTGTAACTAAAAAACCTAGTTGTGAGGAGTCTATCTTTTGCTTTCAATACCTCAAGGAAAATTAATCTTTGTTCTCAACAAAGTTTACTAATTATGTATGTCTCACTAGCCAAACAGAAAGTGTTCCAATCCGGTCCTTATTATAAGTCTCTTGCTACTTAAACATAAGTCCACTAAAAGGGATATATATTAATTATTATTTTTTTAATTTTACCCTTATTTTATTCATATTTGAAATGGAGAAAAATTTTACCAAAAGAAATAGGAGAATGATGTGAGAATGATTTGTTAACGTAGGAAGAGAGAGAAATTTTAAGGTTAAACTTGGAAAATGTTATAAATTTATAACTTATTTAATGATTACAATTTTCATTGTTTGCTATATACATATGAGAGAGAGAGAGAGAGAGAGAGAGAGAGAGAGAGAGAGAGAGAGAGAGAGAGAGAGAGAGAGAGAGAGAGAGAGAGAGAATTAGTTAAAAATGATTTATTATTATTATTCTTATTAGAGTAAAATACTCTAACCTCCCCTCTGTTTTGCCTTAATTATACAGACCTCCCCTCTATTTTGGAAACCCATATAAACCTTCCTTAAAACTAAAATATATGTTATACAAACCTCCCTTATAGTTTGAGATTTTATTTCCATCCACCCAAACCGTTAGTTGACCGTTAAGTTTGACTTTTAAATTTTTTTTAACCAAAATGTCCTTCTTCGGTATTAGAATTATATATATATATATAGGG
The DNA here is from genome assembly GCA_963855925.1 of Inga laurina. Lineage (NCBI taxonomy): Eukaryota > Viridiplantae > Streptophyta > Magnoliopsida > Fabales > Fabaceae > Inga > Inga laurina. Next base: position 32,483,998 of record OY979706.1, read on the forward strand.
GCTAATAAAAATGTATACAATCATAAATTTATTCTATTAGATTCTCTAACTTTCTAATTTTTTAAAAAATTTATTAATTTTGATATTATAAATTAATTTTGAATTAAAATATATATTAAACACATATTTTTATCAAATATAATAAACTATATAAGTATGAGATTGTATGTGTCATTTAAATTTATAATTTAATATTTTTTCCAAAAATATTTATAAACACATTTGATTAAGTATATTTTTATTTAAAATATTGCTTGAATATTCAACGTTTGTGATTTTTACATTAACCAATGCTAAAATCATCAAACAGATAACTACTTGTAAAGATAAAAATAGAAATTAAGGAATAGATAAAAAAGCTCTTAAAATTCTTTAAAACAACTTTAGTCAAAATGTGCAAGAAAAAATAAATTTAATTAAAAAAATATATTTTTGGAATCTTTTTAGAATATTCTTAACGGAGTTAACTGTTTGGACTTAAGTGTATGTTTTTAAAATAGAGGGGAGGTCTGTGTAATTAAGGCAAAACTGAAGGGTGGTCAGAGTATTTTACTCTTCTTCTTATTATTTTTCTCAGGTTAAAAGGGATTTATAATAGGTACTGGAGTAGTATTATTTATTAATTTTTTGAAGTCCCATAATTTTCTATAAAAAAAAGGGATACATGATCATTCAAAAACTATGTCGGTTGCATTAACTCCCATTTTCTCCCATTGAGATAAAATCAAAGTCAAGAAGCATTTTCTCCCATTGAGAGCGTGAGAGCGTGAAAATAAAATTGAGATGGAAAAAATTGGGATGCTTTTTCACGATGATATATAATTCCATTAAACTGAATTATCCTAATAATTTCTCTCTTTATTTTCGTTTTGAATTTAAAATTTCAACACGAATAAATATTAAATACAAATTTTAATCACTCGGTTAAATAATGTATTTCATTAGTTAGCTATAGGCCAAACCCGAAAATTCCAATAATTTGAAATGTCACTCTTTGGTTGGCCAAAAAAAATGCCACTCTTAATTAATGCGTCTCTTTGCAGTTTTTGTGGAGAAGTTATTAAGGATTCAAACAGATTTGAAGAAATTATACCTTCTTTTAAGAGCTTCTGACTCTAATACAGCCACAAAACGCTTGCATGACGAGGTACGTATGCACGTAAAATTTTATACTATCTTCAATTTTTCATATAAGATGTAGTCATTTAATTTGGTTCTGTTTATAAGTTATTTACAACATGTTTCACTCAGATTAAGAAAAACCTTAAACTTTATTAACTCTACCTTAAAAATCAATAACTTATTAACTTTATCACTATTTAATATACGTTATACCTTATAATAATAAAGTCAATACAATAATAAATTATGAATAAAATTGTAAAATCATATGAAAAAATTAATGAAGTAATTTATAAATAACACAAAAAAAAAAAAAAAATCTCTCTCTAACCTATAAATTGGACCAGAGGAGTAGTAAATTTGTAGTATCATATTTGACTATTCATTTTATGAAGCCTTGTAAATTACATGGCTTAAAAGCTACGCTTAATTGACACATATTTGTCATATGGATGGCTAGATCATAAGCAAAGATTTGTTCAGGGTTCTACGAGATAAGTGGGGTACAGATTTTGGTTCTTTCATATCAGAGAAAATGGTTGCAGTTGCAGGAGACGTCTCTTTAGACAACTTGGGACTTAATGAAGAAAATGTGGAAAACAAAATTTCGAAAGAAATAGACATTATTGTAAACGTAGCAGCAACCACCAACTTTGATGAAAGGTGAGTACGTAATTAATGAGAAAGAGCTATGTTGTCACAGTCAATCACATGCATCAAAAGAGTTCTCGAACTGATCTTTGAAAATTATTCATGCAGGTTTGATATAGCAATAGGAGTCAACACAATGGGAGCCCTACACGTCGTAAACTTCGCAAAGACGTGCCCTAAAATACAGGCTCTTCTACATGTATCAACTGGTAAGTTTAATACTAAATGAAAGCATTGATGTGATCGAATATGGTAGACAAATACGAGTTTGGGGCCTCTAATGTGCCTCTCTTTAATACCTTTTGTAATGCTTCAACCTCTCAAATGTTTTTTGTTTTTTCTTGTGACCATTAGATTCTATATAGAAAGCCCTAGCTCTATCCACCCTTCATATACCTTAATATTCACATTACAACATCCAAATGGTCTTTGCTTGGGTTAAGTGTATGCTATGTCGGGTTGAGTGTGTGATAGGTATATTAGCTTTCACATTAAATGTTGATAATGCCCCGTGTTTCTTGAAACTTTATAATTTATTTCAGGCTCAGAATATTTTAAATAATGTAAAGTACTAACAATTATGTGCTAATTTTAGCATATGTGTGTGGGGAAGCTAAAGTGGATGGAGAAGTCATAAAAGAAGAACCATTTCAGATGGGACAGAGCTTGAATGGGGTAACCAAATTAGACATTGAGGAAGAGAAGATTTTGATGAAGAAAAAATTGGAAGAACTTCGAGCAAAGAATGCTGATGGGAATGCTATGAAATTTGCAATGAAAGACTATGGAATCGAAAGGTTAATAATTTTCTTAGATCAAGCATGAATCACTAATTATCCATGGTTCAGGGTGCACATGTATTATGCTTCTTAATTTTTATTTATTTGCACTAATTAATTAAAAGCAGGGCAAACTTGCATGGATGGCCAAATACTTATTCATTTACAAAGGCAATGGGAGAGATGATTCTCTCACATCTCAAAGATAATATTCCTTTGATCATCGTGCGACCTACCATTGTGTCTAGTACTTTCAAGGAACCGTTTCCTGGTTGGATCGAAGGTTTTAGGTACATTAATTCATTATAATTCTCATATTCTCTTCATGTGCATCATTTGAAAGCTCTTACACGGATTAACATTAGATATATGCATACCAATATAACTCTATTATTTCATTTAATTTTATAAAAAATAAGGAAGATTTAGATGTTACTAACTCTAGCCCGTAATATAATATCATTTTGGAGTGTAATTCAAAAATTATATACTGCGAACGAGATCATATATTAAATATCATGGGTATTATTTGATACCAACTAACATTGGCATTATATTTTGTGGTTACAGAACCATTGATAGTGTCATTGGTGGTTATGGAAAAGGAATGGTCACACACTTTTTGGGTCGTCCCAAAACAATCGTAGATGTGGTAAGTTAGCGTGATAGTTTCCTTATTATTCAAATAATATATATTATTGGGAGTCAAGTGTAAGTTAATATCAATTTGGAAGAAAAATCAAGTAAAGTTGAGTTTAAAAAAGTGGTATATAAGGGAAAATAAGGAGGGCACCAAATAAGCTTTCTATCTTATCAGTCCAAAAATGCAATGATCAAACGCATGAGTTTTTTAATTAATATGTTTAAGGCTTCTATCTTATTAGTTTCAAAATATGTATCAATTTTCCTGAAATACCCCCAACGAGAGAGTATTCAATGTGATCATGATCGAAAGAAAAGAGAGTATTAAATGTGATAGCGCAAAGAAGTGTATTAAAAAATGTGAATAATTAAGTAGGGTAATTTGAAAATTATTAATTAAATGAGACAAAGAAAATTAAGATCCTTTTTTAATGACCAGAACAAATATCACTTTATGCCAAAATATAAGTCACTTATAGGGAAAAAGTTTAGTTCAAAATATAAGTCACTTGCAGTGTAATTATTGATCTTATTATTTTTTCAATTTTACCCCTATTTAAATTTTATTATTGAGAGAGAGAAAGAGGAGAGAGGCGTACGTGTAAAAATCATTTGTAAAGCAGAGAGACAAAAAATTTAATGAGGATAAATGTAAAAATTTTTATTAATTTAATATATTCCTTAGTATGGAGAAGGGGCCGTATAAGAGTGGCTTATATTTAGGCATATAGTGGTATTTCATTTAGATTTTGATTTTAGACTTGGAGAGGGTAGTGCGTGTAGTTAAATTTTATACTATTAATAATGAGAATGATGAGTATTAATATAATTAAAAAATTTATTTTAATGATAATGATGATGCAGATACCAGTGGACATGGTGATAAACTCTATGATAGCAGCATTAAAGTTGATTATTCATTCCAAAAATGCTCAACAAGAGAATTACATCTACCACATAGGTTCTTCGTTCAGAAATCCTCTCACTATGTCTCGTATCAGTAATCTCTCATACCTCTATTTCTCCAAAAACCCATTGACCCAAAAAAATGGAAAGCCAATAATAGTTTCCAAGGCAAAATTTTTGACAAGTATGCCTAGTTTTCAAAGACTCATGATGAGTCGATATACGCTTCCACTAAAGGTACGTACGTTACATTCTAATGTTTCCAAGGCTTTATATGTGTATGAATATACCTATTTATTAATTTTATACACGCACGCACACACTAATCTTTTTGCATGATTTGACCTTATTCACAAGGGCTTAAACTTGGTGAACAAAGTATGTTGTCTAAACTTCTTCCAAGATGTTTATAGAAGTCGTCTTAGAAAAGTTCAAAGGGTGATACGAATGGCTAAGATATACGAACCTTATCTGGTGTTTAAGGCCATGTAAGTTTCTTGATTATTTTTTTTTAAAAAAATATTTATTATAAATTATGCCCATTATTTTTTTTGAATATTCCTATGAATATGAAACACCAGTTAACTTGGATTAATGTCTTGTATAAATACAGCTTCAATGATGCCAACACGGAATCATTACGAAGGACAACAAAGATGGAAAATGCTGGTGATGTTGGATTTGACTTTGAATTTGATCCCTTGAGCATTGATTGGACAGACTACATGATAAATGTTCACATTCCTGGCTTCATTAAGTTTGCAATGAAATAATCTCCGAAGTATATGTGAAAATCTTGGTGACAAAAATAAGAAGGCTATATTTATTACTTATGCAAAGTCATATTTTCTAGAAGTGACATGCCAAAGGGGTGTGAAGAATATATTATGAATCTTGACTATATATCCAAGTTGAAATTTAAGATGTTGTATTATTCATTCCTTCTCAATATGAGACTTTCTAATAGTGACACACACACACACATTGGATGTATTACATGCCATGGGTTAGCTTTTGTTGGGTTTATAATTAGAGTGGTAGTTGTGCCATCATCGTTGTTCTGGGTCTTGTTGCTGGATTGCTAATCAATCTTCCATTTTTCATCATTACGAGTACGGGTGTGCAAAGACATGTGCTTGAATAGTAAAATTTCATTAAATAGCTTAGTAAGTCACAACAACTCCAAACTTTGATTGAGATACCAACATGGCTTTAGTATACTTCATTTTCTAAATGCTTCCTTAACCTCGCTAACACATATATACAAATCCTACTATAAAAACACCAAACATTGTTTATTTTCTCTAGTGTTCAAATCCTCCAACTCACAAGTCAAACCTTGCTCTTCATCATCATCAGTGAACAACTTATAAAAATAGGTCTCACATCTATCATTAATATTTCCACATATATGTAACAAAAAGTCACTATAAAAAATAGTTAATTAGTGAAAGAGCGTATAAGCTTTTGCCTTGATAACTTCTTCAAAAAATAGCTAAAGATTGCAATAAAGGTGTAATCCCGGACCCTTTTTTTAAGGAGTCTTTTATTAATTATCAAGGAACTAAATACGATGATTGATATAAAAACAATAAAAGGGGTTTGAGTTTTTTTACTATCAACTAGATTGCAATAAAGCTAAAACGCTTTAAAAACATATGTTTTTAGATTTTTGGAATAAAAAAAATGGAATGGAAATTTGCTTTGAAATATGATGAAAACCTCTTAAAATAATGAATTTTATCTATTCTTATTTCAAAAGATAATTGGAGTGTGTAAGTTTAACAAAAGTATCCAAAAGACAAGAAATTACAAACATAATATTTTTCATAACAATCTCAAGCATAAACTTTATTAAATCAAATACAAGAAATTATTAATAATGAAGTTCAAAGTATCAAATATATAACATTAAAATCCAAATAAATATAATCTCCCAAATTGTATGAAATCTCAATATAAAACATCACACCATCATAATAATCAAACTTGAACCTAGAATTCAATTATTAAAATGGAAAGAGTAAGAAATTAGATAAACAACTCTTCCCTTTGAAACTTCATACTCAAGAATAATTGCTACGAGGGAAGAAAAATTTAGCGACGAACTACCGTATACACAGACCTAACTCCATCAAGAATCAAGAAACCTGAATCTGAAAGGATGAATTTAATGAGGAATGAAGGATTGCCTTGAGTCCTTGAGAGAAAATGAATAAGGTTGAAAAGTATGAATATGCTCTCTCCTTCCTTAAGCTCGTGGCTGTGGAGAAAACAGTGGTGATTGTGGTCGGTGAACAGCAGAGTTGGAGAATCGGTGAAGGTGATGATGGTGGAAGAGGACGAAGATGATGGTGGGCGAAGGTGAAGGTTTGAGGTCTCGTCTTAAGTTCTGTACACGGCTGCTCTCCTCCGGTCTATAAACTCTCCTCTAGCTGCTAAAGGTCAGGTAGCCGGCGACTATGGAGATGGTGGCGAAAGTCGCCGGTTATGGAGGTGGAGCGAAGATGAAATTGAAAGAACGATGGAGATGGTAATGAGGTCTAGTAAATGGATGGAGGGAGGAGGCTCTGTTTTTCGTCGCGGCTGAAGCTCCAGTTGGTTCTCGCTGGAAGCTCCCCAATTTCATATCTAACTTTCCGTTCAAAACGCTGTCACTTTGGCTGGACTAATCTGGCATTTTGAAATTTCCTGGTACCAAACTGTCATTTCTATAATCAGCCCCAAACTGCCATTTTCAGATTTGATCCAATTTCTTCAAGCACCTACAATAAAAAACAATTAAACCAACATCAAAGCTTATTAAGAACCAGTGATTAAGAGTAATTATGACAATTTTGCCATTTTTTATTCTAATTTGATGTATGTACTCTTAATCCAAATTAATCACAAAAAGGGTATTTTAAGTTTAGGAATTATGACAAAATCCCTAAATAAAATATAAAAATATATAATAAAATTAGGCATTTGTCAATTAACGATGAAATTCCATTGCTAAATTGACATAGCTACAAAATTCTATTTTTAATTAATTAGTAATAATCTATTTGATGATGAAATTATATAATTTCGTCGATAATCCACTACTTTTTTTTTTTTTTTTGTAGTGATATTGCCTTCTTTATCCTTAATGCATCTTACTTGATTTAAATGCCTTGTTTTTCTCTCCCTATTCTTTGCAATCTTATAAATATTTTGTTCCCCAGGCTTCATCCATTACTCATAAAACTCTCAAAACACTTTAAAGTGAGCTTCACTTACTATCTTCTTAGTCTCCATTTTAGCCACATGATACTTTTCCTAATTTTTAGCATTTTGGCATAAATGTATGTCTTTAAAGCAATTTCACTTATTCTTGATTTTCTCTTGTGCATTCTTGTTCCACCACAAATGTCTCCTTATTTTGATGACCAAAGTCAATTGATTCACCCAAAATTACTTTGACAACTTTTTAAACCTTTTGAGTCTTTTTCTTTCATATGACGTTAGCATTTTTTTATGACTATCAGATCACTTTCTCTAAAAGAGTTCTCTTTAAAATATCCTGCTTCCCACCCTTAAATTGCCCCTGATTGACAATTTAACTATAATAAACCACCACATAAACCTAATAGTTTGTTATTTTCTTCATATAGTATATGTGTTCTTGAACAAAAACCAACTTGAGAATAATTTTGAACGCATATGGTAAATTCTTTGCTAATTGAAGAGATCAGAAGACAACCTATCACTCTCTTATCTTCCAAATTTACTTATCCATGAACCGTACTATAATTTTATCGCTTTTAAATTTTATTTGTCAATGTTATATGCTAATAAAATAATATTTTATAAAAGAAGAAGACAAATTTATTTTATTTGACTGCATAAATTAGACCTTTTAAGAAAATTATTTTATCAGAGATCTCTTCTCAAATAATATTTAATATATAAATAAGAAGTCATATTAAGTTGATTATCTTTTTTTTTTTCCTTCCATATTAAATTGATTATCAATAGTTCTTTCTGGCAAAAATAATTATCAATAGTTCGACTTTTGACTTTTAAATCAGTGCCTTATTTAATTTGATGGCTGGCCTGATATTTAAAACATTGCTCATGAGCCCATGACCATATTGTTAGAAAGGCTCATGACTTAAAAGAGTTACAAAGTGAGAACTTGGGAAATTTAGATTAAAAAATTTTTAGGGTGAGAACACAATTATACTCATCATATAATAAAATCTTTAATCATGAGAACCTTCAATGTACGGTCCATCATTAATTTATCTAATATAATTTCGATGGATATATACCTTCAAAATAAAACTCGTTCCAGGTCAAAAAAAAAAACTCGTTGTTTTATTTACCCATGCGGAGCAACAATGGGCAACCATGGTCCATAAACATAAACACCTTGAGATTTTCGCCTTACGTCTATCAAAGACAATGGCCCTTTGGGTTGAGTGAGAGAATCTATGGGCCTTTATACTTAGAACATCGGCTTGGATAAATTAATAGATGCAGTCCAAAGCTACATCTCCAACAACTTGGGCTATTGGGCCGAAAATACCATAGCTAGAATTAAGAGATAGAAGGTCCACATATTTTTAGGCTCTTTGTTTTTTGAAATTTCATTATCTAGAAAATTTTGTATTGATCCTTGTGAAAAGTAATATTAAATTAATTACAAATGCCTGAATATGATTATTCAAAAATGTCAGTTTCTATGACTCTGCTACAAAACGAAGGAGAATGGTAGAAAGCGCAAAACAAAAACAAGCTTTGAGACAAGAGAATCGTTACCTGAGAACTAGGGGTAGTTTAGGAATTAATTATCAGCTTAAATAGAGGAATTTAGATAATAGGAGAGGCCTAGTATGAATGTGGAAACAAATGTGAAAAGAAAGGATCTAAAGTAATTAAATTGTGGTTATTTTATTTTAGAGGCTTTTGGCATGCCTCAACAAAACTATGTAGAGTTTTCTCAATGCGAAATATCTTAAGTTAGCAAATTTTATAGTAGTACTCCCTCCGGTCCTAATTATAAGATAAAGTTGACTTTTTTGGAGAAATTAAAGAAGTCAATTAAATTACTTTAGAGTATTTATATTTATAGTATCATTAGACTATATATTAGTTTATTAGTCAAATTAATTAGTTTGGAGAAAAAAATAAAAATATAAACACTTTAAAGTAATTAAATTGGCTTCCTTAATTTCTACAAAAAAATCAACTTTGTCTTATAATTAGGACCGGAGGGAGTATTATATATCAAATTTTTGAAATGTGACCACCCCATATATACTTCTGGTTCCTCAATTAATTTTAAATGATGAAGTCGTGAGTTCAAATTTATTGAGTACATGGTTTTAATTATATTTGTTGATTTTAAATTGATGTTTACATAGTTGTATTGACACCTTGAAATAATGGCTTAGACCGATGTTTGTTGACTGGCTGTCATTTGCTGTGTATTAGTTTTGTTTCTTATGATTTTTTAACTTAAATATGGTGATTATTTCAAGAAATAGAACGATTTAAAAAAATGGTTAAAAGTTTAAAAATACTTTTTAACTTTTTTGAAAAGAGCTGCAGGCATAATAAACAAATCTTGAGTGTAAAAATGTCCACAATCAATAAAACATGGCAAAAAATGCTATTTCCATTAAAGTGTGGTAATTGCCATTAACTTTTGCCATTGGAATGTAAGTGTTTTAGCCACATGGACTCTATTGCCTAAATAGACTATTGGACGGGGCAGGTAAAGAAGATTAATGTGGCAGTTGATGAGGGTAAAGAATGGTTCATTTAAATCAAAGTTGAAACTCTAATCCGTCCATTAAAGGTGTCACCCACCTCATGTGAACCAATTTATTGTGGCCAAAAGTGAAAAATCGGCATCAAGAGAAGGGGGGTTGACCTGAGGAGAGAAATGATCGGACGGACATGGTGTCATCCTCATCTTCAATAATAGGAAGAAGCAGAAGAAGAGTGGCAATAATGAGACATCCCAATCTGGAGGACCTTTTATGAAGTTGCAAGGAGGTATTGCAATCACCAATTCTTGGCTCCCTGATGGATGGCATGGATTGAAGGCAACCCTGGAGATTTTATGGCTACCGCAACTATTACCAGGTAATTGATTTAATGTTTTGAAGGCGATTTCTTATGTGAGGGTGATTGAATGACAAGGATAAACTTGGATAGGATGGTTGCAATGGGTTATTTGTTTGGCATGATGGCGACTTTGGTGAGATTTAAGAATAATTGTTTATCATTTCATTTGAGTAGGTAATTGATTTTGTTTATCATTTAAGTATGATTGATTTTGTTCTTTGCTTGGCATCATGGCGGCAATTGATTTAAATATAATTGTTTATCATTTCATTTGAGTAGGGATTTGAATAATTAAATAAATGAATTTACTTATTAATTAAAGTATCTTATATAATTCATTTAGTACAATTTAAATAATTATTGAATAATTTAAATAACTTTTAATTTATTTTTATCAATTTTGATTTGTTAATTTGCTTAAAATTAATTTCAACAAATTTAATAGGCATAAATATTATCATTAGTATGCCTTGCCGAAAAGGACCGGATCCGATGGAGCAGCCAAAGTCATCCCATGTTACAGAGGACCCTCCGCCACCCCCAAATGAGGATGAATTAGGGGATGACAAGTTAAATATTGACAACATGGACTTGGGAGTCCCCAACGATGAGAAGTTCGTGGACAAAATTGTATTTTTGAATTGTACAGACCCTGATGGACATACATACAAGACTCCAATGGTGATGGGGCAATTTTTTTTTTTTTTTTTTCCTGCAGTGTCATTGGGTCATTGCAGAGTGGAAGGAGATGACTGGTCAGCCTATTGGGCATGCAACACTATCTTCAATAGGTACCTTGTGGAGTTGGGCCATAACTTTTTAAATTTCCCAATTTACCATGAAACTTGGAATTGTATGGATGACGACACCAAAAACAACATTTGGAATAGTATTATGAAGGAATATATATATATATATATATATATTTATACAATATTATAGATTTAGTTGTTAATTATATTTGGGAGACAATTGTAAATATTATATTTGTTATGTCCGAGCATGTGACAGATCCTGCCCAAGAGTAGCAGGATGATGAGGACGATGAGGATCTACGATAAGACTATGTATTAATTATGTTGTCTCTGTTTTTTTACTTTTGGTGATGTTGTTGGATTGTTGTTTCAATTTTTTGAATTTAACAAACTTTTATCTTTAATGTAGTACCTTTTTTATTTATCTTAATTCAATTAAAGTAGTCATATGTTAAGTAAATTTGAGAAAATATTAATTGAAGACAAACGACTAACAAAATATATAGTAAGAAATTAGTAGCAATTAGTAACAAACTTTCACTACAAAAAAACATGGAATTTCCGACGGAATTTAATTCCGTCGGAAAACCATCGGAAGTTCCGTCGGAAATTTTTCCGTCGCAAAATTTGCCACGGAATTAGCCATGGAAAATATTCCGTCGGAAATTTTGACTTTTGCCACGGAATTTTCAACGAAAATTCCGTTGGAAATTTCGGACGGAATTTCGCGACGGAATTTGATTCTATCAGAAATTAAGAGGGAATTTCCGACGGAATTGAATTCCGTCACAATTAAATTCCGTTGGTAATTCCCTTGCAAATTCTGATGGAATTAAATTCCGTCGGAACTTCCCTCGCAATTTCTGACGGAACTGAATTCCATCGCAATTTCCGACAAAATTCAATTTCGTTAAAAATTCCCTCTCAATTTCCGATGGAATTCAATTCCGTCGAAAATTCTGTGGAAAAATTTAAAAATTATTTTTTAATTATTTAATATTTTAAAATTTAATTTAATTTTTTTAAAAATATTTTTATAAAATTTAATATTTTTAATTTAATTATTATTATTATTTTCTAATTTCTAAAATATTTTTAATTTTCAATCATAGGTTTTGGTCCTTGTAGGGGTAAAATAGTCATATAAAAAATAAAATTTATTAGTTATTAATTAATATTAGTAAATAAAATATTAGTTAATAATTACTTATTAGTTATTAATTAATGTTAATAAAAATTTAATTTTAGAAATTAAAAAAAAAATACTCATAAGATTATATATATAATTGTGTGTAATAATAGAACACCAAAGCAGTCGAGCTCATCTGGTAAGGTATCGCGCGTGTACGGATGAGGTCGTGGGTTCGAACTAAAGGAGGGCCAAGTTGAATTGCATTTCCAGGAAATATGAGGTTGCGACATGTGGCGGGGGGAGGTTGCGACACGTGGCGGATCTGGGGGTTGACGACAAGGTGGACGCCGCCGGAGCTGCCACACGCCGTCGCCGCCAATGAGGGGGCGGTTGCCGGAGTTGCCAAGTGGATTTTTAAAATTTTTTATTTTTTTTTGCGATGGAATTTCCGACGGAAATGAATTCCGTCAGAAGTTGCGAGGGAATTTGCGATGGAATATTCAGTCAGAAATTGCGAGGGAATTTACGACGGAATAAATTCTGTCTCAAATTGAGACAGAAATAAATTCCGTCGCAAATTGCCGTCTCAAATTCAGTCGGAAATTGCGACGGAAATAAATTCTGTCGAAAATTTTTTTTGTGACACTATTATTGCTTAGGGAATCAATTCCGTCGGAAATTCCATCAAAAATCAATTCCGTCACAAATTCTGACTCAAATTCCGTGTTTTTTTGTAGTGTTTATAGCACACTAGTACAAAAAAAGCGTTTTAGACCGGTTATAGCGGATAAGGTCTAAAAGATATGACCGGTAACTTTTTTGTAATTATGAACAACTTCTGAGTTTGATTCCCCTAATATAAGATCTAAAATATATTATTTAGACCGTATTTGTGAAGAACCGGTCTAAAAATATATATTTTTTAGATTGGTTTTCTATATAACTGGTCTAAATAAATTTTCAGCATTAAACGTAATTTTAAAAAAAAAGTTCAGTACTTTTTAGACCGGTTATCCCTTGTAACGGGTCTAAAATATGAAATTTTTTAGACCGGTTATCAAAGGAAACCAGCCTAAAATATTAATTTAAGATAGGTTTTTTTTTTTGTATAACTTGTCTTAAATATGTTTCAGTGCCCTATTTACTTCTGAATCCCCTTCTTCGCGCTTGCTTTATTTACTTCTGAATCCCTGTAATATCCCAAATTTTGGGATCAGAGACTAGAAGATAAGCATGAATTAAGTGGATTGCTAAGCCCCGGTTTAGCAAGTATCCCAAATCTATTCCCTAATGTTTCTTATATCTTTGAGGAAGTAAAGGGAATAAAATGGTAAATTTTGGAGAATGTAATTATACTTCTAGTAAAATTTCCTATGAGACAGTGAACTTGTCATGTGATTTTTTATAACCAAAAGATGAGTAACAATTATGAAATTTTTCAAAACAAAAGTGAACATCCTAACCTTTAATTTGATAGGTCATGTGAATCATCTGAAGTTATATATAAGGAGTTATAAATTTTTGAAGTTAGCCTAGAAAAACTGGAAATAGCTTGAACAACATTTAAAGAAATTAATTATGGGAATTTTGTGCTTTCAATTGGCAAAATTCTATATTTTTCCTTGAAACTAGACTCAATAAGGGTTGTATAGCCTTTATAATCACTCAAATACAATGTCTACAAATCAAGTTATGATTTTTTAAATTTTGGGTAGAAAATCTGCAAGAAAATCCGAAAATGGGAATTATGATATAAGCAAAGTCTTGGATGACATGAGGATGGGATTATAAAATATTTTCCCATCATCTTCATCTCCCATTTTCATCATCCAACCAGTAGTCATAAACAGAGAGGAAGTTGAGAAATTCTAGAGAAAGAAAGAGAAGAAAACTCAAGAGGTAAGTCGATTCCTTCGGTGAATTCGTACCTAATGCGTATAACTCGCTTCTCTTCTATGTTATTCAAGGTTTGGGAAACTCAAATTTAGGTGTTGGCAAGCTAGGGTTTTCGGCCACATCAAGGAGAGCTAGAAGGAAGGAAAGGTAACTTCCAAACCTTCGAATATTGATTATTCTTGCTGCTGTGAGTAGTTTAATCAATGAAATTTCACCGGATTGTCTTTAGTTTTAAATTTGGAAATTGAGATGGCATAAGAGTTATGCCTCCAAAATTTGGTCGCAATGGTAGTTGTAACCTAATTAAATAGTTAATAAAGTAGTCAGGAGTAGAAAGGAATACGTTCACGGAGTCAGAATTGAAAAACCCCAATTTTCCTTGGAATATTGTTCAATTCGGCCAGAGCTAGAAATGAGGCTTAAAGTTGGATTTTCAATGATTTGATGATTCCAATATATTTAGGAGGGAAAATTAGATGGGGTTACATTTGCTCACTTTTTCGGAAAAGCTCAAAAAGCATAATTATGAAAACGCTCTTGAAACTTGGAAAGTGGAGCTGCCAAGGGCATATCTATCTTTTGGCAGTGAATTTGATAATGCTGAGTCTGAAAATAGATTACTTGGGTGAAAATATGCTAGAATAGCCCTAGTCAAAATTTTAGAAAAAGTATGGTCGGACCGAGTATGGTGGGGCTGGGCCGGGTCCCTGTGGGCATTTAGGTAAATTTTCACTATAGGCTAATATAACTACTATAAACACTATGGAAGTGATTAAAATGATACATGAATGGGTTTTAACCTAATTCTTTTACATTTGATATTTTAGGATCGAGTTGGGAGCCTAAGCTTGACACGTTTTACGAGGAAGACGATATGAGGTAAGAAAAGGGTTAAGGTAGGTAACTTATATCTCCTACATGTATTGATATTTGTACTGGTGTATTGATGCATGTTATTGCTTTGCTTGATTATGTGAAACATATATGAAGGATTAAAGCTTTGTTTCTGTTTATTCTATGGCCATAAGTATGTTGGTTGAAACATTGAGCACACAGAGATGTCATTGTTTGAGCATGGGTTATGTAATGCAAGCATGTCATGCATTAAGCACTTATCTTGCATGTATATTGGTACTATTTTTCTACTGAGATTCTCTTAAATCTCACCCTCCCTTACTAATAATTTAGATGGGTGAATACAGAAGGTATGCAAAGATCAGAGATGAGAACTACACAAGAGGTGGAACAAAGACAGGAAGATGTCTCCGTTTCACTAGGACGGGTTTAGAAACCGTAGTAGCCCTGTACGGCTAAGTAAAATAATATAGAAATGCAATTTTTATATCTTTTCTTTCCCATTCATTTGTTAATTTAGTTAGTTCTAAGTAAAACAATTTTAGAAAAGAGTGAAGGGGTTAGAAAGTCAATGTTATATGAGTTGTGTAGATAAAAAAAATGGAATAGAAAGAAAAGAAAGATAGAAAGAAAGGTGTAAAAAAAAGAGAAAAAGAAAAAAGAAAGAAAAAAAAAAACAAAAAGAGAAATATGAAAAAAAAAGAAAGAAAAAAAATAGAAATGAAAAAAAAAAATGGAAGAAAGAAAGGAAAAAAAAAAAAAGGATTGTTAAGTTCAATTTAATAAAAGTTGTTTAGAGTGTAAGTGAGTTTGTTTTATCTTAGTGGGTATTACTTCATTCTTCATGAATTTCATTAAGTTGCTTATCACTAATTAAATTATGCTTCCATACCATTTGACTACTTTCATTTCATCATCTTACCCTATTCATTATAACCTTTGGAAAAGTCCTTTTGATTTGTGTGAGCAAGGGGATAATGTAGTAGATATGGAGATAATAAACAAGCTTATGGTAGATGGGTTGCAATAAGTGGAAGAGAGTGAAACACAAGCCTTTTAATTATCTTGAGAGAAGAGTGTAAACACTTCACTTATGAGGAACATTTTATTATCATTTGTCCTTACCAAGTTATTTGCACTTCTACTTGCATTTTTTGAAGGTGGAAAAGATTTTTAAAAAAGCTTCATTCTTGAAAATTTAAATTAAATCTAATTTTGTAGTGTTGGATTTGAGAATCTTGCTTCCATGATTTTCTTTAGTTGTTTGATGTTTTGAAATCTTGAGGACAAGATTTAATGCAAGTGTGGGGGTGTGATAACTCCCCATTTTTAATATATTTGAGATACATTTTGATATAATTGGGGAGTTATCAATGCTAATTTAGGATGATTTTCTTGATATTTTATAAGATATCAAGTTGGTACATTATCTGGGGATTTTATTTTAAATATTCTAGTTTTCAATATTTTGAAAAAAAATAATAATAAAATAAAATGATGCCATATTATATTTATTTTGCTTTATGTTAGTTTTTGTTATTATTATTAAATAGTTTTTTTTTTCTTCCCCTTAGGTGATTAGGTGATGTGTATCATGTGGGAATGAAGAGATATCATTTTGATTTGAAAATTGAAATGGAAAGGGCTGAAGGAAGTGACACCGTTTAGACCAAAGAAAGAAGAAAGAGCTACGATTTTTTTCGAGATATAGAGTGCCAACATTTGAAAGAAGTGACATGTAGCTTTCTTGGGCTTGGGCTCCTAATTGCTGACTTCATATTTGAAGAGGTGGACCGAGCAGCTAGGGGATGGAGTGAGTTATAGAAGGCCAAAAGTTGAGAATTAATCATCAATAGAGAAGGAGGTGCTGGATTAAAGACGAGAGGCAGCTGCATAGTGAAAGGTGTAGAAGGGAAACAATAGAATCAAGACCGAAGGAGGCAGCCGCAATAATTGACTTGGGCATTTTTTCATCCTCTTCGTGAGTGAGAGAGCAGCGGCTGGGGAAGACAGAAGACACAGAGGAGACAACGGCAATATTGGGTTTAGGAAAGAATCAGCAGAGGAAGTGTTGCCAATTATTATTGTATTGCTTCAATTTTATTTTCTTCTCTCTATTTAGTTGAATTCCAGTATGTTTTTGAGTGTAGAATTTACTGTTGTTACTGTGATGACTCTCTTTAAAGCCATGTGTGGTTAGGCTCTTTTTCAACCTAGAGTAGCTATGAACTAATTTGGGGATTTGAGCATGTATGAACTAATTAATTGTGGTTTGTGTTAATTTTGTTTACTTAATCTGTTTTATTTTGTCTACTTAGTGCTTGATCACTACTAAGTAAGAATTTGGGTAATTTAGATTAACCTTGGGAGAGGTATCTTAATTGGATCATAAGATTAAGTAATGTGGGATTAGAATTTATTCTAATTTGCCAATAGGATAGGAATATATCTATTGGACCCATATAATCATATTAGAGTGAATTTGGACATTTATTGCCTCTTGAATAAATTAGTTTGGAATAACAATTTTAACTTGAGAGAGGAGTATAAGTGATTGGAAGATACTTATATTCATTTAAACTCTAGATTAATAATTTAACATTAAGTACTTTTAATTGGGTAAATACATGCTCTAAAACTTACAGAAGGGATCAGCCACTCTAGGTTGTTTTTATCAATTGAAATCTTTAAATCATTAGATTTATTTCTTTTGCATTTGTTTAAATTGTCTTTCAATCTCTTTCTTTGATTTGTTCAACTTAAATGAAAATGGGAATTTTAATGCCTAATTATCTATTACCTTGAATCTCTGTAGGATGACCTTGATTTGCTACTATACTATTCCAACGGCCCGTACACTTGTGGTGCATATTTAAAATTTAGTAGCATCAAGTTTTTGGCGCCGTTGCCGGGGATTCAAAGCAATTCGTGATTAGAATTAGAAATCCTTTAGTAGTTTTAGCTTGAGCAATTTTATTTTATTTTTGTTCCTTCTTTGTGTTAGTGTGATATTCTTGAGATCTGTTTTGCCTTTTAGGTACTTTAGTATATGCCCCTCAGATCCCAAGCACCTAAGACACCACAGAAAACAAGGAGCGTCCAAGAACTTTTGGAAGCTACAAAACCTCATACTCAACCAAAGGAAGGTGTACACATTAAGACTATAGTAATGGCTGAGGATGAAAATGATCGCTTGGGTGTTAATGATTTCTTAGGAAGACAATCTCGTGGGTATTAATCAGGAATCCGAGTACCTGAATTTCAAGCTAACAACTTTGAGATAAAGCAAACTATGTTGAAGATGCTTGAGCTACATGGTCAGTATGCCATAAATGATTTAGAAGATCCAAATCGGCACTTGATTCAATTCCTTGATGTTTGTGACTCATTCAAGCAAAATGGAGTTCCTAATGAGGACTTAAGAGTATGTGTACCATTTGGCCTAGTAAGGACCCAGCTATAATATATAGTAGTGCCTGGGGCATATTACCTAGCTGTGGTCTGGGACCTAGTTGAGGTACACTGGTATTACCTAGCTGTAGTCAGGGACTCGGCTGAGGTACACGTAGGGGTTTCAACCAAATAGTTGGCCTTAAGCATTGTGTATACACACGGTATGATATGAATTTTCATTTTACACTATATGGTGCATGACATATTTATTTATCACATTTTCTGTGGATGATAGTGGGTTACCATAAAGACCAAGTGGGATCTAACTGAGGTAGTAAGACAAGGATGGGCAGATAGTGTAGCCTCACCTATATTGTATTTAATAGTGTGAAGTATCAGAGTGGGCAGTGGAAGTGTAGTGAATCTAGGTGCAATTTTGAAACTTATAGGAAAGGTTGATGTTCGCACCAGTATTGATCATCCCAAAACATAATATGGCCTTCATGGTCAATAGTGTTACAGTATGTGTGATGCACCATATTACAACCAGTGTGGTGTACAGTATTACATCCACCGTGGTGTACAGTGTGATGACTTGTATTATGTGAAAGCGTTCCCCGGAATTTATGGCTATGTATGTGTAGCAAATTTCGAGGACGAAATTTATTGAACGGGGGGAGAAATGTAATATCTTGAATTTTGGCATCAGAGGCTAGAAGATAAGCATGAATTAAGTGGACTGCTAAGCCCCAGTTTAGCAGGTGTCCCAAATCTATTCCCTAATATTTCTTTTATCTTTGAGGTAGTAAAGGGAATAAAATGGTAAATTTTGAGAATGTGATTACGCTTTCAGTGAAATTTCTTATGAGGTAGTAAGCTTGTCATGTGATTTTTTTTATAACCAAATGATAAGTAAAAATTAAGAAATTTTCCAAAATGAAAGTGGACATCTTAACCTTTAATTTGATATGTTATATGAATCATTTGAAACTATATATAAGTGTAACACCCCAATTTTCGATTAAAAGCTAATGGTAATTATTGAAGATAATTATCGAATTAAAGTGGAATAATTATGGGTTTTGTGGCAATATTAATTAATATGCCATGATTAGTGGAAAATTGAAAGAATGAAAGTATTAGCCATAAGTTAGTGATTAATGGAGAAATTAATTACTAACTAAGGAGAAATGAGATATGTAACTAAATGGCTAATGGAATGAGTAGAGTAACCAAGTGGTTACTTACTTTATGAGAATGCATAAGATGTGGACAAGTGTCACTTGATAAGGAAGAGAGATGAGAAGAAAAGTCAAGGGATCATTTTTTATTCATTTCCTCTCTTTTCTCTCTCTCTCATGCGCATAGAAAGGGGCTAGGGTCAGATTTTCTGCACTTCATCCCTCTTCTCCATCTCTCTCTCACGTTCTCTCTCTTCTCTCTTCATTTCCTCCATTGTTGGCCAAGAGAGAGAAAAGAAAAGCTGGATTTGAGGTAAGCAAATGGCCTCAAATGCCAAAATGCTCTTCATTAACATTGTTCCTTGAGCTAAGAGCTTTCATCCTATGGTTGTAGTTTCTCCATTGGTGGTGATTTGAGGAATCACAAAATTATGGACTTGGGAGAATCATGAAGTGTCTTTGGGAAAGTTGTTAAGGTAAGTGAAAGCTTTAATTTCATATAAGTTTGGTGGCCATTGGTTGGGCCTTGAATTTCTGGAATTTTAGCCCTAATTTTCGTGATTGAGGGTCTTGGGGAGTATGTTATGTTGTTGTTATGGAAATGGTGCCTTGTTTAGTGTTTTGAATTGATAGAAGTGAATTGAAGCTTAAATGTGAAGTTTGGCACCTTTTGTGTTGGTTTTGTGCTTTGGTCAAAACAGGGCATATAAATGGGTTGTGATTTTGGTCATTTTGAGGTTTCCATTGTGTTCCTTGAGTGATTTTGTGTGGGAATAAGCTTGGTTATTAATTTTGGAGTTATTGAACACTTTGGTAGAAAATTGGAAATCTGTTTGGTTTAAGCTCTGTTTTGCGCAGTAATTTTGTATGAGCGTTTTGAATGACCAAATGGTATTGGAAAATTCTGAAACTTTCCAGTCTTAAATTTCACATCCCAAGATTCAAAATGGACATATATTTTGTATCATTTCGTTGAGTATTCTGTGAGATATGGTTGTCCAAAGTTTGGGATTGAAACAGAACTCTGTTTTGGGGGCAGTGATGAGTGTTGTGTAATTCTGGAATTGTGTAGTGATTTCCAGTGAAGGGCTATATTTTTCCTTGAAAGAGGACTCATATACCTTTCATTTGGCTTTGGAATCACTTCGTTTCGATTTTTCTAGAATTAGTTATGCTTTTTCGAAGTTAGCCCAGAGTCAGGAAATTTCTGGGCCGCGGCCCAAGAGTGGCGGACCGCGGCCCAAGCCTTTCTGACCTGTTTTGGGCCGCGGCCCAAGAGTGGTGGGCCGCAGCCCAAGACTTTCTGACCATGTTTGGGCCGCAGCCCAAGGATGGGTGGGCCGCGGCCCAACCCTGTGTTCCAGCACTTTGTGTTTTCGAAAGGAGACCTCTACCCTATTGTTTCCCAACCTTTTAGGGGTTTCATTAGAGGCATTTGTGGCCTCTTAAGGGTCAATTATGATAACCAAATCTAAGTGTTATGAAAGTGAGAATTTGGAAAAGAGAATGACCATATGTTCTTGATTTGGTTATAGGGTTTGATACTTACCCTGAGCATGATTTGATACCCGCTTGGATCGTGAGTAGCCGACGCTGGAGCATACGTGGGAAGAATAAGTGTAGGGAACTTACCTCTCCTGCTTGTATTGATATTTGTGTTTGTGTATTGATGCATGTTATTGCTTTGCTTGATTATGTGAAACATATATGAATGATTGAAGCTCTGTTTCTATTTATGCTATGGCCATGAGTATGTTGTTGAAACATTGAGCATGCGGATATGTCATTATGTGAACATGAGTTATTGTGATGCAAGCATGTCATGCATTAAACACTTATCTTACATGCATAGTGGTATTTGTTTCCTACTGGGATTCTCTAGAATCTCACCCTCCCCTACCAACATTTTAGACAGGACAAGTGGCTCGAGGAAGGAGCAAGCGACTAGGGGCGGCGAGAATCCCTTATGGGCATTTGGACTTGGTAGTAGTTATCGTTGCCATTTGGGATGATGGTAGTTGATTTGGATGTACTTAGAGTTGTATATGTTATAATGGATATATGGTTGTATATGTCCGGATGATATGTTGGGATATTTTTTTTGGAAAGAAATTTGTGTAATCCCCATTGAGGAATTGTAAAGGGCGTATGTGCCCTATAAACCTTTAGTGAAGATATGAACCCGGAATTGCCGGAATTGTTATTGTGCACTCTGATATATTATGAATGTTAATTATCTTCGCAATGTAATTGTATTCGAAATGTGAATATGAGACCAAGTTAAAGTGTTCGATTTTGAAATGTATTTGTGAAAACCCTATCTTAAGGATGGGGAATGTAAATGAAATTTGATTATTATTGGTCTCTATTTCACTCTAATATTGTATTTCGGATATAATTACGGAGGGGGTTACAATAAGGAGTTATGAATTTTTGAAGGTAGCCCAGAAAAACTAGAAAGTTTTTGGAACAACATTCAAAGAAATTAATTCTATGAATTTTGTACTTCCAATTAGCAAAAGTATATATTTTTTCTTGAAACTAGACTCAATAAGACTTGTATTGCCTTTGGAATCACTTCAATACGATGTTTACAAATTTAGTTATGATTTTTCAAAGTTTTGGCAGAAAATCTACCAGAAAATCCGAAAATGGGAATGATGACATAAGCAAAGTCTTGGATGTCATAAGCATGGGATTATAAAATATTTTCCCATCATCTTCAGCTCCCATTACCGTTGCCCAACCAGCAGCCTTAGACAGAGAGGGAATTGAGAAATTCTAGAGAGAGAAAGAGAAGTAAACTCAAGAGGTAGGTCGATTCATTCAGTGAATTCGCACCTAACGCATATAACTCCTCTCCTAAGCTTCTCTTCTATGTTATTCAAGGTTTGGGAAGCTCAAATTTAGGTGTTGGCAAGCAAGGGTTTTCGGCCATATCAAGGAGAGCTAGAAGGAAGGAAAGGTAACTTCCAAACCTTCGAATATTGATTGTTCTGGCTGCTGTAAGTAGTTTAATTAGTTAAATTTCACTAGATTGTCTTTGGTTTTAAATTTGAAAATTGAGATGGCATAAGAGTTAAGTTGCCAAAATTTGGTCTAAATGGTAGTTGTAACCAAATTAAATAGTTAATAAAGTTGTTAGAAGTAGAAAGGAACAAGTTTGTGGAGCCGGAATCGGAAAACTCCAATTTTTCTTGAAATATTGTTCAATTCAGCCAAAGCTAGAAATTGAGCTTAGAGTTGGATTTTCAATGATTTGATGATTCCATTGTGTTCAGGAGAAAAATTAGGTGGGGTTTCAGTTGATCACTTTTTCCGAAAAGCCCGAAAAAGGATAATTATGAAAACGCCATTGAAATTTGGAAAGTAGAGCTGCCAAGGGCATATCTATCTTTTGGTAGTGAATTTGATAATTCTGAGTCCGAAAATGGATTACTTGGGTGATAATATGCCAGAATAGCCTTGGTCAAAATTTCGAAAACACTATGGAAGTGCCTAAAATGATACATGAATGGGCTTTAACCTAATTTCTATACATTTAACATTTTAGGACTGAGTTGGGATCCTAAGCTTAGCATGTTTTACGAGGCGAATGATCTAAGGCAAGAAAAGGGTTAAGGTAGGGAACTTACCTCTCCTACATGTATTTGACATTTGTACTGGTGTATTGATGCATGTTATTGCTTTGCTTGATTATGTGAAATATATATGAAGGATTGAAGCTTTATTTCTGTTTATGCTATGACCATAAGTATGTTAGTTGAAACATTGAGCACGCAGAGATGTCATTGTGTGAGCATAGGGTTATGTAATGCAATCATTTCATGTATTAAGCACTTATCTTGCATGCATGTTGGTACTATTTTCCTACTGAGATTCTCTCGAATCTCCTCCTACCCTACCAATAATTTAGACAGGTAAATACAGAAGGTATGCAGAGATCAGAGATGAGAACTACACGAGAGGTGGAACGAAGATGGGAAGATGTCTCTGTTTTACTGGGATAGGTTTATACACCATAGTAACCTTGTTCAGCTATGTTGATTGTAATTATCATGTATGAATCCCTATAGGTGAATTTCTGTAATAATACACATAGTATATTTATGCTATTCCTATTGTGCCCATCGAGCCGCATATCGTTTTCTACAAATACTTTGAAAAAGGTGAAATTAAGTTAAGGGTATTACAATCCCCTTATTTGTGCTTAGAGCTCCATATCTGAAAGTCTTCAAGCTCGATTACTCTATGAGCTTCAGTGGGTCTTCTTCTCAACTTCGCCATCCCTCTTTCTCTTTGAATGTGAAGCTCCTCTCATCCTCTGTCGCTTGTCATTCCTTCATTGTCATTGCAAAGAAGGTAATGTTACATTACTGAATAATGCTCAAGTCTGTGTTTTATTCTTTGACATCTCCAAAATTTGACATGGTATAATGATTTGGTTGTCATTTGGTTGTGAATCAGATCTAGGACTAATTTCTGCACTTGCATGTTATGTTTAATTGGTTGTGTACGGGGCCTCATAGGAAGGTTTTGTTACTACAGCTTGATCGCTCTAACCACCACCACACATTGGGACTACAATAATAAATTCTTGTCATTTTCGGCATTTGGCATTTGTGAATCATAGTTTTCACTTAGCCTGGTGAAAAAAGCAACGTATGTTGGATTCATTCGCTTATAATAAGATAATTCAGTAGATGCAATTCATAGTAGTTGATCAAATAAAGCCATTATTACCATAGGCAACAGAGTTACATTATAAACCTGATTTGAATTTACACTTTTTATACCATGTAGTAGCAAGTTGAAGCATGGAGGGATTCTTTTTAATTGTTAATTTTTTTAATAATTGCAATGTTATTAAGCCAGATGGTTGCTATATTCCAATGACAGTAAATGAGATTAGAAGACATACATGCTCATGTATATTTCTTCAGCAAAGACATGTAACTTAATTGTTGGCCTAAAAAAATTAAGACATGTAACTATCATTTAATTAAACAATATATGGAAAAATTTAGCCTATCTATTTTAAAAATCAAACAAAATATATAGTGGTTATCAGAATTCATAAGTACTGATTTACTAACCATGTCATTGTCATGGAGTGTGAGGACCAGCTTGAGAAGATGATGGGCGACTTTTTGAGGCTATGGAAGTGAGAAAATTTATGGCCTATTAAGGACATACTCAAGTGTACTAGTATAGGTAGCAGAAGCATTATGTTTTTATACTATTTTGAACGTATCAACTCACATAACACTCTCTACCACTTTAAGCACTACATTATTAGAGTTAAATTGATTTGTTGCTGTGATTTTGGATAGTGAATGCAAATATACTTTTATCAAGACTACTTGCTGGAAAATACCAACTTATCTAAGATTGAGTTAGGTTTGATCATATAAATGTAATGTAAAGCCCTCAAAGTAACAATTTTTTCTAAAAGTTTATGTATAGGAGCTATGGGTATTAAAGAGTCTTTTTTGGATCAATATCATGCCAAAATTATTAAAAAGAGACCAATGTCATCTATAGCTTTTTAAAAGATAGTTTTTTAACTTGTAGAGTGACTTTGCTCCTTTTTTAGCACGTTTTGAGCTGATATTGATTCAAAAAAAACTTCTAGATACCCATGTCTCCTACGTAAAAACTTTTAGGACAAAATCAAACCTTAAACCTTTAGGTGGCCTAGACAACTCTAGCATATAAGTATATCATTTTATCATCTAAAAATGTTTCTTGTTTAGCACAAGTTCATGATGGCCTTCATTTAATGATGCCAGAAACAAATGGTCCCTTTAAGTCTATAAAAATCCTGCTATGTTCTAACATAGCTGCTGCTATGTGTTGTTTCTCTACTCTCTTCTTGAGGCCTTGTTTTCTTGCACAGAATGTATCTGCACTATAGTTTAGCTCTTCCAATCCTAAGTAGAGAGGTAAGTCCCTTTACTTGGAACCCATGCACAGTAAAACTAAAACGTCTTGCTGCATTGTACAAAGTATATTATAAATTTAATTTGATGCTTTATATTGATATACTGATGATGAAGTATCAATATTTATTAATAGAAAACCTTATTGTAGTATCTAAATAAAAATTCAAATGAAGATAATATATATGCTCATATCCAAACATACCTTTCCAATTGTAATGTCTCATCCCCGCAGTTTCTGTCCTCTAGAAACATCAAGGTATATTCCCTTGTAGTTTATAGGACTCTCAACATATAATGTACACTGTCACTTTCATTTAGCGTATTCAAAAAATTCAAGAAGTGGGCCTATATGATCAAAGGCAATGATGAAAAATAAAAGCCAATTTTTTCCTGCAACTCTCTTTACTAATTTAATCATTTACAGCCCCATAAAATCTCTTGATTATTGGGGCTAGTTGGTATGTTGCATTATTAAAAAGTATTGTATTTCTTTTATCCTTTTTTGGGGATTTGCAGAGATCAGAATGTTGATAACACTTTGTGTGTTGTGATTAAAGAAGCATGTCTCTATAAATATGCATACATTGTTGCTTACACAGACACACGCATTTTTGAAATTGTTCTACACAGCTCTAAGTTCTTTTTCATCAGCAAGATCTTATTGTTTGGTTTCTAATATTGTTTATCCTTCTAGTTTTTTTAAAATTAATTTTCTTGTACAGATTTTCATGTTATGTTTTTTTTTTCAATCTTGACAATAGGACGATGAACCATAATAGCTTGTTTGGTCCCTTTCCTGTGTCACTAGCCAAAATCTCTTAACAACAATCAAGCTCCTGGTTGCAGAAAGAGCGTTGGTTAGTCTCTTTACTTTGTTAGCCTTGTTATTTCTTTGTTTTCCCATCCTTTACTCTTTATGTTTCTTGGACTCTCTATTTGTTGCTTGTTTTATGATTTATAGAAGTATCTCTTAAGATTGTGAGCTATGTCCTCAATTCTTTCATCTTGTGTGTAACCCCCTCATGGTAATTATATCCAGAGTATGAAATTTAGGTGAAATAGAGACCAATAAGGCAAAAATCAAATTTATAATCACTCATCACCAAGAGATGGGGTGTCAAAACAAAACATTCAAAAACAGGATTTATATGGTCTCACATTCACTTTCGAATACAATTACCTATGCAGTTATATCACATAATAAATATCAGAGTGCGTAACCAAAATCCTGGCCACCCGGGTTACTTGTATATAAGAATGGGTTTAAAGGTTTCCCAAGATGGGGATTACATATCCAAAATTGTTATATACATCTCATATACATACAGTAATCCCAAAAGCCAACTAGATAACCAACATCCAAAATGAAAAATGTCCCTAAAGCCCTAACCACTTCTGGTTGGTCGCTTCCCTTTCGAGCCACTTGCCCTGTCTAAAAATGTTAGTCATTTGGAAAGAGTGAGATTCTAAAGAATCCCAGTAGTAACAAATCACTCATACAATATATAAACACAAGGCATGTAATGTTATCATGTTCACCAACATTATCAGCAACACAATGATTTATGGCTCACGCTACAGACGACAACACTCACGGCTATATCACAATGCACTATGCCTGCTTTCGCGGTAATCACAATGACAGCATTCGTTGCAAACACTATGCCCGCTTTCGCGATATTCATATGCCAGCTTTCGCTGTAATCACAATGCCAGCTTTCGCTGTAATCACAATACAACAGCATCACAAAGCACAAAGTATCTCAATGCACTACGTATCACAAAGCACAAAGCTCCACAAGGCAGAAAGCTCCACAATGCACAAAGCTCCACAATGTATCTCAAAGCAGCAGCAGCAACACACAATGCATGATAGGCAAACAAACAATACATTTACACAAAGTATAAAAGAGGAGTCACTACCTGTATCTTTCCTGACATTCTTTGGCACAGTGGGCTCACGTGTCTGACAAATATCAAATCCTATACCAATTTAGGGACAATCAATTAATCTCTTTCCTAGTACTTATTTCCATAATGCTTTAAGTTGGTTATCATTTAAGACTCTTTAGGTAGCTAATAGAGGCCTAAACATATGCCTAAAGGGTTGGAAGAAACTACCCTAAAGACCCCTTTTTCGAAGGCAAAACAGTGGTTTTAGGCTGGCTCACTAGAGTAAAGATGACCTCACTCGAGTGTTGAAAGACTTGTGCTCGAGTGAGAACGGCTCTCACTCGCGAGTGTTTGACAGTGAGCAGCTACTTCGGCCAGAAAGTGCTCACATCACTCGAGCATAAAGCTTGTTAATACCTCGAATTTTGAGACTTGAGATTAGAGAATAAGCCTGAGATAAGTGGATTGCTAAGCCCCAGTTTAGCAAGATCCCAAATTGTGATTAAGAGATAATGACTCCAAAAGTGGATATCATTAGTGATAAATGAACCCTTTTGGAGATTATGGTGTGATTTGGCATCCGATGTGATTCGTATGTGTTCTGAGCAGTGCCGAAACCCTGTATTTAAGTTCAATTATGGATTAACCTCTAAATTGACTTAAAATAGAGGGGAGGGCACATTGTGAAAGAAAATGAATGAGAAAATGATTTTGATGGTGATTCCAAGTGGATTGCCATAATCAGGGGCAAAACGGTAACTTCAAGATCAATGGTTAGGATTGATTTGTGCAAAAGATCAAGAGGTGGAATCATGTGTGTGTGTGCCTATGTGAACTCATGAGAGATGTGATAAGGGTGTGACACTTGGCACAATTTGAGCCCTTAGATTTTGGTCAAATTGTCAAAGCTTTTCCTCCCTTCTCTCCTCTCTATTTGGTCATCCAAGTAGCCTTCATTTTCCCAAAAATCTGATCTCTTCTTCATCTCATCCCTCTCTCTCCAAAACCTCCATTTTCGCCAAGCTTGGGAAGGAAAGAGGAAGAGAAAGGTGATGTTTTGGCCTTGTTCTTGTCCTCTAATGTTCAAACACTCTTTATTAATGTTGTTCATAGTGATGAGAGCTTCATCTCTATGGTTTTAGATTCTTGATTGAAGGTGTTTGATGGCTTGAGGAAATTTGGAAAGATGAAGAATCAAAGAATTGGTTTGGGAAAGAGGAAGAGGTGAGTATTTGAAGCATTTTGACCTAAGTTTTGTGATTTGTGGATGAGTATTGTGAATTTTGGTTTTTGCCCTGATTTTGGTGGAATTGTGAAATGCATGAATTGTCATGTGTTTTATGTTGGAAATGGTGCCATGTTGTGGTATTTGATCATTGAAATTGGTTTTGAATTTGAAATGGAAAGAGATTGTAATGTAGAGTTGGTATTGTGAATTGTGTGACATGTTGTATTCATTGTGAAACATGTCAATATAATGTGAATTTGGTTGATTTGGTATTTCCAATGGATTCCTTGTGAAATTTGGTGTGAGAAGGATGTTTGATATGAAAATTGGACCATTGGAAGCCAATTGTGCAAATCTGGAATTCTGTCTTTTGTAAGTCTGTTCTGGACAGTCAGATGGTGTGGACGTTTTGACTGTACAAATGAAGTCAGAAAATTATGAAACTTTCCAGTCTTAAATTTCACCTCCCAAGGTTCAAAATGGATATATAATGTGTGCCATTTCGTTTTGAGAACTGGGAGTTATAGCTGTCCAAAGTTTGTGGTCGAAAATGGATTCTGTTTTAGGACAGTCTTGAATTTTTGGGAATTATGTATTTGTATGGTGATTTCCAGTATTGGCCAGTATTTTTCCTGTGTATATGACTTGAATAGCTTTCATTTGGCTTTGGGATCACCTCATTTCAATTTTTGTGGAATTAGTTATGATTTTTCGAAGTTCAGCCAAGAAACTGGATTTTCTGGGCCGCAGCCCAAATATTTCTGAGCGTTGCTGAGCAGTTTTGGGCCGCAACCCATGGATTCTGGGCCGCAGCCCAAATGTTTCTGGGCAGTTTTGGGCTGCAGCCCAAGGATTGTGGGCTGCGGCCCACCCCCAAAAATCAGCATTTTGGACTTTTAAAAGGTGATCTTTGGTCAAGTGTTTCCCAAGCCTTTAGGCATATGTTTGGGCTTTGATTAGTCACCTAAAGGTCGTAAATGATAACCAACTTAAGTGTTTGAGAGTTAAAGAATTGGAAAAGGGATTTAACCCTATGTCCTTGTTTGGTTATAGGGTTTGATGTTCGCCCTGAACGTGGTTCGATATTCGCCTGGACGTGAGTAAGCTATGCTGGAGCTTACGTGGAAAGAGGGTAGGAAACATATCTCTTCTGCTTGTATTTGATATATGTGTTAATGTGTTGATGCATGTCTTAGCTTTGCGTAATTGTGTGTAATTTGAAGCTATGTTTCAATTTATGCTATGGCCATAGGTATATTGTTCGAAGCATTGAGCTTGCAAATTGTCATTGTGTTATTATGAGTTGTGTGATGCAAGCATGTCATGCATTAAACATTTATCGTACATGCATATTGATATTGTTATCCTACTGAGATTCTCTCGAATCTCACCCTCCCCTACTAACCTTTCAGACAGGGTAGTAGATCAAGGATATAGCGAGTAGCTAAGGGCGATGAAGACTCCTTCGGGATTGAAGTTGGTAGTTGGTTATCTTAGTTGGGATTCATATTTGGATAATTGTATTTGGTTATTTGGATGAATACATGTGGATGTAGATTCAATTATTTGTATTGAGATTTGTTATGTAATCCCCATATGAGGGCTTGTATGGGCTAATGCGCCCTATGAAGCTTGAGTTAATAAATGGAATCCAGAATTGCCGGACTTATTACAATTGCGTACTCTGATATATTTAAATGTGATTTATCTTTGTGTAGTAATTGTATTCGAAATGTGAATATGAGACCAGGTTATGAATAATTTCGAAAGGTATTTATGAAAACCCCGTCTGGTATATGGGTTTGTAAAATGTTATTTGTATCTTATTGGTCTCTATTTCACTTTAATCGCGTATTTCGGATATAATTATGGCAGGGGGTTACACTTTGCACTCGGGTGATGACTCTAAATCCACTCGAGTCCCCGAAAGTGCAACACAAGAAGTGACAACCCAAGAGCACATGTAACCAGTAGAGGGACAAGCTCACTCGAGCATACCCCCCAGTGCTCGGGTGAGAAGGTTTCACTTGCGAGTGTCAGAGCACACTCTTGAACATCAACCACTGAGTGACAACTCGAGCAACCCTAACTTTTGAACACACACCATCACTCGAATGATCCCATGCTCACTCGAGTGATCACCATTATCACTAGCGGTAAAGGAAGTGCACTCAAGCCCTCTTCATGAGAACCCAGTCAAAACATGAAGCAGAAGGAGAAAATACACACAGTACTCGAGTGAGTTCTTCCCTCAGTCGAGTGAGGCTATTAGATTGCCAAATCGCAACAACTGACAGAAAATTCCCAGATTTACCAAACTTAACCCAATGGTTCCCAAACTCCACACAAAGCTCAATACCACTTAAAATTGCCTCATGAACATATTAGTAGCCTCCAAAACACCCAATTACCATTTTAGACACAATCTATGCCCTTTGGTCTCTATGACACACAATACCCAAATTCATTCAACTTAATTCCAAACTTCAAAACTATTACCAATAGTCAAAGAACTTCACAATGAACTAATCCAAACATCAATCACTATGAAATTCACACATTCCAAAATGACCATAAACGAGGGCAAATTTCCAGAATTTCTCAAAATTATCCAAAACTCATAACATATATATCAAAAAGCATCAAATGCTTACCTCTTCACTTTGCAAAATCCAGAATCTTGATTCTCCAAACTTTCAATTTCGTCCAACACTCAAATCACCACTATTCAAGATTATGAAATCACCACAATGAAGCTCTTAATGAGGTACACAACATTAGAGAAGAGGATTTGAGCATTAGAGACCAACTAGAACATCAAAATCTCACCTTTCTTCTTGGTCGCCAGAAAAAATGGAGAAAGAGAGAGAGATGATGAGATGAAAAAGATGATGATGATGTGTGTTTTCCTTGCCCATACTCCCCCTCAACCGCATAGGAGAGAGGAGAGAGAGAGAGAGAGAGAAAAAAAAAGTGGACTTTTGTCCCTTGTGCCACGTCTAATGGTCCACACTATGCCACATGTCAACATCTTCTTCCTTCCACCATGAGCTCATCTAGACGCAAAGCATAGGATTCCGACCCATGATCAATAAATCTCAACTTTTGATCTCTAATCACCAAATACACCTATATCAAATTCACACTACATTTCTACAAAAGTGTTTAATTATACTAATTACAATCAATATCAGAGTTATTAGCCCTTAATCCCAAATTGGGTCATTACATTGTGGCCAAGGAACCTTGTTTCTGATTGAGCTGAGGAAACCCCGATTATAGCCCTACTTGCACCTCCCTCCACCCAAGAAGTTTCATAGCCTCTATTGAATGTCACATATTAAGTGATTCTGATGGCATATGATACATCTTTTCAAACAAGAGATTGGCCTATGGATTCAGCTGTTGGCAAGTTAGGGGTGCAATGCTATCTTGAGAGGGATGATTTAATATCCCTAGTAGCTCCTAGACAATAGCTTATGGTTGTGATTGTCTAACTATTTTTAATGTAAGTATCCTTTTCAATTGTAAGTAAATATTTTACAAATTATGCCATTAAACTTTGATTTATGTGCTTGCATTATTGTAGGTACATGAATCGCATGTTGGTGTCCTCTGGCAAAAGTGATAAATTTGGATTCGTATGCCCAATTCAAATCCACGACAAAGGGACTACTACTATTATCAGACATGCATACTTATAAGAGAAGCTTAGTGAAACCACAACTGAGTGTTTCTTGGCTCCATATGTTCATGGGTAAGAAACAAATATATATTTCATAATATAAATAATGCTTTATATTTGCTTAATAGTCATCCTTTTTTTTCAGTGATCATTGGCAATTGGTGCTTCTATGCAAGAAGAGTTATACTATCATCCTCTTATGCTCCCTTCATTACAAACTAGGGAATGCATTGAAGAAGACCATGGACTCATAAGTTTTCTTGCATTACCTATTATTGGCTATTCATGGAATTTGTGTGAAATAAGTAACCTTTGTGATTTTGATGATAGGGCTATGAGGACATTCCGACACATTGCTTGTGGTAAGTATGTTCATGAGGTCAAAGATCCTAAATGGATCATCCCAAAGGTTAGTGCATTTTTGTTTTCTTTAAGAATGTGTTCAATAACCTATGCTTAGCTTTATACATGTTTTAATGATGTCATATTCTTTTTTAGAGCCATAGGCAACCAACAGGGTCTAACTTATATGGTTTGTATATTTTGAGACACATTTATAATATTATCACCCTAGGTATGACTGAATTTACTTAAGAGGTAAATGTATATTTCAAATATTTTGTGTTACTTTTATTCTTTTTTAAGTTCATAAGTTAATCTTTTGTCTAGCTTTGGTGTTACAGATGCTTGATCTTGCTGACCCCTTTCCTGAAGAAGATATTGATTTCATCCGTAAATGTTGTGCTGAATTTATTTATGAGCTTTTACAACAATAGTGAGTTTTTGAATCCAATGTTGTGCTAGTACGTATTGCTTTTCAATTATATGTTGTGTGCTAGATTGCTATCTACTGATGATCTACGTAGGATAACTTGTTGTTATCATATCTAACTGGGTTTATGTTTCTACGTAGGACAATTTCTAAGAGATAGGCAATACAGGTTTATGTTGACATAGGCATGGGATTTGAAAAATTTTCCTTTGTACTTTTCTTCGCTTCCCTATGATTTTCCATAAAATTGAGGAATTTCTGTATATAATGAGGAGTTTTTCTTCCCTTTGATTTTCTGCAAAACTTGTGAGATTCTATTATTATTGTTGTATTGTTTCAATTCAGTTTAAAAAAACAAAAATGCATAAGTTCTCAGAGTATAGTTTATGTTCTATTTTTAATAATTGAAGGGGAAGGACATTTCAATGGTCAAAATAAGTTTGGCAATTGATATCTTATGTTTACTTAGGGCTATTGTATGTTATGGAAGTGGAATTGGAGGCTAGCTTGTACAATGAAACTCATCATAGTATGGAAAGAGAGGAAAATAAAGAAAGGAAGAGAAGTTTAAGCTCAACTTTATGTGCTTATTGTTGCTTTATAGGCCTCTGTGTTTTACAGTTAATGCGTGATAGTTTTAAACATGTTATTTCATGAAGAAGGTGCATGTGTTAAGTTGTAAGCATGTTAGTTGTACTGCAAAGCTTCTCCATATATGTATGAGTGGTAAATATGTGGACTTGTTATGTATATTTTTGGATATGTAAGTATGAGTGAGTAATTATATGCCTTAGTGGAAGCATGCTTTCAGGATGTGTAATCATGATCACCTATATCTGATTACTCTCACAGTGATAAGTAATATTTGTTTGATAATGTGAAAATGAGAAAAAAGGGAATAATTTTAGACCGGTTGTCCCCACAATCCATCTAAAAATTTTAGACTGGTTGTGGGGACAATCGGTCTAAAAAACATACGTTTTAGACCGGTTGACCTTATAATCGATCTAAAAAAGTTATTAAGAAACCGGTCTTAAAAGTAACGGATATTTTAGACTGACTGTATTAAGACCTGATCTAGAACTAGTCTAAAAAGTCATTTTTACTCGGTCTAGAAAGTGATTTTTCCACTAATGGCAATTTTAATCACTATCCCATTCAAATTTCAAATGGCCCATTGAAAAATTTTGACCAATGACATTTGTAGTGGATTAAACCTCTATAAATGCAATATTTAAAATTCAAAATATAATGCTTGTAGTAGTTTTCACTACAAGTGGTTCAACTGCTACTAATTTTGACATTATCAACAATTTGAGTAGTGGTCCAAATTGCTACTAATTCAAAATAATGACCTCCTAATTAGGAATGGTTTGGGTAGCGGTCCCAACTGCTGCTAATGCCAAAAAATTTGATTTTAAGGCATCCTATCCAAATCCCACTTTATTTCACTTTTCATATTGATATTGCAACTTTAGAACTTTTGATAGATTATGGATAGACTTGCCCCATACTTTAGCCCAATATTTGGCCTGCTTCAAAGAGCTTTTGGACTTTGCTAAGATTCATGCCAAATTAATGGTAACCTCCTTTGTCCATGTCCAAATGCTACTTCAAGAAGTAGCACACAAGACAATCAGTCAGAGAACATCTGATAGTGAAACTATTCCCCAGCAGATATGTATTTTGTTTAATGCACAATGAAAGAGAGAGTATGATGAGGGACGATGTGCCTGCAATTTCTCAAGCAATAGTGCGTATAGAGAGGTCTAATCCTGTCAATGATGTGATGCATGATTCTTTTGGGGGCTCATGCAGACAACTTCACAGAAGAAGAAACACATGGTCCATATCTAGACTATACTAGTAACAAAGACGCTAGAGCTTTTCTTGAGACCATGAGTGATGGGAAGAAGACTTTTATACCCAAGGGCGAAATATTCTTAACCATCATTTTTAATAAAAGTGTATCATATAAAATGTTTGTGTAGTGTACTAATAAGGCAATATCGATGGTGCTTAACCAATGATGACATTCCCAATTCATTTTATGAGGCGAAGAACATTATTAACAAACTAGGTTTGAAACATATAAAAATTTCATGTATGCCAGAACGATTATATGTTGTAGATGGAGATAGAGCAATGTAAGTAGTGTAATAGATCTATATGGCACCCTATACAAAAGGGAAGAAACAAAAGAAGAAACTAGCAAAGATCTTTAGATACTTCCCTTTAAAGCCTCAATTGCAAAGGTTGTACATGTCATCAAAAATAGTAGAGACAATAAGATGGCATGTTGTTGAAAATAATGTTGATGATAAGTAAAGACAACTGCTAACTCATAAAAATTGATAACATTCTAGCACATTTTCTTCTCTTTTTTTACTTATTTCAGGGTTGAATTGTGCATATAAATAGTTTATAGAAGAAAATGTGACGTGACAACAGAAAACTTAAACTTTCGATAAATTATGAGTTAAATCTTATAATTGTGATTAAATGGTAAATGCTAAAGAGCTCATAAATTCCTCCTTCTTGTAGGTAGAAGATGACAAATTGTAAAAGCTCTCAAAGATTAAGAGAAACTGTGAAGAGAAGGGCAAATGCAAGAACAAGATTAGAAAGAACAATATGGAATAAAAGCCTACCTTCGCCTTGGATTCATTGTAGTTAAGCCATGGCAAAACTACTTCAAAAGATTACCTCTCTGCCTACCTATTGGTATGGATTCACTATAGTCAAGCCATTGCACCCCTGATTGAGCTGAGGAAACCCCGATCATAGCCCCTGTAACCCCCTCACGGTAATTATATCCGGATTATGAAATTTAAGTGAAATAGAGACCAATAAGACAAAAATCACATTTATAATCACTCATCTCCAAGAGATGGGGTATCCAAACAAAACATTTAAAAACGGAATTCACCTAGTCTTATTCACTTTCGAATACAATTACCTATGTAGTTATATCACATAATAAATATCAGAGTGCGTAACCAAAATCCCGGCAAGCCCGGGTTACTTGTATATATACAATGGGTTTCAAGTTTCCCAAACATGGGGTTACATATCCAAAAGATCCATATTTTCAATCATATACATACAGTAATCCCAAAATCCAAAATCTAATATGTCCTTACTAGTCCTAACCACTCCTGGTTGGCCGTTTCCCTTTCGAGCCACTTACCCTATCTGAAATGTTAGTCATTTGGAAAGAGTGAGATTCTAAAGAATCCCAGTAGTAACAAATCACTCATACTATATATAAACACAAAGCATGTAATGTTATCATGTTCACCAACATCATCAGCAACACAATGATCCGTGGCTCGCACCACAGACGATAACACTGACGGCTGTATCACAATGCACTATGCCCGCTTTCGCGGTAATCACAATGGCAGCTTTCACTGTAAACACTATGCTTGCTTTCACGGTAATCACTGTGCCAGCTTTCGCTGTAATTACTTTGCCTTCTTACGTAATAAACACTATGCAACAACATTTGAAGGCACAAAGCATCACAAAGCTCCACAAAGCATCTCAAGGCATAATGTATCACAAGGCACAAAGCTCCACAAGGCGTCTCAATGCATCTCAAAGTAGCAGCAACACACAATGCATGATAGACAAACATACAATACATTTACACAAAGTATAAGAGAGGAGTCACTACCTGTATCTTTCCTGACGTTCTTCAGCACAGTGGGCTCAAGCGTCTGACAGATATCAAATCCTATACCAATTTAGGGACAACTGATTAATCTCTTTCCCAATACTTATTTCCATAATACTTTAAGTTGGTTATTATTTATGACGCTTTAGGTGACTATTAGAGGTCTAAACATATGCCTAAAGGGTTAGGAGAAACTACCCTAAAGACCCCTTTTTTGAAAGGCAAAACATTGATTTTTGGCTGGCTCACTCGAATGAAGATGACCTCACTCGAGTGAGACTAGCTCTCACTTGCGAGTATTTCACAGTGAGGAACGACCATGGCCAGAAAGTGCTTACGACACTCGAGTATGGGGGTTTGCACTCGGGTGATGACTCCAAAGCCACTCGAGTCCCCAAAAGTGCAACACAGGAAGTAAGAACCCGAGAGCACATGTGACATCAGAGGGGCAAGCTCACTCGGGCATACCCCCTAGCACTCGAGTGAGAAGGTTTCACTTCCAAGTGTTAGAACACACTCTTGAACATCAACCAGCGAGTGACAACTTGAGAGAAACCCAAACCAAAAGCTCACACCATCACTCGAGTGATCCTATGCTTATTCGAGTGATCACCAACATCAGCCGCGGTTACAGAAGTGCACTCGAGCTTTCATCATAAAAACCCAGGCAAAATATAAAGTAATAGCAAGACACAAGGCAGCACTCGAGTAGGTTCCTCCCTCACTTGAGTGAGGCTTATCAGATTGCCAGATCATAGCAATTGACAGAAATTTCCAGATTGACCAAAATCACACCCAATGGTTCCCAAACTCCACACAAAGCTCATACTTACTCAAAATGACATAGGGAACCCATTGGTAACCTCCAAAACACTCAAATACCATTTTAAACACAATCTATGCCCTTGGGTCTCTATGACACACAATACCTAATTCCAATCAATATACTTCTAAACTTTAAAACCATAACCAACATTCAACTAACTTCACAATGAACTAATTTCAACATTGTCCACTATGAAATTCATACATTCCAAAATGGGCATAGAACCAGGGAAAATTTCTAGAATTTCTCAAACTTATTAAAAAATCATAACATATATATCAAAAAGCATCAAATGCTTACCTCTTTACTTTGTAAAAGTCAGAATCTTGATTCTCAAACTTTTAAATTACTCCAACACCCAAATCACTACCTTTCAAAATTCTGAAAACACCAAAATGGAGCTCTCAATGAGGTGCACAACATTAGAGAAGAGGTTTAGGGCATTAGAGATCAACTAACACATCAAAATCTCACGTTTCTTCTTCCTTTTCTTCTTGGTCGCCGGAAAGAATGGAGAAAGAGAGAGATGGAGAAACCGTATAGGAGAGAGAGAATAGAGAAAAAGTAGGTTTTTGTCCTTTGTGCCATATTTATTGGTCTACCAAAGTGCCACTTGTCACCATCTTACTCACTCCCTCCATGAGCTCACATAAATGCAAAGCATAAGATTCCGACTCATGGTTAATAAATCTCAACCATTGATCTTTAATCTCCAAATACACTTATATCAAATTTACATCACATTTCTCCAAAAGTGTTTAATTACACTAATTACAATCAATATCAGAGTCATTAGCCCTTAATCCCAAATTGGGTCATTACAGCCCCACCTGTACCTCCCTCAACTCAAGAAGTTTCATAGCCTCCATTGAATGTCATGCATTAAGTGATTCTGATGGCATATGATACATCTTTTCAAACAAGAGATTGGCCTTAGATTAACTATAGTCAAGCCATTACACCCCTGATTGAACTGAGGAAACCCCGATCATAGCCCCACCTGCACCTCCCTCCACTCAAGAAGTTTAATAGCCTCCACTGAATGTAAAAGCTCTTAAAGATCAAGAGAAACTGTGAAGAGAAGGAAAAATACAAGAACAAGATTAGAAAGAACAATATGGAATGAAGGCCCACCTTCACCTTGGATTCACTATAGTCAAGCCATGGCAAAAATACTTCAAAAGATTACCTTTCTACCTACCCATTATTGTGGATTCAACATAGCAAAGCCATAACAAAAGTGACTTAAAATATGACTTCTTTATCTTCCTATTTGCTGTGGCCTAGCAACAGCCAAGCCATAGAAAAATCACTTGAATAAGCATTGTCACTAACTTTAAATTCACTATGTGTTTGCTATAGTGATCCGACGACGAATGCATAAAATCTGATGCTATGCGTTTGATGAACCCATGTTGTGTGAGTTCACAAAAAAAATAGGTTGGAAAATGTAGTGTAGTAGCTCAACCTAGGTCGTTCTTGTGAGGAGATTAATTTCTAAGTTTCTAAGTAGTTAAGTGATAAAAAACCTTAAAGTTATGAGAAATCATTTTGACAATTTGATTTTTAAACTAATGAAGTAATCTAAGCTAAAGCAATATTTTTGTATTTTTCAGTTTTTAAAACAATGAAGCAAAAGTAATTAAAACTAACACTAATAACAAGATAAATTGAATTAACTAGTATAATGATAAAATGGGATTCTCTTGATTTGAGGTTTTAGTCTTCGTTGCTTGCTAATGATTTGAATTCCATAATGAGCCAGAGGATGGAACTAAGCTACCACTAGCTCTATACTTGTAATA
Organism: Inga laurina; assembly: GCA_963855925.1. Taxonomy (NCBI): domain Eukaryota; kingdom Viridiplantae; phylum Streptophyta; class Magnoliopsida; order Fabales; family Fabaceae; genus Inga; species Inga laurina. Next base: position 32,523,242 of record OY979706.1, read on the forward strand.
ATCATTTAATTCATTCAACCGAAGCAATTAAATGAATACCACCAATTAATAGTGACTCAAGGGGATGAATAACTAACTTCCAATTCTAAATTGTAATTATCATTACAATAATTCAAAATATTCAGTTTAACCATTTAAATCCACTTAACCAAGTTGGAATAAACAATTCAACCTACTCCTAATATGAATCATAGAAAGCCTAATTAATCAACTCCTAGCTCAACCACCAAGTCGATTCACTTGGCATAGAACAATCTAGATCACAATTACATACTTAACCAAGCTACATAATTATGAACTAAAAAGAGAGCTTAAAGGAATTCTATTAAGGTTTAGACCCAACTCAAGGAAATCACTAACACTTTAGCTACTCATGGAAGAAGAGGAGGATGAAGCTTAATGGAAGGAGAGGATATGAGCCATGGAAAATGCAGCACCACCAAATTGAATAGCTTCTTCAATTCTGCACTAACACCATTCTTTCAATCTTCATCTTCACATTCGGTACTTGCTTCTTGTTTTCACGCTCTCACAACCACAATCTTCAATTCTCCTTTTCTTAAAGTCATCGGTGCTCTCTTATTCTTTATTCCATCACTCCCTTTTCACACTTACGACTTCGTCTCCCATTCCCCACTTGCAGCCGCAACACCCTTTTTCTATTTCATTCGGTGCCTTTTTTCTTCAACCCTCTCGGTCCATCTTGCTTCTTTTCTCTCGGTCAAATATTTCGGCTCAAGTCTTTGTTTATTCCTTCAATTCCCATTTTCGGTTCACTCTTTTCAACCTGCTCCATCTTTTTCACATCGGTCCAAGTGATCATCTCAATTCTTCAACTCGGTCAACACCACCTTCTTCATGCTTTTATTCAATTTGGTCCAACCTCTTTGTTCTAATATATCATCGGTTTAGCATCTTTTCACACCTATGCATTCTCACCCAATTCGATCCACCCCTCCTTGTTCTCTTCAATTCGGTTTCTGCCTTTCTTTATTACAACTCAGCCGCCACTCTCTCCAAAAACAATGGTCCCCACCTACCTCTTTGCAATTCAATTCTTCTAGGTTAAATAAGTAAGTTGTGCCATGTTTGGATGAGGAGGTGAGAATATGTTTTAGCATTAGGCATAAAATTACAACCACCAAACAAGGCCCTTACTCATTTAACGTCCTCTTAGAAAAAATGTGAAAATAAATTCTGCACTTGTGATGTTCCACTTTTGTTCTTCATTAAGCTCCAAAATTGTAATATCCTGATTTGTGATTAAGGCTAATGACTTTGAGATTCATTGTAACTAGTGTAATTAAACACTTTTGGTGAAATATGATATGAATTAGTTATGAATATTCATTAGTGCTTAGAGATCAAGGGTTGAGATCTTTTGGCCATGGGTCGGAATCCTATGTTTTGTGTTCATGTGAGCTCTTAGTGGAAGTGTGGGGATTGTGACAAGTGGCATTGTATGAGTTATTGGATGAAGTCACAAGAGGACAAAAGTCCACTTTTTCCCTCATTCTCTCTCCCTTATTAGGTTGGTATGGGCAAGGGAAGAGAAAAATCACATCATCCTCATCATTTGCTTCATTTCTCATTTTCTCTCTCTCTTCTTCTTCTATTTTCGCTGGTCACAAGCAAGAAAGAGAAAAGGAAAAGCTTATCTTGGTGAGTAATGATCCTCCTATGCTCAAATCCTCTTCCCTAATATTGTGCATCTCAGTGAGAGCTTCAACTTGGTGATTTCATAATCTTGAAAGGTGGTGATTTGAGGGTTGATTCAAAATTGAAAGTGGGAGAATCAAGATTCTGGGTTTGGCAAAGTGAAAAGGTAGGCATTTAGTGCATTTTGATATATTGTTTGTGATTTTTGGATAAGTTTGGGAAAATATGGAAATTTAGCCTTGAGTTTGTGTAAATGTTAAAAGTATGGATTTCATTGTGAGTAATGTTGGGATTGGTTCATTGTGAAGATATTTGAGTAATGGATTTAGTTTGGAATGTGGGAAATGAATTGAATGAAATTTGGACATTGGTTGTGTCATAGAGACCTAACTGCATGATTGTGGTCAAAAAGGTTTTGGGGGTGTTTGAGAGGTTACCAATGTATTCCCAGTCAGTGCTAAGTGTGTATGAGCTTTTGGTAGAGTTTGGGAATATTGGGTATGAATTTGATTATCTAGTATTTTCTATTGTTTTCTGCGTTTCTGGTCTCTGATGCACAATGTAACACCCTGCCTTTAATCATGTAATTATAATTCGATATTAAATAATTAAAGTAGATTAGAGACCTTCGGATAACTTAAACTCGTTTCAATCTCCTACGTTGTGGTAGGGTTTTCACAAAATCATTCAAAATCTCTTTCCTGTTCCTGGTCTCCATTTCAAAATTCGAATATAATCACCTGTGCAGTTTATCTACATTCACGTATGACAGAGTGTAAAACCAATTCCCCGGCAACTCCTGGATTCTATACATATATAACCTGAGGTTTAAGTATCCACTAGGGGATTACATCCAAAATCGAATATACTATTCATATTTCAGATTATACAGTAATCCCGAATTCAAAAGATATAACCAACATTCCAAAAACAACTATACCCCTAAGGGTCCTAAGTGCTCCGGGTCGGCCTCTTCTCCTTTGAGCCACATGCCCTGTCTGAAAGGTTAGTCATAGGAAAGAATGAGATTCGAGCGAATCCCAGTAGTAACAAACCACTCATACAATGCATAACACAAAGCATGTATATAAATCACAACCAGCAACAGCAGCAGCAATCTCAAAGATACATGGTTTTCACCACAAACGACAGCACTCACGGCTGTATGCACAATACGACAGCTCTCGCTGTAATAATAATCACGACAGCTTACGCTGTAATCACAATAACGACAGCTTGCGCTGTAAACGACAGCTTGCGCTGTAAACGACAGCTATCACCAGCTGTAATCGCAGCAGCATCAAAGAATCATCACATAACAATGATAACACACACATACAGAGCATTATACATAGTATAAGAGAGAGAAAGTCACTACCTGATCCTTTCCCGACGTTTCTTGGCACTGCGGGCTCCCGAGGGCGGCAAATATCGAATCCTACAATTCCAAATGCACCATTTAGACACTTCCATAGTGTTACTTGGGGTTATATGAGTCTATAATGAAAATTTACAAAACTACCCCCGGGGACCCGGCCCGGGCCCGCCATACCCGGTCCGGTTGCACTTTTCCCGAAATTCTAATCTGGGCTATCCTAACATATTTCCGCCCAAGGAATCCATTTCCGGACTCGGAATTATCAAATTCAATGTCAAATTACGAAATTGCCCTTGGCAGCCCTACTTTTAGGGTTTTAGGGGCGTTTCCGTAATTATGCTTTCTCAGCCTTTTCTGAAAAAGTGCCCAACTGTAACCCCACCTATTTTTGCCCACTGAATCCAATGGAATCATCAAATCATTGAAAATCCAACTCTAAGGCCCTCAAACATCCCTGGCCGAAATAATTGTGTTTTCCAGGAAAAATCGGGGTTTTACGATTTCGGCTCCGTAAACACGTTCCTTTCTACTCCTAACCACTTTATTAACAATCTAATTGAGTTATAACAACCATTTGAACTAAAATTGGGCAGCATAACCCTTAGATATACACTTTTTCAAAATTTAAAACCAATGGCAATCCGGCGAAATTTCACCGATTAAATTGCCCACAACAGCCAGAATAGTTAATATACGAAGGTTTGGAAGTTACCTCAAGCTCCAACAAGCTTTTCCCAAAAATGGCAGCAAACCCTAACTTTTAAAACACCCAATTTGAGCTTTCCAAACCTTAAAGAACAAAGAGGAGTAGTTTAGAATCGGAGTTATACGCGTTAGGAGCTAAATCGTCGGAGAAATCGGCTTACCTTGCGAGATTTCTCCTCTTTCTCTCTCTAAGAGCTCTCAACTTTCTCTCACTAGTGCAGCTGGTTCATCACGACAGAAATGAGCTGAAGAAGATGAGAATATATCTAATTCCATGCTGATGTCATCTTTTAGTGAGATGATGTCATAATTCCCATTTTCGGATTTTCTGGCAGATTTTCTGCCCAAACTTTGAAAAATCATAACTAATTCTAGAAAAATCGAAATGAGGTGATCCCAAAGCCAAATGAAATTTATTTAAGTCCTCTTTATAGGAAAAATATGAGCCATTACCAGAAATCACCACAAAAGTCCAGAATTACACAAATTTCATCATTGCCCCAAAACAGAGTCCATTTTCGACCTCAAACTTTGGACAGTCATATCTCCCATTTCCCAAAACGAAATGGCACAAATTATATGTCCATTTTGAAGCTTGGGATGTGAACTTTGAGACTGGAAAGTTTCATAATTTTCTGACTTCATTTGCCTAGTCAAAAAATCCACACGAAAAGACTGCCCAGAATAGAGTTTCACTGGACCGAATTTCAGATTTTGCATCTCAACTTCCAATGGTTCCATTTTCATACCAAACATCATTCCCACATAAATTTTCACAAGGAAGCCATTGGAATCATTAGCATATCCAAATTCCCATCACACATTCTCCAAAAGTGTTTATTCAACAATAATTATATCCACTTTTAAAGTCATTAGCCCTTAATCACTTTTTGGGATATTACATTTCTCCCCTCGAAAATTAAATTTCGTCCTCGAAATTGCTACACAACTTGAGCCATAAACTCCGGATATCGTCTTCGCATATCTCCCTCCGCTTCCCAAGTTGCCTCTCTTTGCGTCATTCCCTTCCAGATCACCTTCACATATGGAATGCTCCTGTGTCTGAGCCGTCGCTCTTCTCGGTCAATGACTTGCTCTGGCTCCACTGCATATGTGAAATTGTCTTGAAGCTCAACATCCTCATACTCAATGATGTGAGACGGATCCGGTTGGTACTTCTTCAATTGAGAAACGTGGAATACGTCATGGAGTCTACTCAAGCTCGGAGGTAGAGCTACTCGGTAAGCTACAGGCCCAATCCTCTCAAGGATTTCAAAAGGACCTATGTATCTAGGGCTTAGCTTCTTCCTCTTAATCGCTCGCCCAACACCGGTGATAGGAGATACTCTTAAGAAAATATGATCTCCAACCTCAAACTCTAGAGGCCGTCTTCTCTTGTCAGCGTAGCTTTTCTGGCGACTCTGCGCTGTAAGCAACCTCTTGCGAATAATCTGAATCTGTGCTGAGGTTTGATCAACCAAATCTGGCCCATAAAGCTTCCTTTCGGATAATTCATTCCAGCATAAAGGTGATTGACACCGTCTTCCATACAACGCTTCATACGGAGCCATTTGGATGCTCGCATGATAGCTATTGTTGTAAGCGAACTCAGCCAGTGGAAGGAAACGATCCCAACTTCCTTTAAAGTCGAGAACACAAGCTCGCAACATATCTTCCAGCGTCTGAATGGTTCTCTCAGATTGTCCATCCGTTTGAGGATGATAGGCCGTACTGAATCTCAGTTGAGTACCTAAGGCTTCATGCAGTGCTTTCCAAAACTTTGAAGTAAATCGTGGATCTCGATCGGAAATGATGTTTTTCGGAACACCATGAAGTTTGACAATCTCTCGGATATAAATCTCCGCTAGTTTATCAGGAGAATAACCAGCATTGATTGGTATGAAGTGGGCTGACTTCGTTAACCGATCCACAATTACCCAGATTGCATCATAGTTTCTGATCCTGGGTAATCCCACCACCAAATCCATGGTCACGCTTTCCCATTTCCATTCCGGAATCTCAGGACTCTGAAGTAAACCAGGCGGTCTCTGGTGCTCGATCTTCACTTTCTGACAAGTGAGACACCTTGCAACATATTTGGTCACGTCACTCTTCAAACCCGGCCACCAATACACCGATTTCAGATTCTGATACATCTTGGTCATACCAGGATGAAGAGTATATCGGCTCTTGTGTGCCTCATCCAGAATCTTCTGCCTTAACTCTGCCTTAAGTGGAACGCAGACTCTTTTCTGGTAACGAACCAATCCACGAGGTGATATGTCGTAGCCTGGAACTTCTCCTTGTTCGATTCGAGTCAGATTACGCTGTATCCAGTCATCTTGACTCTGAGCTTCTTCAATTTCCACCCTTAGATCACTCTCCTCTTGAGAAACAGTGTAATTGGCACAGATGATCTGATTTGTCAAATTTAAATCACGGAAATCTTCAATCAATTTCCTTTCTTGTATCATCATAGCTGCAACGAGCACAGTCTTTCGGCTAAGAGCATCAGCGACTACATTTGCCTTACCCGGGTGATATTTTATCTCCAGGTCGTAGTCCTTAAGCAATTCCATCCAGCGGCGTTGTCTCATATTCAGTTCTTTTTGATCATACAGATATTTGAGACTTTTGTGGTCGCAGTACAGTTCCACAGTCACACTATACAGGTAATGACGCCAAATCTTTAAAGCAAATACAATGGCCGCAAGCTCCAGATCATGAGTGGGATAATTCAATTCATGAGGTCTGAGCTGTCGAGAGGCGTAGGCCACCACACATCCCTGCTGCATAAGGACACACCCTAATCCCTGCCCACTGGCATTAGAATACACAACATATGTCACACTGGGATCGGGTAAAATCAATACAGGTGCCGACGTCAACCTCTCCTTCAGCTCCACAAAGCAGTTTTCACATTTCTCGTCCCACACAAACGACTGATCTTTTCTCGTGAGCTTGGTCATCGGCAACGCAATACGGGAGAAATTTTGGATAAATCTCCTATAATAACCAGCAAGACCCAGAAAACTGCGTATTTCCGCCACAGATTCTGGCCTCTTCCAGTTCAGTACTGCTTCCACTTTGCTGGGATCCACAGAGACCCCTTCTTGCGAGATAACATGGCCTAAGAATTTCACTTCTGATAGCCAAAACTCGCACTTGCTCAATTTAGCATATAATTGCTTCTCGCACAAGATATTCAATACGATTCTCAAATGATGCTCATGCTCATCCTTATTCTTGGAATATATCAAAATGTCATCGATAAACACAACAACAAACTGATCCAGATATTGCCGAAAGATACGGTTCATGTAATCCATGAAAACCGCAGGCGCATTGGTTAGCCCAAATGGCATCACCAAGAACTCATAATGACCATATCGGGTCCTGAAAGCAGTCTTTGGAATATCTTCTGCTTTCACTCGCAGCTGATGATACCCTGACCTTAGATCAATCTTTGAAAACACACATGAACCAGAGAGTTGATCTAATAGGTCATCAATTCGGGGAAGAGGGTACTTGTTTTTGATAGTAACTTTATTCAGCTCTCTGTAATCGATACACAAGCGAAGACTCCCATCTTTCTTCTTTACAAACAACACTGGAGCTCCCCAAGGCGACACACTGGGTCTAATAAACCCCTTCTCAAGCAAATCTTCTATTTGTTTCTTTAACTCCGCCATTTCGTTTGGGGCCATGCGGTATGGGGCCTTGGATATAGAACCAGCTCCAGGTACAATGTCAATTGGGAACTGAACTTCCCTTTCTGGAGGTAATCCGCTCAGATCGTCCGGAAACACCTCAGGGAATTCATTTACCACGGGTATATTATTCAAGGTTTTGCCATTTTCCCCTTGCACAGAGAAAACCACTACATACCCCTGGCAACCCTTTTCAAGATACTTTTCAGCTTTGGCTGCCGAAAGAAAATTCATACTAGCATCCACATCTTCAACCCTCTGAGATACAGGATATACTATCCTCTTGTTTCCACAATCAAGCAATATATTATTTGCCATTAACCAATCAAAACCCAAAATGACTTCTAATTGACTTAGAGGCAAACATATCAAATCTACAATAGATTGATGCCCTTCCACAGTTATGACACAACTCAAACAAGCTTCTGTGGTCAAGGCCTTAATACCCATTGGAGTTGACACTACTAATTCAAATGGCAGTTTGTGCACATGCAATCCCAGGCGCTTCACGCAATCATAGGCAATGAAGGAGTGACTTGCACCCGAGTCAAATAAAACTTGCAACAGATGGCCATGAAGTAGAAGTTTACCTTGTATTAGCTCAGGAGATTTGTGGGCCTCCTCATGGGTCATAGTGAATACTCGGCCCTGTGTCCTCGGTCTCTGGTCTGGTCGTGGCTCTTTGCATTCAGCAGAAGTATGCCCCACACGCTTACAATTGAAGCATATTATTTTGCCATCACAAGTTTTGCCTTGATGTGGTTGGTTACACCGACGACAAATCCATGGTCCAGAATATGTTCTTTGCTGGTCACGGCTCCCAGACTGGTAGGGCTTCTTACCACTTCCAGACGAAGATCCTTGCCCCTTTCGCTTTTGTGAGGTAGCACCCTTATTAGGTTCATTACGGTGGATAGTAGCTCTGGCAGGATACAAATCTCTCAAGTTGTTCTCTGTAATCCTGCACTGTTCAACCGCCTTGTTGAACTTGGTAAATTGATGAGTAGCTAAGCGCTTCCTCAACTCTCGCCTCAGACCGCGAATGAGCATATCAGAACTCCATTCTTCATCATCCTTGAACCGGAGATAGGAGGAGTATCGAGCCAATCGGACAAAACGGGACAAGTAATCATCGAAGCTTTCCGTGTCCCCTTGCCTGATATTCAGGAATTCTGTCTCCTTCTCGAGCCTCACTGATTTGGGAAAATACTTCTCGTTGAATTCTTGTTGAAACAATTCCCAAGTCAATGGCATCTTGTTGCTCTTCAAGGTTAGGGCGATATTCCGCCACCAACGGTCTGCATCCCCTTCGAGTTTGTAAACGGCCAGTCGTGGCTTCACCTCATCCGGACAATTAAGCACCTCAAATATTTTCTCCAGTCTGTTCATCCAATCTTCGGCTGCTTGAGGGTCAAACCTCCCTCTGAACGCAGGAGGCAGATGCTTGCAGAACCTGGTGACCCAAAACTGAAGGTCTCTTTCCTCTCTAAGCGACATCCCATGTGATTCTTGATTTGGGACAATGTGAGGTGGGGACTCCAGGGGTCGTGCTGACCCTTCAGCAGTGTCCTCATGACGGGTTTCTCCTTGAGTTTCCTCCGGAGTGGACTGAACTGGACCTTCCTTGTTCTTCGCCTTCTCTGCTCTGAGCTCTTCTCTCAACTCAGTTATCATATCTCTTTGATCCCGGATTAGACCCATCAGCTCTTGCATAGGATCTGGTGGATTATCATTGACGACCTCCACCTCTGGGTCTACACGCGGAATATTGGGGCGTCCTATAGTTTTCTTCATTCTACAAACAACTTGCCCCATTAATTTAGCAGAGATAGTATGCACATATAGTCACAAAACTCATATATATATCCATGTCAATAAAACATACATGTGCATACACCACAATCATTCACAGATAATCTTCTATCCCTACTACTATCTAAGGGATCTATCCTAGCAACCTCTACCCTTGCCAGGAACTACAGCTCTGATACCAAAATGTAACACCCTGCCTTTAATCATGTAATTATAATTCGATATTAAATAATTAAAGTAGATTAGAGACCTTCGGATAACTTAAACTCGTTTCAATCTCCTACGTTGTGGTAGGGTTTTCACAAAATCATTCAAAATCTCTTTCCTGTTCCTGGTCTCCATTTCAAAATTCGAATATAATCACCTGTGCAGTTTATCTACATTCACGTATGACAGAGTGTAAAACCAATTCCCCGGCAACTCCTGGATTCTATACATATATAACCTGAGGTTTAAGTATCCACTAGGGGATTACATCCAAAATCGAATATACTATTCATATTTCAGATTATACAGTAATCCCGAATTCAAAAGATATAACCAACATTCCAAAAACAACTATACCCCTAAGGGTCCTAAGTGCTCTGGGTCGGCCTCTTCTCCTTTGAGCCACATGCCCTGTCTGAAAGGTTAGTCATAGGAAAGAATGAGATTCGAGCGAATCCCAGTAGTAACAAACCACTCATACAATGCATAACACAAAGCATGTATATAAATCACAACCAGCAACAGCAGCAACAATCTCAAAGATACATGGTTTTCACCACAAACGACAGCACTCACGGCTGTATGCACAATACGACAGCTCTCACTGTAATAATAATCACGACAGCTTACGCTGTAATCACAATAACGACAGCTTGCGCTGTAAACGACAGCTTGCGCTGTAAACGACAGCTATCACCAGCTGTAATCGCAGCAGCATCAAAGAATCATCACATAACAATGATAACACACACATACAGAGCATTATACATAGTATAAGAGAGAGAAAGTCACTACCTGATCCTTTCCCGACGTTTCTTGGCACTGCGGGCTCCCGAGGGCGGCAAATATCGAATCCTACAATTCCAAATGCACCATTTAGACACTTCCATAGTGTTACTTGGGGTTATATGAGTCTATAATGAAAATTTACAAAACTACCCCCGGGGACCCGGCCCGGGCCCGCCATACCCGGTCCGGTTGCACTTTTCCCGAAATTCTAATCTGGGCTATCCTAACATATTTCCGCCCAAGGAATCCATTTCCGGACTCAGAATTATCAAATTCAATGTCAAATTATGAAATTGCCCTTGGCAGCCCTACTTTTAGGGTTTTAGGGGCGTTTCCGTAATTATGCTTTCTCAGCCTTTTCTGAAAAAGTGCCCAACTGTAACCCCACCTATTTTTGCCCACTGAATCCAATGGAATCATCAAATCATTGAAAATCCAACTCTAAGGCCCTCAAACATCCCTGGCCGAAATAATTGTGTTTTCCAGGAAAAATCGGGGTTTTACGATTTCGGCTACGTAAACACGTTCCTTTCTACTCCTAACCACTTTATTAACAATCTAATTGAGTTATAACAACCATTTGAACTAAAATTGGGCAGCATAACCCTTATATATACACTTTTCCAAAATTTAAAACCAATGGCAATCCGACGAAATTTCACCGATTAAATTGCCCACAACAGCCAGAATAGTTAATATACGAAGGTTTGGAAGTTACCTCAAGCTCCAACAAGCTTTTCCCAAAAATGGCAGCAAACCCTAACTTTTAAAACACCCAATTTGAGCTTTCCAAACCTTAAAGAACAAAGAGGAGTAGTTTAGAATCGGAGTTATACGCGTTAGGAGCTAAATCGTCGGAGAAATCGGCTTACCTTGCGAGATTTCTCCTCTTTCTCTCTCTAAGAGCTCTCAACTTTCTCTCACTAGTGCAGCTGGTTCATCACGACAGAAATGAGCTGAAGAAGATGAGAATATATCTAATTCCATGCTGATGTCATCTTTTAGTGAGATGATGTCATAATTCCCATTTTCGGATTTTCTGGCAGATTTTCTGCCCAAACTTTGAAAAATCATAACTAATTCTAGAAAAATAGAAATGAGGTGATCCCAAAGCCAAATGAAATTTATTTAAGTCCTCTTTATAGGAAAAATATGAGCCATTACCAGAAATCACCACAAAAGTCCAGAATTACACAAATTTCATCATTGCCCCAAAACAGAGTCCATTTTCGACCTCAAACTTTGGACAGTCATATCTCCCATTTCCCAAAACGAAATGGCACAAATTATATGTCCATTTTGAAGCTTGGGATGTGAACTTTGAGACTGGAAAGTTTCATAATTTTCTGACTTCATTTGCCTAGTCAAAAAATCCACACGAGAAGACTGCCCAGAATAGAGTTTCACTGGACCGAATTTCAGATTTTGCATCTCAACTTCCAATGGTTCCATTTTCATACCAAACATCATTCCCACATAAATTTTCACAAGGAAGCCATTGGAATCATTAAAATATCCAAATTCCCATCACACATTCTCCAAAAGTGTTTATTCAACAATAATTATATCCACTTTTAAAGTCATTAGCCCTTAATCACTTTTTGGGATATTACACACAACACTCGAGCAGAGGAAGATCATGCTCGAGTGCTGTGTGTATTTTCCCTTTTCTGCTTCGAGTTTTGCTTGGGTTCTATGAATGAGGCTCGAGTGCACTTCTATATCCGCGGGTGAGGTTGATGATCACTTGAGTGAGCAAAGGTTTGCTCGAGTGATGGTGTGAATCCAGAGTTAGGGTTGCTCTCAGGTTATCACTCGCTGGCCATTGTTCAAGAGTGTGCTCTGACACTCGCAAGCACGGCCGTCTCACTCGAGTACTGGAGGGTATGCTCGAGTGAGCTTGTCCCTCTGATGGTTTCATGTGCTCTAGGGTTGTCACTCGTTGTGTTGCACTTTCGGGACTCGAGCATATTTGGAGTCATCACCCTAGTGCAAAGTTTCATGTTTGAGTGATATGAGCACTTTCTGGTCGTTGTAGTTGCTCACTGTCAAACACTCGTGAGTGAGAATCGTTCTCACTCAAGCACGAGTCGTTCATCACTCGAGTGAGGTCATCTTCACTTGAGTGATCTTGTCTAAAATCTGTGTTTTGCCTTCTGAAAAGGGGTCTTCATGGTAGCTTCTTCCAACCCTTTAGGCATACGTTTAGGCCTCTAATAGTCACCTAAAGAGTCCTAAATGATAACCAACTTAGAGTATTATGAGATTAAGAACTTGGAAAAGAGATTGATCGGTTGTCCCTACTTTGGTTATAAGATTTGACATCTGTCAGACACGTGAGCCCACTGTGCCAAAGATTGTCAGGAAAGATACAGGTAGTGACTCCTCTCTTATACTATGTGTAAATGTATTGTATGTTGGCCTATCATGCATTGTGTGCTGCTGCTGCTGCTTTGTGCCTTGTGAAGCTTTGTGCCTTGTGATACGTTGTGCTTTGAGATACCTTGTGCATTATGATTAATGCGAAAGCTAGCATAGTGATTACCGCGAGAGCGGGCATAGTGTTTGCAGTGAAAGCTGTCATTGTGATTACCGAGTAAGCGGGCATAGTGCATTGTGATATAGCCATGAGCGCTGACGTCTGTGGCGCGAGCTATAGATCATAGTGTTTCTGATGATGCTGGTGAACATGGTACATTACATGCCTTGTGTTTATATATTGTATGAGTGATTTGTTACTACTGGGATTCTTTAGAATCTCACTCTTTCCAAATGACTAACTCTTTCAGACAGGGCAAGTGACTCGAAAGGGAAGCGTCTAACCAAGAGTGGTTAGGGCTTTAGGGACATTTTGTATTTTGGATGTTGGTTATCTAGTTGGGATTTGGGATTACCATTTGTATATGACATGTAAATGATGATTTTGGATATGTAATCCCCATTTTGGGAACTTTAAACCCATTATATGTAGGTAAGTAACCCGGGGTTTGCCGGGATATTAGTTTCCGCACTCTGATATTTATTATGTGATTTGATTTCTCAAGTAGTTATATCCGCACATGAATGTGAGATCATGAGCAATTATGTTTTGAACTGATTTTTTAGAAATACCCCATCTTGTGATGAGGGATTATAAATTGTTGATTTCATTTTATTGGTCTCTATTTCACTTAAATTTCATATCCAGATGTAATTACGGTGAGGGGGTTACAAAAATAACATCTTTGACATTAACCACTCAAGTTGTGCCACATCATCACCTACAAAATTATATTCACAAAGGTAATATCTTTTGCTCACAATTAAAGAATAATGGGAATAACAAATATTAATTAAAAATATAACAATTTAACTAATATAATTCCCAAATTATCCTTTCATTAAAATCTCACCTAACACTTGATTATGCCCAAAATATTCAATTAAATCCCACAAAAGCCTAAGATTAATTAATAAAAATATATAAATATTAAGCTCTATGAGCGTTTTGTAAATTGAAGTGGAAAAATAAGGAGAAAACCCAGGGTTGGATGAAAATGAGCTATTCTAGACCTAGGGAAGCTAAGGCATGAAGAGAGAAAGCTTGAGAAGGAGTTCTTAAAGAGTTTTAAAGTTTTAGGATTGATTTCAAGAGAAATTTTAGAGTTCCAACCTTAGTTTTTTTACTTGTCTTTTTTTCTTTACTTAGTTTGTCATGTATTCTGTAGTGTAAGTTAGGTTTTTTGAATATTTGGACATGAGTAGCTAAGTATTTCTCTTATGGGATTACTTTAAACCTCCATATAGTTGATACATTGCTATTCTTCATTTTCTAGCATCTAATGATGTATTATGTGTTGATTTTATTCTATGCTTAGTGCTTCTAAGTGCTTGATCATTACTTGGTTGAATTTTTGAATGGGATGATGCTTGAGAGTGATCTTCTTGTTTAAAGAACTTGGATCAAATCATAGTAGTCTTGAAATTCATATTTGAATGGATGGTTTGTTAATAGAAAATAGATTTATCTACTAACCTAGTATTATTATTATAAGATTGGCTCCTAATGACTACTTCCACTAACTTGTTGTTAGATATTGGTTTTTACTTGAGAAATGTTTTTCAACACTTGGCATTTCATTAGGGCTAATTAAGATGGAATTAATTGGTTTTTTGAAGTATAGAGAAGAGAAATAATCCTTGAGCCCCTTTCTCTCAAAGTTAGAAATAAATTTTGCCTTACTTATTCCAATTTAGTTGTTTTAAACCAAAATTGTTCTTTTAAATTGAAATACTTCAAATGAATTGCATTGAGTAGCTCACTTTTATTGTAGTCCTTATGGGAACAACAACTTTTTATACTACTTATGACCTATACACTTGTGGTAAGGTAAAACATCCATGGGATTTAAGAGCATGGTGAGGTTTTGATTCAGAATTTCTAGATTTCGTAGGTAACCCTAGAAATGTGCTTTGTGATTTAGCAACTGACTTTGAAAATTCTTAGCACTAGTTATAGTTTTTGGCTCGTCATCTTGATTCCATACAACCTCCTAACATAGATGTATATGAAACAAAACTCCTTCATTTTATCCATAATTATTTTGGGGAAAAAAGCACTAAGTAATGATATAGATGTCTATTTGTAGCCATAGATCCAGGAATTGTAGGAATTATGAATTAATGAGGTGCAGATGTTTGACTCATACAAGAAGAAGCTCTTTAACCTATGTGCTACTCTTATAACCATTTTGATGGGAATTAACACAGATATACATAAATTAATCATGTTTTTATATCCATGAGTAATTTCTACCATTATGATTATATGTTATCACATAATGTGTAACAACTATACATGCACATTAGTAAGATAAGATCATACTCTTGGCAATAGAATCACTTCTAAATAGAAAGTGCAAGATGTCTACAAGTCCCACAATGTTGAGATGAAAAACTCTTTGGGTAGGATTGTTTTCGTCGACTAATCCATTGTCAGACTTCAACAAGTTATCAACAAACTTTAGGAATATTGTGAATCACTTAGATGGGAATTTAGCAACAAATGTGATTTTTGGTGAAATTGCTATGAAGGAATCTAGCTACAATCATACAGAAGTTTTGAAGCTAGTGGGGAAGGAAAGGAAGAAAGGGGATGAAGATACAAGAGACCCAGCATTACTGTGTGAGTGGCTAATGGGATTGAAATCAAAATTGAAGGAAAGTTTCTCCTATCCAAAAAAATAAGGGAGCACAAAATGACAAAAGATTTGTTTGTTTGAGGCAGAGACATAGCCTCTGGGTTAATTTTCCAAACAAGTGAATTTATACATAGTCTTACCTTTTAGGGAATCTACTTTGTTACGACACATTCTTGATGTTATGGACATTGAAAAAATGTTTGTGATAACGTCATATATACATTGCTCAATGAGTTGGGGAAGTCAAAATATCATCTTGTACCTCAAAAAGATTTATAGTCCACAAGAATCCGTTAAGAAAATTTCAGCAAGCAAAGTTCATATTAAAAAAACATAACAAGGAGATATTCCTGACAATATTGAAGAAAATCAAAGTTCCAGATGGATATTCAAGCAATATTTAAGATGTGTTGATTTGTAGTGGGTTCTTGGCACCTCGGTACACAGGAATCTATTCCTTACTTTGAATACTCGCTCCCCCTTACACAACGTAAATAGACACCTACCCACAACCTTAAGATATCTCTTAAACAAGTATATTGAATCAATAATTGTTTTCTCTTACAGAGTTGGTAATATAAACACTGAAGCGTATTAATACAAAAAGGGCAGTAAGAGATCAAAAATGAATATTCGTCAGTTTGGTAATTCAGCGTCTTAACTCTTGCTTTGAAGGCCTTTACTATTTGTAGTTGGTGAGATTTTAATGACCGTTGGAGACATTCTGTTTTCCCATTACTCATTGAGCATTACTCAGAAAATTCTTTATGTTATTTGCATATAGCCGTTGTGATGAAGTGAGTGTATTAGTAGAGGCTCGGTTTAGCATTTAATGTTTCTGACATAGTATCTACTTTTCTTAGAAATCAAATATCTGATGTGTAAATCTCCTGTAACTTGCTTGAGCATGTTAATCATGAAAAAATAATAATAATAAACAAGATTAATGGAAATACTTAATGATACTGTGAAATCATAGACTTAGATTTGATGCTTTATTTTTCATGAAGAGCAAGTATTCGAATACTCTCATAGTTATCAGGATAATTTGAGTCTTTACATATAACATACTATTTGAATCCCTTATTCACTATTCGGATAATATTTACAATTTTACATTGAGACTATTCGAATAATTGAGACATCTATTCGAATAGTGATCTCTTTAATTTCAAGATGGTTATCCTAATACTCTGTTTGCTATTCGAATACATGCTTTTACTTTGGACAGAAAATACTTTCCTTCCAGCTTTCAATATTATTCGAATAGTCTCCTTGCTATTTGTATAATTTCTTATATCAATCTAATAGCCTTAATTTTGGTTTTGAAAGACTATTGGAATATTAACTACACTTTTTGAATAGTCTTCTTATTATTCGAATAGTTCAATTTAAAATCCTTTGAGCATACAAAGTTTATTCTGATAGAGGTTATACTATTTGAATAGTCATACTATTATCCGGATAATGCATTTGAAATTCACTTTGGAAAATATAATTACTATTCGGATAATGTACAGGCTATTTGAATACTTTTAGTTTAGAAAACTTCCAACTGTTATATTAGTTTATAATAATCAAATAGTCAAAGACTATTCAAATAATACAACTATGTATTAGTGTATCTCTATTCAATAGCTTATGCATTATCATGATAATTATCTGTCTATTCGAATAGTCTGAGAATTATTAGAATATTAGCTAATAAAATTGAGTGTCAGTATTCGAATAGTAAGTATACTATTCGAATACTTTCTTAGCAAAAATCTTGTGAATGAGAATGCAGAGACAAATTAAACTAGACTTAGGTTTGTTATCATCAAAATTCTAAATCTAACATTCTCCCCCTTTTTAATGATGACAAAACTAAGTGATATAAGTTAGAATACAGTTAATTGGCAAGAACAGACATATATGGATTAAAGCAAAAGTCTCTGGTTTAATAAGCTAAACAACATAAGTTAAGATAAATAGTCAAAAGCTCAGATAAATTTTGATGGATGAACAACAAGGTTGAGAAGGTTATAGTGTCTAACCATGTTGTTGATTTACCATGCTATCTGGTGACTAGAGAGTTATGGAGAGGATGGCTGAGAACTATTCTCCCCCTTTTTGTCATTATGAGAAAGGTTGGGTGGAAGAGGAAGAGTAAAATCAGAAAGAGGAGGGACTTTTCTGGTAAGAGTAGGAGGAGAGGAGGTGGAAGGCAAAGTGGGTTCATAGGGAGTATGAAATTGATCAGAGGAGGGAGCAATGGTAAGTGAGGGAGAAGTAGGAAGAATATCAGTAGGGGTAGCGGTAGATATAGATGGAGAGGTAATGGGGCAAGGTTGTTTGGAGGATTCAGGTTGAGCAATGTTTTCAGGATTGGAGACTTCCTGAGTCTCTCCAGAGGAACTAGAGAGAGGTTGAGGAATGGGATGAGGAGAGGTAGCAGGCTGTATCACTGGCGCCACAATGATATGAACAGGGGTAGAGGAGGAGGTTTCCTGAATGGTATAAAGAACATTGGTAGGCTCGGGAGGAGGAGGAGAAGTGGTTAGAGGTGGCTGAGCTGTAGGGGCAGAAGGCATATTAGGATATAGAGGGATGGCAAGTGCAGGGGTCCTGGTGAGAGAAGAGCCAGTAATACAGGTCTCTAAGAAGTCAAGTCTATGCCTAATATCACAAAGCTGTTGAAGATAATTTGTTTGAAGATTGTAGAGAGACTTGAAGTTCTCATTGACTGCACTGATGATGCCTTGAATTTGATTCTGAAGATCTTCCCTTAATTGTTGATTGGACCTCATGAGTTGCTCAACCACAGGTTTGAGGGCTTCCTAAATGTGAAGTTGAATGGAGGTACCAAAAAATGAGGGAGAGGGAGAAGCAATATAGAGGAATGAGCTTCATCTGCCTTAGAAGTCTCAGCCTATACTCTCTATCTCTTTGATTGAGGTTCCTCATGTACATCCAGTGGTAAAGGAATCTTCATTTTTCTAATCTGAGTCTTGCCAAATCTTACCAATCTCTCTTGTTCTCCTTCTAAGTACTAGATGTTATTCATTTTGAGAAACAAGGAGATAAGTTGAGGAAAGGGATCAAGAGTAGTTTTGTTGGATCCCAATCTGTACCTTTTAATTTCTTGGTATATGAATTCCCCAATATTCAGCTTTACTTTAGAAATTAGACAGACCAAAAAATAAAAGTCTCTGTATGAAAAGAAATTGAAGTTTTGGAATTTGTTGACAATAGCTCTTGTATAGATGTACCACAGAATTCTCTGTTCATTATTGAGACACATTGAGAAAAATTTCTTTGCTGTCTAATTGGCTTAATGATCTGATGAATCTGTTTATTAGAATACTTAGGAACTTCATTAAATTCATCTTCATCATATCCAAGATAAGAATTGATGATAGAGGGAGATAATTGCATTTTCTAACCTCTTACTATGGACTCCAGTCTCTCTCCTCAACTAATTCCTTTTTATTTCCTTTGATTTTGATAGAGTACAGATTAGAATAAAAGGTCCTTACTATAGAGGGACCATAGGATAAATCAATCTGAAACCACCTCTTGTAATGTTCTAAGTACTCATGTAAATTGAAGCCAAAGTTGTCTCTTAAATAGGCTAGATCCACAAAAATAATAGGGCACATTGGTGGGAAGAGAATAGATCTCTGTACCTCTTTTTCTCATCAAGTTGAAGAAGAGGTCCAGTGTTGAAATCTGCAGGAGGTCCATCCTTTTCTTCCTCTATCACACTTCGAGATGCTTCAGGCATACTCATTTGAGACTAAACTTGAGGAGTCTTGCCAGGCCCAGCTTCTACATTCTGCATAATATCTTTGACAACTTTCCTCATAGTTTGATCCAAGCTGTCACTCTCGGTAGAATCATTAGAGGATACACTTGTAGTGTTTTTGTCCGTAGATTTTGAAGTTGTTGCAGTAGCTTTAGATACGGACCTAGTCTCTATTGGCTCTCTGATTACAATCCCTTTAGCACGAGAAGGCGCTTTAAATGAAGTATTTTCTACCTTAGGTCTAAATTTCTTTGGAGTTTTCTGGGTAGAGGTCTTCTTTGAGGATGATTTTGGAGGAGGAGTAACTTTTCCTTTCTCAACATTAGCTCTCTTCGTTCTCATTCTGGGTTTCTGAGGTATATCGAAGGTTTAGGTTTTCTGGTAAACTGTGAGATTTCTGGAGATTTGGATGAGGAAATGGTGAGATTTTCAGAGGGTTTTCATCAAAAGGGAGAGTCGAAGAAGGTTGGAAGAGTTTGTATATGGAGAGAAACAAAGTGGTATTCGGATAATGATCAAAGATTGAACTTAGTTCCCTTTATATTTAGGTTTAAATTATTCGGATAATTACATGTGTATTCGAATAAAGGGGCGTTCTATTCGAATAGTCAAGAAATTATTTGAATATTGAGATAGTAAATGTGTATACCTGTATTCGGATAGTTTTGGTGATATTCGAATATTCCTATCTCTAATGACTATTACCATTCGACTAGTTGTTCAAGTATTCGAATAGTCTCTATTGTCCTGTTACACTGATTAACCAAATAGTGAGTGTTGTATTCAGATAATTGTTCCTTGGTCTGATACTTGTGTGCTCTATTCGAATAGTTCATTAGCTATTTGAATAATCCTCTTTTCCTTGCTTCTAGTTGTATTCGAATAATGATTTTGGTATTCGAATATACCTTATACCTGTGAAATATGAAGAGTGTAATCTATTCGAATTCAAGTTTTCACTATTCGAATAATCACTTGTAATTAAAATTAAATTTATTCGAATAGAGCTTTGGTTAATCGAATACTCAAAAAAAAATTTCTATTCAAATAGTAATTAGGGTCTACGAATAATTTGTCAACAATAATCACTATCACTATTAGAATAGTTTGAGTTGTATTCAAATAATCTTTTACATTGAAATCTTAGATTTAATTTGTTACTATTTGAATAATAGACACACTAATCGAATACTTCCATTTGAGTCTTGACTTAGTATTCAGATAGTTCCCCTTTATACTCTAAAGAAGAATAGCACTATTTGAATAATCTATTGATTATTTGAATAGTTCTTTTGAAAATCTCCCTTTTGTATTCAGATAGCAGTAAGAGTATTTGAATAATGAGTGATATATTCAAAAAAAAAATTGTATTGTTATTCGAATAGCATTTCTTTTATTTGAATAGTTCTTTTTGACAAAAGTGCTTTATTATTCGAATAACTCTGACTTTATTCGAATAGTTTTTACAAAACTGAGCATTATTCGAATAGTTTTATATTATTAGGATAGTTTCTTCCCAATATCTCTAAGTGATATTCGAATAGTAATTTATGTATTCTAATATTATCCTTTTAAAAACTTGATTGAGTATTCGGATACCATAATCATTATTCGAATAATTCTTCTTTTACTTAGATTTCTCCTTTAGAATTTATCCTGCAAAATACATAACTAGAAACTCCAATGCTTAAGTCAGTAATCATCAAAACTTAATTAAATAAGTGAATAAAATATAGATTTACTTACAGTTCATTGGGATTTACCATTCCCAATTCCCTTCTTATGTAAAGAAATTGATCCATTGCAAGAGGTTTGGTGAATATATCAACTAACTGCAGATGTGTTGGAATAAATACAACTTTGACATCTTTCTTCTGGACGTGATCTTTGATAAAATGATGCCTCACATCAATGTGTTTGGTTCTTGAATGTTGCACTGGATTTTTGGCCAAGTTAATGGTGCTCGTCTTGTCACAGCATATGAGAATTTCTTTGAGATAGATACCAAGATCTTGCAATTTCTGTTTTAACCATAGTATTTGAGCACAGAAACTTGAGGCAGCTATATATTCAACTTCTGTTGAGGATAACGATACTGTGTTCTATTTCTTGCTAGCCCAAGAAACTACTGCTCCCAAGAATTGGCATTGTCTACTTGTGCTTTTTCTATTTGTCTTATAGCCCCCATGATCTGAATTTGAGTATGCTATAAGATATTCACTTCCTCCCTTAGGATACCATTCCCAAATCTACAGTGTCAGCCAGATATCTAAAAATTCTTTTCACCGTTTTAGTATGAGATTCTTTGGGGCATGATTGGTATCTAGCACACATACCCACACTGAACTGAATGTTTGGTCTATTGGCTGTGAGATAGAGTAATGACCCTATCATTCCTCGATATTTTGTTATATTTAATTCAGGTCCTTTTGCATCTGCATCCAGTAAGGTTGTCAAACTCATGGGTGTGTCAATTCCATTAGCTTGATCCATTCCATATTTCTTGAGGAGTTCTTTGAGATATTTAGTCTGAGATATGAATATTCCATTCTTTCTTTGTTTGATTTGTAAACCCAGAAAGAATGTTAATTCTCCCATCATGGACATTTCAAATTCTCCTTTTATAGTGTCAGAAAATTCCTTACACAAAGAATCATTAGTAGCTGAAAAGATAATGTCATCTACATATATTTGAACAACATATCAATTTTCTTTCATTTTATTAATAAAGTTGAGTCTACTCTTCCTTTGTCAAATCCGTGATCGATGAGAAAGTTGCTTAGTCTTTCATACCAAGCTCTTGGAGCTTGTTTAAGACCATAAAGTGCTTTTCTTAGTCTGTATACACCTTCTGAATTATAAAAATCTTCAAAACCAGGGGGTTGTCTAACATAGACTTGTTCTGTAATATAACTATTAAGAAAAGCACTTTTTACATCCATTTGATAAAGTTTGAATCCTTTGATACACGCAAAGGCTAAGAGTACACATATGGCTTCCAATCTAGCCACTGGAGCATACGTTTCCTCATAATCAATTCCTTCTTCTTGATTATAACCTTTGGCTACCAACCTTACCTTGTCTCTAACAATTATTATGGATTCATCAAGTTTGTTCTTAAATACCCATTTAGTACCAATGACCGGATTATCTTTAGGCCGAGATACTAAGTCCCACACTTGATTTTTTTAAAATTGATCGAGTTCCTCCTGTATTGCTAAAACCCAATCATTGTTTGTTAGGGCTTCATCAATGCTTGAGGGTTCCGGTTCTGAAATAAATGCTGAAAAGCTGACCTTATTGAGAATACTATTTCTAGCTTTTACCCTTTCTTCAACATTACCTATTACCTGGTCCATAGGATGATTTCTATTATATCTCCAGGCTTTAGGTTGATCAGAAGAGGGAGGCTGACTCTCTTTTTCTTAAAGTTAAAAGATCATTTGAGGGTTTTGAAATCATTTGATTTGTTTCAGAACTTATCAACTCTGACTCATCAACAACAGATTTGGCAGGGGAATCCATTTCATCAAACACAACATGAACAGATTCTTCAACAACGTAAGTTCGTTTATTAAATATTCTATAAGCTTTACTTCTATTAGAGTAACCTAAGAAAATACCTTCATTAGCTCTGGAATCAAACTTTCCTAGATTATCCTTATGATTATTGTGAATAAAGTACTTACATCCGAATATGCACGGATAACTGAGGTTTGGCTTTCTTCCCTTATAAAGTTCATATGGTGTTTTCCCCAACTTTGATAGGATATATCCTCTTTAGAGGTGTAGCAGGCAGTACTTATTGCATCAACCCAGAATACTTGTGAGATTTCCTTCTCATTGAGCATTGCTCTTGCCATCTCCGTAAGAACTCTATTCTTCCTTTCTACAACACCATTCTGTTGTGGAGGTCTTGGTACTGAGAAGTTGTGCTCAATCCCGTTTGTGTCACAGTAATCTCCAAATGCTTGGTGTTCAAATTCACCTCCATGATTTGTTTTAATTGCTGCAATTGACATACCTTTCTCATTTTGAACCTTCTTAGCAAAAATAATGAAGTCACTAAAAGTTTCATCTTTTGAGGATAAAAAGATAGTCCATGTAAATCTTGAGAAATCATCAATAATGACCAAGGTATATAATTTCCCCCAAGGCTTTTTATCCTTGCTGGTCCAACTAGATCCATGTGGAGTAGTTGTAATGGTCTTTTTGTTGATATTTCTTTTATGGTTTTGAAAGAAGATTTAGTTTGTTTTCCCTTTTGACTGGAATTGCAAACTGAATCATTTTTAAATTTCAGTTTAGGTAAACCTATCACCAAGTCCTTTTTGGTGAGTTTATCTAGCTGACGAATATTGTAAGATATGAATTTTTGAAGCTGGCCATTGAATCTAGAATGATTTCTGTGGCAGTGAGGATAGTTTGAGGTTTTTGAACTTTTTTGCCTATAAACGGTAGTGAGTGATATTTTTACCTTAAAATAGACTTAAATAGCTTTACATAGGACTTTAAACTACTTCATTTGGATTTTACTAGATTAAGATATGAATTTTTAAAGATGATTGCTAAATCTACAGTTTAGGTAGACCTAAGAATTTATGGCATTTAAGGTAAATTATGACAAGTAGGGGTCAAAAATGTAAAGATATGTCTTAGAACCTAGTAAGACTACATTTAAGACCCAAAATATAGGAAGCTACAATACATAACAAGTCATGAGTAATGACTTACTTCATGGTTCTAATAGGTTAATCACATAATGTGATTATGTGTCTAGTGTAATACCCCGAATTTTGAGACTCGAGGTTAGAGAATAAGCCTGAGATTAGTGGATTGCTAAGCCCCAGTTTAGCAAGATCCCAAATTGTGATTAAGGGTTAATGACTTCAAAAGTGGATGTGGTTAGTAATAAATAGCCTTTTTGGAGAATATGATGTGACTTGGCACTTGAATGTGATTCGTGTCTGTTGTGAGCAATGCCGAAACCCTGTATTTTAGTTCAATTGTGGATTAACATCCAAATTGACTTAGAATAGAGGAAAGAATTGAATGGGGTATTGTGTTGGAAATGGTGTCATAGAGTGTTTTGATGTCATTGAAATTGGTTTGGAACTTTGGAATGGAAAAGTTGCAATGTTAGGTTTTGAAATGTGAATTGTGTTGACATGTTGAGATTGTTATGAAAACATGTCAATAAGATATGAATTTGATTGATTTGGTATTTCCAATGGATTCCTTGTGAAAATTTATGTGGGAATGATGTTTGGTATGAAAATGGGACCATTGGAAGCAAAGATGCAAAATCTGAAATTTTGTCCAGTGAAACTCTATTCTGGGCAGTCAGTTTGTGTGAAAGTTTTGAATGACCAAATGGTGTCTAAAAATTATGAAAATTTCCAATCTTAAATTTCACATCCCAAGCTTCAAAATGGAAAAATAATTTGTACCATATCATTTTGGGAACTGGGAGATATGTCTGTCCAAAGTTTGGGATCAAAACTGGACTCTGTTTTGGAGCAGTGTTGAGTTTTGTGTAATTATGTATGTGTGGTGATTTATAATAATGGTACATATTTTTCCTATAAAGAGGACTTAAATACCTTTCATTTGGCTTTGGAGTCACCTCATTTTGATTTTTCTAGAATTAGTTATGAATGTTCAAAGTTTGGGCCAAAAATCTGCCAGAAAATCCGAAAATGGGAATTATGACATCATCAAAACAAAATATGACATCAGCATGGAATTAAAAGCAATTCCTCCATCTTCATCAGCCATTTCCTGACGCCATTTTAGAAACAAAAATGTGAGAGAGAGCTTGGAGAAAAAAGGGAGAAGGAAGAAGAAATCTCACAAGGTAGGTCGATTTCTTCGGTGAATTCGTATCTAACGTGTATAATCCTTCTCTTAAGTTATTCCTCTATGTGAATTAAGGTCTTGAAGCAAGGAATTTCATTGTTTAAAGAGGCTAGGTTTCAGCCATAAGAAGGATAAGCCAGAAGGAGCTTAAGGTAACCTCTGAAACTTCAATCTTTGATTGTTCTGGCTGTTGTGGTTGATTTAATCGGTGAAATTTCACCGGATTGTCTTTGTTTGTAAATTTGGAAAATGGGTTGGCCTAGGTGTTATGCTACCCAAATTAATACTAAATGGTAGTTCTAACCCAATGTAATGGTTAATAAATTGGTTAGGAGTATAAAGAAACACGTCTGCGGAGCTGAAACCGGAAAAACCCCAATTTTTCCCGGGGAATTGAGAATTTCGTCCAAGGCTAGTTTGGAGGGGTTAGAGATGGATTTTCAATGATTTGATAATTCCATTGAGTTTAGAAGCGAAAATTATGTAGGGTTATAGTTGGTCACTTTTTTAGAAAAGGCCGAAAAAGCATAATTACAAAAATGCCCCTGAAACCCTTAAAGTTGGGCAGCCAAGGGTAAATTTGTAAATTGATATTGAATTTGATAATTCCGAGTCAGGAAATGGATTCCTTGGGCAAAAATTTGTCAGAATAGCCTATGTCAAAATTTCAAGAAAAGTACAGCCGGACTGGGTTCTGCGGGGCCGGGCCGGGTCCCCAGGGGTATTTTAGTACATTTTCAATGTAGCCTTATATAACCCCCAGAAACACTATGAAAGTGTCTAAATAGTATATTTGACATTGTAGGATCGAATGTGAAGCCCCGAGTTGCTGGCACCCAAATCGAGGAGAAAAGATTGGAGGTTAGGGACTTATCTTACTTGCATGTATTTGATATATTTGCTTGTGTAGTGATGTATGTGATTGCTTTACTTGATTGTGTATAGCATATTTGAATAAATGAAGCTCTGTTTCTGTTTTGCTGTGGCCATAGTTTTGTTACATGAAACATTGAGCATGCAGAAATGTCATTATGGGGCACGCATCTAGATAAAGCTAACATGTCATACACATAGCATCTATCATGCATGTATTATGGTATCTATTTCCTACTGAGATTCTCTCGAATCTCACCCTCCCCTACCAACAATTTAGACAGGGCAAGTGGCTCGTGGAAGGAGCGGCTAGGACTCATTCGAGATGAGATTGTGTAATCCCCATTTGAAGAATTGTAATGGGCAATTGTGCCTTATGTATCTTTAGCGAAGGTATGTACCCGGGATTGCCGGGATGATTATGTTGTGCACTCTGATATTTATATGAATGTGATTTATCTTCGTGTAGTAATTGTATTCAAAATGTGAATATGAGACCAAGTTTATAAATGATTTCGAAAGGTATTTTTGGAAACCCCATCATGTAATGGGTTAGTAAATGTTATTTGATTATTATTGGTCTCTATTTCATTTTAATTATGTATTTTGGATATAATTATGAAGGGGGTTACATCTAGGGCCATGAGATGACAAGGAAGAAGAAGTGGAAGATTATTCAAGCAACTTCAATGGTTAGAAGAAAAGGTACAAGAGGAGGACATAAAGACATAAGGTAGTAAACTTACCTAACTTGCATGTACTTGATACGTATGCTTGTGTATTAATATATGTGATTGCTTTGCTGAATTGTGTGAAGCATATTTGAATGATTGAAGCTCTATTTCTATTTATGCTATGGTCATGAGTATGTTGTATGAAGCATTGACCATGCAGATATGTCATTATATTGGCATGAATTTATGTAAGGCAAGAATGTCATGCATTAAATATTTATCTTGCATGCTAAGTGGTACTATTTGCTACTAAAATTTTCCTGAATCTCACCCTCCCTCAACCAACATATTGACGTGAGCTCAGAAGTGGGATGCAAAATGATGTGCCAGAAGAAGAAGTTGCAGTAAAGAGTTGAGGATTTATACTCGCTAATCCATTATGTAAATATTAACATTTGATGTGGTTAAATGTATAACCTGCATGATGAATGAATTGACTTCTTAAGCATGATAGTTGAACTAGAAATGGGTAATCGCACGGTATGAGCCCATTAATTAAGTAAGCAAAGTGATTTAATAAGCTTGAGAATTACTCTGATAATAATGAATGGAGAGAAGTTAGTAACCCTGTATAAAAAGATAAACAATATAGTACATATGTTTTTTACCAAATGAATAGTGACCGCATGAATTGAAGGTTAAGTTTCGGGTTTAGGGGCTTTAACTAACACTCCCCTAAGCTGTAGTGCTTTTGTGGTGCATCGTAAAGGGGTCTAGAGATAGGTGTTACTCTGGTAAATATTAAAGAAATTAAGAAACAATGAGTCACTAAGAAGTTACGAACTACTTTAAGATGGTTTTTAAAAAGTTTTAACTTATTCAGAAAAACCCACTCAACTATAGGTTCAAACCTTGTGTTAGGTTTAGGAATTGAAAGAACTTTGCAAAGGAATATTGTTTAGTAGTTCAAATTCACTATATAAAACTCATTGGATCAATTATAGAAATAAGGTGTTATAGAAGGAGATGATAATTTACCACTTTTTAGGTGCATCCTCCTCAACTTATTATTCCCTTACAATAATTATTTCAGTAATTATAATTTATCTTATATAACATTTGGTTTCAAATTCTTCAGGTTTGATGATGATAATGACTAGAACATAAAATACTTGTCATGTACAAAAATATTATTTCAACCAAAAAAATTGGTATCAATAAATTCGGTAGATATTTTATGTATAAACTACTACTAGATTATTTTTTTTAAAAAAATCTGCATTAGTAGCAGTTCTTCATAAAACCATTGCCAAATTTATATTTTTTAGGAAAAAAGAGCGTCATTTTTGTGGCGGTTTGAAAACTGCTACATCAAAATTGCTACTAATATTTAGGCTTTATAAATACTCACACACTCCACCCTTATTTTTGCTTCCACCCTTAATTCTTCTCCTACCTTTCTCTATTTCTTCTCCATTTTTGTCTTCACATTGTTCATTTAATATTCTTCACATTTCAATTGATTTAATATATTTATATCCTTCTTCTATCAAATTCATATCTTTATTATACTCTTTTTCATTAACTACTTATACTAACACCTTTCTTTCTTTATTGCAAATTAATAAATACATTGGATGGAATAATTATTTTTCATACATTGGTATACCATCGTTATTTCTATTTCATCTTTAAAATTTTGGACCATTAGATATTTCATTTAAATTTTGTTGAAATTATTTTTTTCTAAATTCCTTATTATTACTTTTGGAAATCAGCCCATGATTGCAATCCTATAATTTAAGCTTTATCATATCCCTGATTCTTGTATATCTAGTTTATGAAAGATTACAATGTTTTGTGTGATTGATTGTAATCTCTCATTGTAGCTCAGTATGGTCCAGTGCTAATTACTCTATTTCTAGGCTATATATACATTGTAAACCTATATTCTGAAACATATGAGAGTGCATTTTGATTTCTCTAAATCAAGATGGTATCAGAGCCTCTGGCACTATTCTAAGGCCAGAGAGAGTGGTGGTGGGCTTGAAAGACGGTAGGAGAGAGAGACAACATATGTGTAAGAGAGAGAAACAGATGAGCAATGGTGTGCTCCGATCTCAGCAAGGACAACGTGTGGGAGCACACGACCAACCCAGATGTAATATCCTAAATTTTGGTACTAAAAGGCTAGAGAAAAAGCTTGAATAAAGTAGACTACTAAACCCAGTTCAGGAAAAGTGCCAAGAATGTCCAAGAGCCATAATGACTTTTGGAGACTAGTTTGGAAACTAAAGTATAGGATTTAGTTCCAAATAATCAGGGAAAAAAGCCCAACCCCTTTTTCTAAAGTCAAATAGGATCTAAAGCCTAACTTAGATCCAAAAGAGAGAGAATGTCATCTTGGAAGATGAAAGGAATAGAGACAAAAAGAAAGAAAAGAATTAATGGCACACTAATTAATTTTGCCATGATCATGGTAAAAGAGTCAATTGCCACTTGGTCCTAAGGACAGATTTGGGAAACATAATGAAGGGCCAATATTTGCTTTTACAAAGTAGAAGTAATAATGATGATGATTAAAGTAAAAGACTCATATTTTTCTAAAATTGGACTATATGACTCATGCTTACATAAGTAAGGCAAATGCAACAAATTCCCTTCCCTTTTTACTCAATATTTCGTCCAAGACAAAAGCAAGGAAGAGAGAGGATTTAATTAATATACTTTCCTTCTTTTGTAGCAAAGAATTAGTCAAAGAGGACAAGAAGGGAAAAGCAAGAGAGAGTTAAGTCAACATGTTCTTACCTTGGTCAAAAATTATGGCTAGGCATAAAAGGAAAAGAAGAGAGAAATGAATCAATATAGCTCCCTCACTTTTTGAGAAGTAAAGGATGTCCAAGCAAAAGAAAAAGAAAGAGAAGAGAGTTTGGTTAAAGTTCATCTTACTTTGCAAGAAACACATGACATACATACACATGCAACGTACAAAGATTTAAGTCAAAATCAATTCCCACCTTTTCATCTATGAATGTCATCCAAGGCACCAAGAGAGAGAAGAGAGTATAATTAATTGCTATTTTTACCTTTTACTTAAAGAAAGATGGTCAAAGACATACCAAAAGGAAGAAGAAGATAAGTGAAACACACCCTTCCCTTTTTGTCAATTTTTGCTTGCTAAGAAGAAGCAAGAAGAGTGAATATATTAAAACAATTCCATACTTGCTTTTGTACATGAAGGGGCGACCATGAGAAATATCAAGACAAGAGAGGGACTTCATTAATTAATTCTTCACCATTTGTCTAAGGAAAATTTGGTCAACAAAGTTCAAGAGGGAAGAGAAATTAGTCAACACATCTTCTTATCTCTATTCACTTTTGGTTTTACAATTAAAGTGCTTTCTCTTACCACACACACACACTCAAACCGACTTAAGCTCCACATGAATGCTTGGCTATTTAATTAAAAAAATTTCTCATCTTATTCATTCATTTCAAGTCAGCCATGTGCAAAAGAAAAGGAGAGAAAAAGAGCTAGACCGAAAGTTGAAAACCAAGGGGAACAAGAAGGAAAGTTAATCCATTTATACTTTGAAGATCCCATTTTTGGCTCTAAGTGCCTTTAGAGACCTTGTTCCTCTCTCTAAGAGGTTCAAGTCTATGGTTTTTATTTTTTAAGAGGTGGTGTTTTGAGCCACCAATCAAGAGCAAAATTTGGAGAAAGCAAGAATAAGCTTAAAAAAGGGCAAGATGTGAGTATAAGCTTCACTTTGAATTAAATATTGTGTTGATTGGTTGAGTTTTGTGGATTTTGGTTACTACCCTAGATTTTGTTGATATTGAATTTTGGGGATTTAAGTTGTTTTGATCATAAATATGGTGTCATATGATGTCTGAAGTGTTTATTGAAGTAGTTTGATGACAAAATGATGAATCTAGTAACTTTGGTTTTGGGAGGTTCATTCTAGTTAGAATAGGACATGTGGAAGGAGTAGGAATTTGGTAAATTTGATTTTACCAATGGATTCTACACCAAAAACTATGTAGGAATAGCCCCTGACTAATAAATTTTGGATCATTGGAATGAAATTCATAAAATTGAAGTTTACATTGTGCTGCCAGTTTTAGGGTTCCTGCGAGTTAGATGTATTATGGTAGTTTTGAATAAGTGAATAATGTCTAATGGCCATAAAACTTTCTAATATGAAAGTGGACTTATCAAGCTTTAATTTTATAGGTCATTTGTGCCATTTGGATTAGTATATTAAGAAATATGAATTTTTGAAGTTAACTAAGTAAAATTGTCATGTTTCTATGATAGTGTCCAATGAATGGTAATTCTGGAATGCTGTGCATCCAGTTGGCTAAGGGAAATATTTTTCCTTGAGAATAGATTTAATAAGAGTCACCTAGCCTTTGGAATCACTGCAATTAGACAAATGCACAAAAAGATATTAATTTTCAAAGTTTGTTGAAAATTCTGCCAGCTTTTAATAAATGTGCAAAAATAAAAAGGTAATGGCACAATGTAATTTCTTTGAACTCTAAGTGTAGAAATTAGCCCCTTAGGATAGTTTGACCACTTTAATACATTGTTTGACTTAGTGAATCGATTCTAATGATAACCAACATAAGAGTCTGAATTATGAAAGAATTGTAATAGGTAATAACTTATCGTCTATAACCCCCTGAGCGTGAGAAATCAGTTCAAGAACAAGACCGGAAAGGCTAAGGTAGTAACTCTTTCTCTTATAACTTATGTATTACTTTGCATGTCTAATTTAATCATTGGCATTATGAGGATGGGTAGGTCCTATGCATGTGGACTAGGTAGGTCCTATGTATGATGTGATGGCTACATATTGATGAATCTATTTGATGTGATGATTGAGTATGCCTATACGATGATTGTTTAACATGTTTTGTGTATTTACATATCATATGAGTTATTACTGTTACTACTGAGATTCTTTTGAATCTCACCCCTTTCTAATAACTAACCTACAACAAAGGCAAGCTGGTCGAAGGGTAAGAAGGTAGACACGGACGAGTAAAGCATGCGAGTAGAAGATTAAGAATTATTGTTGGTTATTTGTTTTGTATCTTGTAAATGTTGTTTATAACTTAAGATCATAACTACATTACCAATAGTAGTAATAGTGACAATAGCCTCACAGACGTATAGTAAGTGAACAGTTGCCAACTAACTTGGTAAATAAAATAGAATATGGCATCTATACACCAAAAGGCCCATAACCAAATGATGACATAAGGGTAATAAGTAGAGAGATGGTTGAATACTCTGATAAAAGGGATTTAAGAAATGATGAGTTACGAAGAAGTTATGAACCACTTTATAATAGTTTTTGAAAATTTTTAAATTATTTAGAAAAACCCACTTAACTATAGGTTCCATTATTGTCTTGAGATTGGGAATTGAAAGAGTCTTGAAAAAATCTCACTTAGTGGTTTGAATTCGCTGCGTAAAACTCATTAGATTGATTACGGTAAAAGTGTGTTACACCAGACACGGTTGGACAGCACCAATTGGTAGATCCCAGAGGAGCAACAACCATCTAACTGGTGTGTGACCTTTATGCACTACCACTGTCCTAGCGCATGAACCACACACGCCGTACCCATAGTGGTTTCTAGCTACTATCTTTTTAGAAACATGAATCCCTCAGAATTTCCTCCTCTTTTCAATTCTATCCCTGGAAATTCAACCAAAACTGGGGCCATTCCAATAGCACTCATATCCTGTACAAATTCTAAAATTCTAAATTTATCTTCTTCATCAAACTCCTCCACTACTAGCAACACAATGATGACAGCAGATGTAACTGCTAGAACAAGTATTTCACCTAAGAGGGGGGGGGGTGAATTGGGTGATATCAGACATTTCGTTGTGTAAATAAAAATTAACTGGAAATTTAAAGCAGTTAAGAGTTAGGAGAAATATCACTGAAGTGTACACCAGGAGTTATACTGGTTCGGCCATAACCACTTTGACATACGTCCAGTCCTCAAAGATTCTCTAAGAGTTTCACTATATCTTCTAAGATTCAGTGGATTCTTAGCAGCTCAGTACATAGCAAGTTCCTTCACTGGACATTCGCTCCCCCTTACATATTGTAATCAAATCCCCAACTCAAGGTTCCACAACTTTAAGTTGTCTCAATAACAAATATTGAGTTTGTAATGAAAAACTCTCTCACAGAGCAAATTATAATCACTGAAGTACAAAGAGTGAATATAAGAAACAGAGCACAAAGAATATATTGATCAATTCGAGTTTGTGTTCTCAGTTATTGTGTTATGTTCTTCATTGAATGCTTCATATGTATAGATGAATTGTGATATCCATTGGAAGCATTTCAAATATGTCTGTTAGAGTTGCGCAGCTTTGTTTGACCGTTCTTCAAATTTAAAAACTAGCCATTTATGGTAGGTAGGCATTTCGGACGTTGCGAACGATATATTAGACTTCTTTTTTAATGCATGATCTCTTCATTATTTCTCTGTAAATATACTTTGGAAACTAATTCAATGAAAGGTTAATCATATAGATAACAAATCAATGAATGTTGGATTAAAATATTGCTTTTTATACTACACTACTTGAGTTGCTACTCGAGTAATCATGCTTATTACTCTTATAGTCCCTCGAGTAACTTCATAAAAAAATAAGCCAGAGAGTAAGTCAATGTTGTTTGTCTAGATTACTTGGGTAAACTATCAAGTAACTCATCTTACAATACCTGGTAAACTTCCTTGCTCGAGTGATCCCTCAAGTAATGTTTCAAATAACTTTACAGATTATTCGAGTAGTCCCTTGAGTAATGTCATTAAAATCTTGGCCAAGAGCAACTTCAATTATGCTTACCTGATTACTCGAGTAATCCCTTGAGTAATGCTTTCATTTTATTTCAACTTACTTGAGTGATTACAGGAGTAAAGTAGCTTTTTCACATTAGGTTACTCAAGTAATCCGTCAAGTAATGTCTGTCATTTCTTGGCCGAGAGCTATTGGATGATTTCTGCTCTGGTTACTTGAGTAATCCCTTGAGCAAGCTTTTCAAATAACTTTGTAGATTACTCATGTGATCCCTTCGAGTAATCCCATGCAATTTTTGATAGTGAGCTTCTGGAACAATTTTTCAAACATTACTTGAGTAATCCCTAGCGTAATGAAGACCATTACCCAAGGGCTTACTCAAGAAATGTCTTCAAAAATCTCATAGTGCTCCTTTTTCTTTGCTTTGTCTTTTCCTTTATTTTCATTACTTGAGTACCTACTTGAGTAATGTTCTTGCCACCAAAGAAGCAAATTGAGAAGTTGCTAGAGAAAGGGTTTATTATACCCAACGTCTCAACCTGGGGATCTCTAGTACTCTTTGTTAAAAAGAAAGACGGAAGCCTACAACTCTATATTGATTATAGGGAGTTAAACAAGGTGACTATAAAAAACAAGTACCTACGTCCTAGAATTGATGGTTTGCTCTATCAACTATCAAGTTCCTGTGCATTCTCAAAGATTAATGTTAGATCTGGGTATCACCAACTCAGGGTGAAGGCAGATGATGTGTCGAAGACTGCTTTTAGAACAAGATATGGCCATTACAAGTTTTTAGTAATGCCATTTGGGCTGACTAATGTATTTACAGTGTTCATTGGCTACATGAATCAAATTTTCCATCCATACTTGGACCAATTCATGGTAGTCTTTATTGATGATATTCTGGTGTACTCTCAGAGTAAAGTGAAGCATGAACACCATCTGAGGACTGGACCGAACACATTGAGGGACAAACAACTCTATGCCAAGCTGAGAAAATGTGAATTTTGGCTTTCAGAAGTTAAATTTTTAGGCCATGTAGTCTTACAAGAAGGGGTCTCAGTAGATCCAAATAAGGTAGAAGTAATACTGAACTGGAAGAGGCCAGAAACTGTTTTTGACATACACAATTTTCTAGGTCTTGCCAGGTATTATTGACAGTTTATATTGAATTTCTCTAGAATAGCTTTAACATTGACAAAGTTAACATGGAAAACTCAATATTTTGTGTAGGACTGCAGTTGTGAGAGGAGCTTTGCAGAGATGAAATAGAAATTAAGAACAATACTAGTATTGACAATCCTAGATCCGCAGTTAACCTTCATGGTTTACACAGATGCCAGTGGTCATGGATTGAGATGTCTTTTAATGTAACAAGGCTGAGTAGTGGCGTATGTATCCCGTCAACTGAAGGGTTACGAACAAAGATATGCCACACAAGATCTTGAGTTAGTAGCGATTGTGTTTGCACTGAAAATTTGGAAACACTATCTCTATGAGTGATCATAGAGCTGTATTGAGACCACAAGAGTTTGAAATATCTATATGATCATAAAGAGCTCAACATGCAACAGCGCAGGTGAATGAAGTTGCTTAAAGATTATAACATGGATATCAAATATCATCCAGGAAAGGCTAATTTGGTGGCAGATGCATTGAGCCATAAAGCAATGCAAGTGGTGGCCCTCATGGTTCATGAGTAAAGGTTGATTGAGAACTTCAGAGATCTCAACTTGTCATATTAGATTATGATCAATAGTAGCAATATCAGTCAAGCAGAGAATAACCTAAGAGTAGATATAGAAGCAGCTTAGATGTAGGAAAGGTATGCTCAGTCTATTAGAGATATGATTGCAAAGGGAGAGACTCAGGAACATGACTTGTCACCAAGTGGGCTAGTTTGGTACCAAAAATGGATATATGTTCCACTGTGAATGGAGTTGAAGCGGCAAATCCTAGAAGATGCGCACAAGAGTAAATATACTCTGCACCCAAGAGCACCCAAGATGTACCACAATATGAAGTCCACATATTGGTGGCCAGGCATGAAGACAGATGTGACAAGGTTCATTGCTCGTTGCCTTACTTGCTAGAAAGTGAAAGCCGAGCATCAATAACCTTCAGGGCTTCTGCAAAACCCTATAATTCTTGAGTGGAAATTGGAGAGAGTCACCATAGATTTCATGACAGGATTACCCAAGGTTCAACATCATGATGTAATTTGGGTAATAATGGATCGATTAAGAAGATAGCCCATTTTCTCCTAATCAATATTCACTAGTCTCCCAACAAACTTGCAGAAATCTATATCAAAAATATCGTGTGTCTACAAGGTATGCCAAAGAACATCATATCTAACATAGATCCTCGATTCACTTCTAAGTTTTGGAAGGTGGTGCATGAGGCTTTGGGTACCAAGCTTGGATTAAAACAGCTTATCATCCTCAGACAGATAGACAAACTACAAGAATAATCCAGACACTAGAGGATATGCTCAGGGCATGAGTGATAGATTTCAAAGGTAGTTGGGATTAATTCCTTCCCTTAGCAAAATTCACATACAACAATAGTTACCACTCAAGTATTCAATTGGCTCCTTATGAAGCCTTGCATGGAAGGAAGTGTCAGTCTCACTTGTGCTGGATAGAGTTGTTTGAGAGGCATATGTATGGGCTAGATATAGTCAATCAAACCATAGAGTAGATAAAGTTGATCAAGCAGAGACTGTTAGCTGATAGAGTAGGCATAAGTGCTATACTAATAAGAGGCGGAAACCTCTTGAGTTTAAAGTTAGAGATCACGTATTCATGAAGGTTTCACCTATTACATGCATTAGTAGGGCATTAAAGGTGAAAAAGATGAGCCTTAAGTACATTGGTCCTTTTGAGATCTTATAAAAAATTGGGCCGGTAGCGTACCAAATAGCTTTACCCCCAAGCTTGGGTAGGCTGCATGATGTCTTCTATGTGTCACAGTGGAATAAATATCAACTTGACCCTAAACATATGATCGAATATGAAGAGCTTGAAGTGTGAGATGATATGACATATGAGGTCACACCTGACCGAATCATTCATTGGTAGGAGCAACAATTGAGACATAGGAGTATCCCATTCATAAAGGTGGTATAAAAGGGTTTATCTCCTAAAGAAGCTACTTGAGAAGCTGAGGAAGACATGTAGAAGCATTACCCAGAATTCATGAGACAATACTTGTAGCAAATTTTAGGGATAAAATTTATTTAAGGGGAGAGAGCTGTAAAATCCCATTTTTAGTCACCAATGTTCCTTGTACGTAATAGATACATTTAATGGAATAAAATGGTGAATTGTGATGTACATAAAATGAAAAATACTCCAATTAGTGGTTACACACAACTTGGTTAAGCAAGGACACAAAGGGGCAACTCTTGTCCACTGAAAGCCCTAACATTGTAGCCTAAATTGGAGCATGAAAGAACACAAATCTTGACTCAATACTAGTGCCAAAATTCGGTCAAACCAAAGGAAAAAGAGCAAGAAATGATTTATTTCAATAAATCACAAAAATATACTAGCAAAATGGTAATTTGTCAACAAAGCAAGAAGCAATTTATTTTTCCCTTTCCTCTTATTATTTTCGGCTTAATAAGGAAAAAGGGAGGGAAAATCAATACTTGGAAGACAAGAAATGCCATGTGGAATTATTTTAAAGCCAAAAAGAAGAGGTGATGTCATAAAAGAAAAGGACATGGTAAATTGTCATTAAACAATATTAAAACAAAATCAATTAGAGATATTTCAAGAAGCAATATTTTTCCCTTTTCTCTCCTAATTTCGGTTAAGCAAGGGAAATAAAAGGAAACTTATTTTACTTGGCTAGGATTAATTCAAGAAGGAAAATTTGTGGCCAAGTAAATTAAGCACATGGTAACTTGGCAATAAATAATATTAACCATAAAGCAAGGAGAGATAATTTGATAAAGCAATATC
Organism: Inga laurina; assembly: GCA_963855925.1. Lineage (NCBI taxonomy): Eukaryota > Viridiplantae > Streptophyta > Magnoliopsida > Fabales > Fabaceae > Inga > Inga laurina. The sequence continues at coordinate 32,560,684 of OY979706.1, forward strand.
CCTTCTCTTTCCTTCTTCATTTTCAGCCAAAACACAATATATATATAGAGAGAGAAGAGCTTAAAGAAGAGCTTGGAGGAAGAAGAAGAGCTAGGGTTTCAAGAAGCAAAATCTAAGGTAAGAGACCTGATTTCAAGTGCTTATGCCTTCTAAATCACTTGGAAATATCTTCTGACCTCTTCTTCTTCTTGAAAATCATGTTAGCAAGAAAAATCAATAGTAAAGAGAGAGAGGGGGAAGAGATGCCTAGATAGAGAAAGAGAGGAAATCAAGAGGTAATCTCCAAAACTTTGATCCTCTTACTTTATGTGATATTGTTGTGGTTGATGTTGTTGAATTTGGCTTGGTTTTGCTTGGTTTTGTGAAAGTGAATGATGAAACCTTAAGGGGAAATGCTGCCAAAATTTCCATAAATCATGTTTATTTAGTGTTTAAGTAGTTAATCTTGTGATTATAAGTGAAAAGGAAGTGGTTAATCAAGAGAAATCAAGAAAACACAACTTCCATCCTAAGAACCTAAGTTTCGGCTAGATGCAGAACCTAAGGGTAGAGTTGGAATTTTGAAATTTTGATGGTTCCATTGGATTTAAAAGGGAAAATTGTGGAGGAATACATGTGTTCATGATTTTTGGATGTTGGTATGTAAATCTGCAAAGTTTTGAAATTGAAAGGAAATGTTGTTTGATTTGCTTCACTGGAGGCAATGTTATTGTGCAATGAAATTCGAGAGTCAAACATGATCCAAAAATTATGAAATTTGACAGGATTAAAGTAGACATCTAGAGCTTTAATTTGATTGGTAGATCATGATTTTTGGACAAGTACATTAAAAGATATGGATTTTTAAAGTTGAGCCCTGTTTCTAAAATGCAATCTGGGAATAGGGGATTTTGGCAAATTTTTGGAAAATGTTTGATGATTGTAGTCAGAATTTAGTATTTTTATACAAAAATAAATTTAAAAAGCTTCACACAGGCTTTTGAATCAGTTAAATTGGATTTTACTAGAATTAATGATGAAAATCTGTCAGTTTCTGGAAATAGAGAAACTGCATGTACAAAATTATACTGTGTAGAAACTGTTATAACTACCTCAGATAACCAGCAAAATTTGATTTAAAGGTAGTAATTGTACAAGTAATAATAAGTTACTTGTAACTCTAATTTTTATAGGAACTGGAAATAGCCCGAGCTGGAACCAAAGTTTAGGATTGACTAAGGAATTGAAAAAGTAGTCAGGTAGTAGCACATCTATATGTAATTGTCTGTATGCTTTATGTATGCCATCTTTTATAACATGACAGTGCCTAGGGCACAATAGCCTAGCTGTGATCTGGGATCCAGTAATGGTGTACGTCAATAAGCCAGGATCTAAACATATCATTTGACTATGGACACGAGTTATGCAGGGGTTGTAAACAGTCGTTTGGCCTTGGACAGTGTGCGTAAAACACGAGTTAGCATCTTTTATAACATAGTGAATTACATATTTAATTATTGCAATGTTTGAAATGTCTGTTACTACTGAGATTCCCTCAAATCTCATCCTTTTTCAAACTGAAATACCTTACAGCTAAGTCTAGTGGCTTGCAAGGCAAGGCAGTGGCTATCGATGAATAGAGTCCCAGTGCATACTGAAGCCGCTGTAGTTATCTATGCTTGTACTTTTGTTTCTTTTGAATACTTGTACATTTGTATATATTTTTCAAACCATACTAGGAATTCCTGTATTGTAAACAAGTACTTAATGTCGGTATGTTCCCGCTATTTCTGTATGCCTTATGGAACTATGCGCTTAATACTCTACGAATATCGAAATGTTAAGGGATTTGACAATTGATGAATAAAGATACTTCAGATGCACATAAGGCATTGGTTAGCTCAATTTCTCAAGAAAATGATGTATTTTTATGGCATTGTCGCTCAAGCCATCCTAGTTTTGATTACATGAAACATGCGTTTCAAATTTACTCAATACTAATTCTATTCCTTTTCACGTGAGACTTGTCAATGTGCTAAACAAACCTGATCCTCCTACTCAAAACAACCATACACACCCTTTTCTCCTTTCTAGCTCATATATAGTGACATATGAGGTCCAGCACAAACAACCAATAAAAAATGGTTTATCACCTTTATTAATGATCATACCAGACTCATGTGGGTTTACTTAATGAAGGAAAAATCTAAGGTAGCCCAAGTTTTCCAACATTTCTATATCTTTGCACAAAACCAATTCCAAATGTGCATCAAAGTCCTCTAAAGTGACAATGCTAGAGAATATCTAAGTGGCACCTTTTAAGTATTTCTTGATCAATAAGGAATTCATCATCAAATCTCCTCTCTTTGTTAGGATTGGAAGGCATAGCGGAAGAATTTTAAAATATTTGCCGATCCTAATCGAGGATCTATCAACGGCATTTAAACCGAGTTAGAAAGATTCGTACCTTTTTCAATTCAGGGTTTTCGATCTCTAGGAGCCAATACGTTAGGTCTACTCCCTCTACCGATATCCAAGCGAATGCTTTCCAACATAGACTATGTGCTAGCGCCTCTAATGTCTCCTAGGGTTTCCCTTGCAGCTCTCAATTCTCATCCGTGTATGAGTATATCTGCTTTATCAAGTTTATAACTTATAAGGGCTATATTCGAATTTCAAAATTAATCTTTATTAATTTTGATATTAATTAAAAATTAATTATTTTGATGAGCTAATTAAATAAATTCAGTTTAAATTAAATCTGTCCAACAGTTTTAATTTAACCTATTTATTTAATCCAAATAAAGAGTCATTTGATTTAATTTATCTTCATAAATTAAATCTGAAATACTATATCTCCATCATGTTAGTTATCAAATCTAATTTATCTTAATAAAATTAAATTTAAAACTAACACAATATAATAATATAATATAATATATATACATATATATAAAATATGCATTTCGAAAATACACACACACACACATATATAATATTATTAGCGAATGTTATATTATATATTTAAATATAAAATTCATCCACCCTAGATTAAACATTATCTCGTGTTGGGCCATTCTTGTATACAACCCTGTAGGCTCATACGAAGTTGGTAGTGGGCCAATAAATGTACTAACCCACAAGTCGCAAGCGGCCTCTAGCAAGATATTAGGACTACCCAATTCATATGAGGATCGTTAACATGATGCAACCTGTCATAAAACCATGTTACGTCCCTTTTATGACACGTTATATCGGTCAAGGATGAGGCATGGATAATGTCATCCTCTTGTTCCTGATCATTACTTTCTCGATTCCTGAGTAATATGACAATAGAAATGAAAACTCCTTTCTATTGTAGTATGGCCATACATTTCTCAGACTCACTCATCGAGGGGCCCAGTAATATCTCTATACTAATGTGAGGGACAAATTCCGTCTTGGTCATTCATATTCCTCTATATGAAAAACCACCAAGCCCGATAGTAGCCTTTATCATCACCCGGTCAAAAGTGACTTTTGACTAGTTCAAAGCTTAATAACTCTCATGTAGGAATCCATGATGACCTCAGGTCAAAGGGCATTATGACGTGGTTATACATGAGAAAAGCTTATGACTTAATCCATGTAGCTTTCTCATAGTGGGTCAGTCCAGTACCTTGTACTCTTACAAATGCCTAAGACTTTGATTCATATCTCCATATCTTGCCAAAGTCATACTGGTCTTGTTTTATCTCTGCTCTCGCATAGATGACCAACCAAGGACATTTAGGACAATCTTTATGATTTATCCAAAGATACAATTATCACAGTTAACATGCAAATAATATGATAACAAAATGAAGAAATTTCAATAAATTAATAATGTTTAATGTACAATGATTGGCCGTTAGGGCACAATTTCCAATGATCTTTACACACCTCAGCAGAATAGGGTTGTTGAAAGAAAGAACTGACACTTATTGGAGGTGACCAGAATATTACTAATAGAAGAAATGTGCCTGCTTTATTCTAGGTTGATTTAGTTCTAAATAATGCCTATCTTATCAACCAAATGCCCTTTAAAGTCCTCAAATATGCCACTCCCGCCTAAACCAGTGTACTCAAACTTAGATCGGACTGGCCAGTCCAGACCGAAAGCCAGTACATTGGCTGGTAAACTAGTCTGGTATGATAATCAACCTGGTTCGGTACTTTTAAAAAAATTTAATTTTTTTTAGAATTTTATATTAATAAGCCTAAAATTTTCAATTTCTCACCGATTTGGCCTTGGGTTAGCTTCGATTTGACTCTGATCTAACCCACTGTCCCTTGACCCATGACCCAGTACCCTGATCACTTTAGTAGCCAGTCTGGGTTTAATTACCTTGATCCAACTACTCTTCAACATCTTTCCTAATTGTCCCCTCATTAATCCATTACCACAATGAGTACTCGGGTGCATTGTCATTGTTCACACACATAATGGAAGTAAATTTGATACTCGTTCCCAGAAGTGTATAATCCTTACCTACTCTTCCACTTAGAAAGGATACAGGTGCTATTGTCCTACCTCAAAAAAACTATTTATCTCCAAATATATTGTGTTATATGAGGAGGATGCCTATTATCCCAAATTACCCATTTAGAGGGAGCGCACAAATATTGAATGGCTAATTTCACATGAATCCACATCAAATCCTCCCAACACCTTACAGTCCCTAATACATTATCAACATCTACACCTGATAAGCCTACTTCTCCTATTATCAACATCTTACTAGTCCTTGATACATTATCCTCATCCCTACCTAATCAGCCTACTTCTTCAACCAATCAACCTGAACTTATGCCTAATGAACTAGAAACACAGGTTGAAATCAATTTTGGGGTAGATAGATGAGGCAGGTTAGAAGGAGAGCTCAGATAAGAAGAAGAAGACTATAGTAGAAATGTCCCTTCTACTCAAAGGAATGACCATGACTCTGACCCGGGATTAGATCCTGTAGAGAGAGGATGGCCAATTGCACCAAGAAAAGGGGTAAGATCCTGTACTTAACAAACAATTCAACTATTTTTCTCATATGGTAATTTGTTTGTAAAGATGCAAAACTTTGCTGTAAACAGTACACAGCTTATGATTCCAACCTTCCACAAGCTATGGCTTATCCAAATTGTAAGTAACCTGCAAAAGAAGAGTTAAAGGCACTTGAGGAAAGTAAAACATGGAAATCATAGCTTGTCTTACAGGAAAGAAATCAGTTGTATGCAGGTGGATCTTCTCCCCAAAATTTCAACCCTAATGGAAGTATCAATAAATACAAAGCTAGATTGGTTGCAAAAGGACATACTCTAACTTATGGGATCAATTACCAGGAGACATTTGGTCCAATAGCAAAATTTAGCACAATCTAAGTATTATTGTCGATTAACTTAGATTGGTCACTACACCAGTTAGATGTCAAGAATGCTTTCTTGAATGGTGATCTAGAGGAAGAGGTCTACATGGAGGTTTCCTGATAGAGTTCTAGCTTCAAGAGGCTCTTTATGCAAACTTAACAAGTTTTTGTATGGCCTAAAACAATCTCCTAGGGCATGGTTTGGATGATTCTCTAAAGCAGTAAAGAAACTTAGGTATACAAAGGGGCAAGCAGATGACACTTTGTTTATCAAATGAGATAATGGAAAAATCACTATCCTAATTGTCTATGTAGATGACATAGTCGTTATAGGGAATAATAAAGATTCAATTGCCTAACTTAAGAAGGACATGTCACGTGAGTTCTAAGTGAAAGATCTCAGGGGAAAATGAGATACTTCTTGGGTATGGAAGTGGTAAAATCCAAAAATGGAATCAATGTGTCCTAGTGAAAGTATACCCTAGATCTACTACGTGAGATAGGTATGTTAGTGGCACAACCTGAAGGAACATCTATGGAAGAAGGTTGTCACCTGGAGATCAAACCAAATGGTGTCCTTTTTAACTCATAACAATACATAAGACTTGTTGGGAAACTCATATACTTAACCTATGAATGACCAAACATTAGCTATGCAGTCAAAATAGTAGTTTAGTTCATGCACCAACCATCCGAAGAGCACATAGCGGCGATGTACCAAATCTTGAGCTATTTGAAACTTAATCCTGGAAGAGGGATCTTCTTTAAGAAAGCCACGATAGAAATATTAAAATCTTCACTGATGTAGACCATACAAGAGATAGGTAAACTAGGAGGTCAACCTCAAGATACTACACTTATGTGTGGGGAAATTTGGTTACATGGAGAACCAAGAAACAAACTGTGGTGTCAAGAAGCAGTGCAGAAGTAAAGCTAAAAGTTGTTAATGAAGGAGTGTGTGAAGGACTCTGGGTTATTAGGATATTGATAGAATTGAGAATTCCATATGAGGAACCAATGCAAGTCAATGTGACTACAAGACCAATATCGAAATGACAAAGAACCCTGTTTATCATGATCGAACGAAACATGTTGAGATAGACAGGCACTTTGTTAAAAAGAATGTTGAAGCAGGCATCATGAAGCTATCCTACATATGATCTACAAATTAGATTGCAGATGTTATGACCAAGCTACTAGGCAGGGCTAAATTTAAAGGATTTCAATGCAAGCTAGGAATGTTTAACATATACTCTCCATTGTTAATGCATAGAAGTTGATAACATGCTAGCACATTTTCTTCTCTTTTCACTTACTTTTAGATACAAATTATGCATATATAAAAGAAAATGTGATAGAGCAAAAGTAAAGTTCAAATCATGAGTTAAATGCATATAAGTAGGATTATCTATTAAAGTTAAAGAGCACATGAAGTCCTCCTCTTTATAGGTGGAAGATGACAAGTCATAAATCCATCAAAGATCAAAGAAAGCACATGGGCCAGGGGAAGCTACTGTATTGTTGGTTTCAGCCAACAATACATGTGTGAATTCAATAGAGATCTGGACTCATTGTGGCATATGATTCAACCAACAATACGTGTGCTGAAGCAGATAAGGTCAAAACTCACTATGTTATATGCTTTAGCACTTGACCCTTAGTTGAAGCCAACGAGATCAGAACTTACTATTTCGTATGCTTCAGCATACCACATTATGCGGAAGCACACAACAGACAATGCAACCATATGTTTTACTTGCTGAAACACATATAGAGGGTTTTTAAGGAAAGGATAGGCCTAAAATAGGTCACTCTACAATTTTCAAGTGTTCTTGGGAGTATTGTATGCTAGGGTTTGGTTTCTTGAGGAGCTTGGAGCAAAGGAGGGAGCTTAGGAAGAGATTTGAAGCTTCTTTGGCTTGATTTTCCTTCCTCTTCTCCATTTTCTCTCTTGTATTCTGCTATGGCTGTCATTGTTTTGCTTAGTTTTAGTTATTTCATGACTATGTGTAGCTAGACTCCTTATTTTAGGGTTGTTTTAAACCCTTGTATGGATTAAGTACTCATTTCCCCTTTATATTTATGATTAATGATTAGATTATATTGATTTTACTCTTTATTTAATGCTTCTTATTGATTGGCCACCAACAAGATTGTTGGGTTCACTTGACTAATACTTGAGAGAGCTAGATTGAGTGTAGAACTTGGGTTAAATAGTGTGAGAGCTTGAAATTTACTAACTAAATAGATAGTTTTATTAATGAGGTAGAGATACACTCATTGGCCTCATATAGCCAAATAGGATTTGTTATGAAAATCATGGTTTAATCAGTTAATTGAGAGATTAATGAATTAATTAAGCTGTGCGTCTAATTGGAGACTCGAGAGAGAACTTATAGGTAATTTAGTATCCTTGGCTAGTATAATCTCACATTAAGTAGCACATATTGGGGGGATTTAAATGAATATTTTTGAAATACAAGGGGGACAAACAATCCTAAGTTTCATTAAATACTTGAAATTCTAAAGAATCATTCGCTTTTATAAATTTTTAGTCTAAAAATAGTTTTAAATTTCTCTTTCACCTCAACAATATATTTTGGCTCAACTTAATTAAATTCACTAAGCTTATTGCTTGACCAATTTGTTACTCAAATCCTCGTGGGAACGATCTTTACTTATCACTTTATTACTTGACACAATCCATGCACTTGCGGTGGCGAACAACTCTCCAGCTTGAGGGGGAGTGTTGGAAATCAGCCCATGATTGCATTCCCATAATTTAAGCTCTATCATATCCCTGATTTTAGTATATCTAGTTTAGGAAAGATTATGATGTTTTTTGTGGTCGATTGTAATATCTCATTATAGCTCATTATGGCCCTACACTAATTACTCTATATTTAGGCTATATTTATACAATAAACCTCTATTCTGAAACATATGAGAGTGCATTTTGATTTCTCTAAATCAAGAATTACACGTAAAGAAATTGATTCTTAGATATATGAGAGCAAACAAAATTTACTCTTCTATACTGCTTGGTTTTAAATTATTTTTAATTTTCTAATTCTGAAGTTAAAAATAATAACATAATATTTTTTATTTTTTCTCAAATTAAACTTTTGTGGTTCACAAAAAAACATGCATATTTGTTAAAACTACTACTACTATTAGGAGTGATTTTTCACTACATGCATAGCAATTTGAAGAAGTTGCTACAAAAGGGTATCACAAACATTTTTGTTGTCATTAAACAAAATTGTTGGTGACACCTATTTTTGTAGTTGTTTTACCAACTGCTACGCATTGTGCTAGTAGCAGTTCAAATTGCTACAAATGTAAGGAAAAAAACCGCTGCAAATCCCAGTTTTCTTGTAGTATTTGACTTAAATAACTCTATGCTCTTGGGGTTGTGATCACTTTTCTAGCTATTAAGATGGTTTGCACTCTCAGCCTATTCAAACATTATTTTCAACCTAATGCCATCAAACATCCTAATGACTGGCAGATATCTATACCCATCAATCCAAGAATTCAAACTCTCAATAATGTTATTGTATACCATCGATGACTTACATCTTGTTGTGAAGTAAGCTCTTACCCATATTTTAATTGGTAGGATATTGATGCCTTAGCTACTTCTTTGGATAGTCCAGCTAGGTAGTTGAGGTTGTCATTAAACTATTTCAGAGATAAACTCTAAGCACAAGTGAAAAATTCCTTCTTTAGCTCATTCCCCCTTCGTTGCTTGCTCCAATTAGCATATATATGTCTTGCACAAAATTTGTGCTTAGCTATAGGTAACACCTCACTACTAGCCTGTGCTAGGACCTATCATGATTAAGAGTTTGAAAGTCAAGTCATTGTTTAATAAATTATAACTTAAATAATAGAAAAATGACAAATATTATGAATTAATTACCTTCTATATGTCTGAAATGAGGGTAATATAGACCAATTACCCAATTCCATATATCTTTGAAGCCATTCAAGAAACCATCCCTATTGAAACCATTTTCCTTTTGAATCAACTTAAATGTCAATGTATACAATGAATCATTGGCATCCACACCTAGAGCAATAAGCAAGATGCCTTTTGTTTTTCCCTTGAGAAAGGTGCCATCAACACTAATCAATGGCCTACATCCATGTCACCAACTAACTTGCACAAATGAGAGTAAGATTTTTACTACATAAACTAAGAAATGAAAATAACTTTGAAGGTTGCAAAAACACATACATCTTTCTAAAAACCTTGCTGCCTTGTTCTGGAGCCTCATTATGTAACTCCACATTTAAATATGAACTTGGGTTTGAGATCTTATGTTCATTACAATAAGCATCCAACTTTGCAAACTTGTCTTTGTATCTACCTTATATTAGGGCATCTTTTCAACTTTGTTTTTAAATACTTGAGCTAGGCACTATATGGATGGTCTTTGTTCTTATAGACTCGAGCATATCTATGCTCTGAGAATATTTTTTTTATCATGAACCCTACTTGTTGTCCATCCCATTAAGCATATAACATAAATGGGAAGCCCTCTTAACATACTACCCTTACTTCCTTTTATAACTGCTAACCATTTTAAGTTTAACCACATTTTTTATTGCATACCTATCCAAATCCCTTTTCAATTCACTCTTATCCATAAAAGTCGTGCCTAACATAAAGAAGGTCTTGTTAGCTGAGCCTACCAACTCACTTTCCCCTGTCTCTTCTTCTGGAGGCCCAACATCGTATAGTAGGTCCAAGTCCTTGTTATAATCACCTACACTTCCCCCATTGGCTTCCACTTCAATATCTGACTCAACACTCTCTTTAGTATTAGAGCTTCCACTTTTAGCCATTTAGTTCTCATCCTCACTATCAAAATCTTCCCTACTAGAGTATTCAACTTCACTAAACTAACCAGACTCAAGCACATTATCATGGTTTTCATTCAAATGCACATATACAACCTCAATTTTGTGTGCACCATTCAGAGGCTTCCCAACTACATTGACATTATCAATAGGCTACCCTAATTCATTTATCTCAACAACAACAGAGTTCCCAAATTCATTTACATAAACTATAGGATTTCTACATTTAACAGCTATATCATCCTCAACTTCAATTTCATCTAACCCCTCTACCACTTTTATGTCCTCTATTACCTCTTATTTCCCACCTCTCAAATTCCTTTCAGTTTCAACTCTTTCATTTTTCCTTAGTCAATCTCTATTTCATTTTCCCCTCTTTCCTTGAACGCTTTAATACTGTCAACTATGGATTTGTGCTCCCTTACAAATAGCCCTTTGAATGTTCCCACCTCATTCTTGCGATATTACAAAGGTTCAGTAATCTCACATGCTTCTATTCGAATATTTTATTTGTATTACCCTCTACAAAATCAATGTTTACCTCCCCATTTGACGCCATTGACCTTGCAATAAAACAATCAAAAAATCAACCAAGGGCTTTGACGCCATTTCACCATACAACTTAGAAGGCAACAATTTTTGGGACCCATTTAACACTTACCTGGGATTTCATGACTTATACCCTTCTTTTGCTATTTATAGGAGATTCGCTTCACATGGGTTGCAGATTCCAAGCTTCCAGTCACTCCCCATATCTCTCTCTCTCTCCTGCTTTAACACTTCTACCAGTCACTATGTAACCCTAGATTCCCTTACTTGCTGTATTTTCTCTCAATCCCTCCCATAATCTGAAAGGTTCAGAGTGTACCCAAGAAAACATTAAGTCTCTCAATTTTATTCCTTCATGTGCTTCTCATTGTAAAAAAACAATTAACTTGCATGTGTCCTATTTTGTTCATCATGCACTTCATAGAATTTGGTCAAAGTTTTCAAACACACTTCACTAGCTCACTTTACTTGTCATCACAATTGGTCAAACATTTCAAACACATAAATAGCATTTTAGGGCCATTTTTTTAATGATTGCAAGCATTTTTGCACCCAATATTTGTTTATGGTACCTGTATCTCTTTTTGAAAATGGTTTTTTTGTACCTTTACTAAAAAGCAATCAATTTATACACCAATAGTGCATTAACTAGTGTACACAGTGAATAAGTTAGTTTTTTTAAAAAAAATTTCTACACATTTCTATACTAGTTTCAAATTTGGAGCTAGTGTAGAAAATTACAACCTAGATTGACCACTATACTATAATTGTGTTAGTCTAGTATAATAAATTCAGTGTAAATTAAAGAAACATTGCATATAACCAAGTAAGGATTCGGTGGTAAAAAAATTATCCAACATGAATTGTAAATTGTCGGCATTCGCATGTTTCATACGTCTATCATGGCTAGCTATAGGAATAACTAATGAATAACCATATAACCTATGTTAACATAAACAAATATAACATGTGATAGCACCGTTAGTTGATTAGGACATAATGACATAATTTTTTTAAAATAAAGGATAGATACAAGTCATGTGACACCCTAAAGATGAAGTGACATGTTTTAATAAAACAAGAAATACAAAATAATCATGTTAGTTGCTCTATATTGTTGAATTTCATGGTTTCAGTCACTCGTCTATGAATTTAAGGGAAAAACACTTTTTAACCCAAAGTCAATATCAAGTTAATAGCCAATGTTAATACATTTTAGATTGTTAGTTAAGAGGGAACAACTACTACAAATTCATGCATATATAACACTAAATAAATAATGGTTATAGCAAATAAATGTCATGAATGTCTAGGTGGAGATCGTGCAATAATATATAACACTAAAACTTAATAGTTAAATATACACACCATCATGTATTTAGAGGCAGAATTCGCAAAAGTAAAAACATAACAGTTGTAATAATTAACTATCATTTCTAGAATCACAATGTTACGGTTCTTATGAATCAAGCATCAATTACCAATGATTTTTCTTCCAACCTTATATCAATGAAAACAAAAATATAATGGTCATAATAATTGACCTTAAAGTATGAATGATAAAAATGATGTTGCTTCAAAAACAATTGTCATGGAACACTTTCAAATAATGTCTTCCCTAAGTACTCTTTCCCACTCTTATTTATAAAGTACCTTTTCATAAATCTCTAACTAAACTCGCCCATTTAAAAACCAGGGAGCTCTTGTACACTAACACTGAACTCCTTCATCATGATATTCTCTCTGGTTGTTGTTGTCAACGGAATTCGTGATAATTAGATTTATGAAAATTGTCATTTCAGAATGATGGAATTTCATTGAAATTGCATCATTCCCATATGAAAAGTTTTGCAAATCCAATCATTGCGAATTCTATAGACACCCATTTACAGGGACACGCTTGATCAGCACGATAATCCACGAAACCCTAAACGAAAACTTACCTTTCTCATTTGCCCTCTAAACAATAAGGTTGACAAATTAATAGAGAATGAAGAATCTAATGATACATCAGATCCTTCTATAATGCCCCAAAATTCATAACGCATGAGAATGAACTCTTTCAGGGAATAAAGTGTGAATTATGACAAGAATTAGCAATAGTCAGTGCCCAAACCCAGTATTTAAACTCAATTATGGTGTCAAAGCTTAAATTGAATTAAAATAAAGGGGAAGGTGCATGACATGTTAAATGGAAAAAAAATGAAGGGCCAAGATTGGTCAATAGAAAAGTAAGATTAATCAGAAGGGTCAAAAAGCAAATTAACACCCATCCTCATATTGTTAAAAAGGTCCAAAAAGGTTAAAGGAGAAGGAAAGAGGGGTTTGATCAAAACTTTAACTCTTTTACAAGAATACTTTGGTCATATTGATCACATATACCTTTAAGCTAGTGGTCAACTTTCTTCCTTGTGTTTTTATTGTAACATTTAGGTTAAGACCAAGGGAAGGGAAGAGGAATTAAATTAAAGCAAGTCCAAGCTCATTGATCAAGCCCAAAGGAAAGAAAAAAAAAGATAAGAAGAAAAGTCAATAATTGAGGCTAGGCATAAGAGAGAAGAGAAGAGAAAATTCAAGCAATATATTTTCTTACTTTTCTCATGTTAGACGTCCAAGACAAAAGACAAGAAGGAAGAGAGAATTTCCAAGCGAAAAAGGAAAGGAAAGAAGAGAAGGAAAAGTCAAATGCCATTTTAAATTAATTTTCTCTCCCTCTCCCCTCCTTAAGTCAGCCAAGAGGAGTACAAGAGAAAAAAAAATTCTGATCATCTTCATCACACTTTCTCTCTCATTCCAGCAGCCATTTTCGTTCGAAAATAAAGAGGAAAAAGAAAGGAAAAGGTGAGCTTTTGGCTTTGTAGATTATCTTTTTGGCTCAAATCATCTTCTTTAATGTTGTTCACCTTGATGAGAGCTTCATCTCTATGGTTTTATATTTTTGAAAGAAGGTGTTTGAGAGCTTGAGAAAAATTGAAAGTGGTGGAATCAAGAAACTAGCTTGAGGAAGTGAAAGATGTGAGAAATAGCTATCTTTTGAATATGTATGGTGACCATTGGTGGGACTTTGGAATTTTTGGATTTTTGCCTTATTTTCATGCCATCAGGGTTTTGTGTGTTGCATGGTAATTTGGTATTAGAATAGGTGTCTTGTTACATGATTTGAACAATGAAATTGGTTTGGATTATTGAATGGAAAGTTTGGCAAGTTAGTGGATTTGTGTTGCAATGTGGTCCAAATAGAATATATATGTATGTGATGGGAATTTGGTTGTTTTAGTGATTCCAATGATTTTCTTGTGAAAAATTGTGTGGGAATATGTTTGGTTGTGGATTTTAGAGCCATTGGACATATTGGTTGAAAATTGGAAATTTTCTCTATTGAAACTCTAAGCTAGGCAGTCGGTTTGGATGGACATTTTGAATGTGCAAATGGAGTCTAAAAATTCTGAAACCTTTCAGTCTTAAATTTCACAAGCCAAGCTTCAAAATGGAGAAATAATTTATGTCATTTCAATTTTTGAGCTAGGAGTTATGATTTTCCAAAGTTTGCGGTTAAAACTGGAAGTAATTCTGGTGTAGTACGGGATTTCGTGTAAATTTGTATTTTTGTGGTTATGGACAGCATTGATTCATATTTTTCCTGTATAGAGGACTTCAATAGCGTTCCATAAGACTTGGGATCACCCTATTTCAATTTTTGTAGAATTAGTTATTATACTTCAAAGTTGATGAAATATTCTAGCAGATTTGGTCACTTATGCGAAAAATTGAAGATGTTATGGCATAATGCAATATAGTTGAACTCTGAGGTTAGAAATTGGTCGTTTAGGTTAATTGACCACTTTAGCTCCTTAGTCTACTTGATTAAATGACCATAGTGATAACCCACCAAAGTATTATAAGTATTAAAAAATTGGAATAGGTAATAACTCGTTGTTCTTGATTTTGGTTTATAGGATTCGTTATTTGCCCTGTTCGTGATCCACCTGTGCTAGAGCACAATCAGTAAGAACAAGGTAGTGACACTTTCCCTTATACTATATATGATGCATTGCATGATTGATTTATCATTGTTTTGTGATGATTTCGGATGCGGCAAAGCTTGTAGATGTGAAAGCTGAAAGGCTACTATAAGCCATAAGGTTATGTGCATTACAACGTGCATATTTCAGTGTGAGCAGTCTTAGGGAGTGACGCCAGTCATCTCTACCCCTACCGTTGATATGCTATTGTAAATGTGTGAGCTGTTAAGGCTATGTGTATACTACGAAGACTATGTGAATGTCGTGAAGGCAATGTGTATATTGTGACATCTATGTGTATGCTGTGTTTGTTCTTGCTATATTCCTTGATGATTTACTTGCATGCTATGTGATTATATGTGGTTTGAGTGATTTGTTACTAATGGGATTCTTTTGAATCTCATTCTTTCCATTAACTAACCTACAGACAGGGCAAGTGGCTCAAAGGGGAAGCAGACAACCAAGGGCAGCTAGGACTATTGTAGGGATGTATTTTGGTAGTTGGTTATCAAATTTTTGGTTGGGATTTCTGTATATATTCGGGATGTAAATTTTTGGAATAGTTCATGCAAACCCTTGTATGGGAACTTGTAAATGGGCGAATGCACCTTATAAACCCTTTAGTTAATGTATGAATAGGACTTTTGAATTTAAACTTGGATATGTATAAATGCGACTTAATTGCGTAAAATAATTATATTTGAAATGCGAATATGAGACTGGGTTAATTGGATTTTGAAAGAAATTTATGAAAACCCTATCTTGAAGATGGGATTGAAAATATGTCTTTTAACATTTGCTGGTCTCTTATTCATCTTAAGTACATATTTTTAAATCATAATTACTGATTATATGGTAGGGGTTACATTTTGGTATCAGACTTGTAGTTCCTGGCAAGGGTAGATTTTGCTAGGATAGCTCCCTTAGTTCTTTACCTTAGTGATAGAAGATGATTGGTGATTGGTTATTGGTTATTGCACACACATTAATGTTCTTGCTATTTATGGATATGTGAGTCTTATGACATATATGTATACATTATCTATAATATTGATGTGGTGAATCATTTATAGAATGAAGAAAATAATGGTTCACCCTAAAGTACAATGAGTAGACCCAGAGATGGAAGTGGTTAATGAAAATCCACCAGATCCTATACAAGAGCTGATGAGTCTGATAAGAGAACATCAAGATATGATTACTGTAACAGCCCAAAATTTGATTAAGGAATTTTGAATCCAAAAGTGAGTATTATTATCATTAAATCGACACTTTTGGAGAATACAATATGAGATGTGATTTGTATATGTCATGATTCGTACCCAAACCCTGTATTTGAGTTCAATTATGGGCTAACATCTAAATTAAATGAAAATAAGGGGGAGGGTGTATGTATGGTGTAAATGAATGAGAAAATATATTTGGTGGTGATTCAAGAGGAATTGTCATAGTCGGGGGCAAAATGGTAAAGTTACTGACCAATTGGTCCATTACCGAAGAGGAAACTCATTGGTAACTTTAAGATCAATGGTTGAGATTGATTTGTGATAGATCAAGGGGTGGAATCCCATGTGTGTGAGTTCATGTGAGCTCATGGTTGGTGTGATAAGATTGTGACAAGTGTCACAATATGAACCATAGGATCTTGGTCAAAAGTTCAACTCATTCTCTTCTCTTTTTCTCTCATAAGTCGGCCAAAGGGGGCCTAATTGCCCAAAAAAGTGATCACTCTCTTCATCATATTCATCTCTCTCCAAAGCCTCCATTTTCATGAGTTCAAGGAAGAAAGAGAAAGCAAGAGGTGCGGTTTTAGCCTTGTATATGTCCTCTAATACTTAAATCCTCTTCACTAATCTTGTTCATAGTGATGAGAGCTTCATCTCTATGGTTTTAGATTTGAGAAAGGTATTTTGATGGCTTGAGGAAAAGTGGAAAGATGAAGAATCAAGAAATTTGTTTGGGAAAGAGAAAGAGGTGAGTATTTGAAGCCTTTTGATATAAGTTTTGTGAGTTTTGGTTAAGTATTGTGATTTGTGAATTTTGCTCTGATTTTGTGATGAATTTTGTGTGGTATGAAATTGGAGAATTGGATTGTGTTTGGTGTGGCAAATGATGTCAAGTTGTGCTTTGATGTCATTTGATTTGGTTTGGGAATTTGAAATGGAAAGTGGTGCAATGTGTGGTTTGAATTGTGATTTGTGTGACATGTTGTGGTAACATGTCAATATGATGTGAATTTGGTTGTTTTGATGTTTCCAATGGACTCCTTGTGAAAATTTGTGTGGGAATGGAGTTTGGTATGAAATTGGGATCAATGGAAGCAAATACGCCAAAACTGGAAATGCTGCCATTGAAAGTCTATTCTGGGCAGTCTGTTTGTGTTGGCGTTTTGAATAGGCAAATGATGTCAGAAAATTATCAACCTTTCAAGTTTTCAAGTTCACATCCCAAGCTTCAAAATGGACATATAATTTGTATCATTTCGTTTTGTGTACTGTGAGTTATGGTTGTCCAAAGTTTGGGATGGAAACTGAACTCTGTTTTGGAACAGTTTTGATTTTTTTGCAATTCTGTATTTTTGTAGTGTTTTCCACTAATGGAAAATATTTTTCCTACCAAGAGGACTTAAATGCCTTTCATTTGGCTTTAGAATCACCTCATTTCGATTTTTGTGGAATTCGTTATTATTTTTGGAAGTTTAGTTAAGAAATAGGATTTTCTTGGCTACAGCCAGTGAATTCTTGGGCCGCAGCCCAAATATTTCTGAGCAGGCTTTGGCCGCGGCCAACCCCCAAAAATCAGCAGTTTTGGACTTTTAAAAGGTGATCTTTAGTCTAGTGTTTCCCAAGCCTTTAGGCATATGTTTGGGCTTATAGTAGTCATCTAAAGGTCTTAAATGATAACCAACTTTGATGTTTGGAAGTTGAGGAATTGAAAAAGGGAATAACCCTATGTCCTTGATTTGATTGTCAGGATTTGGTATTTGCCCTGATCATGATTTATTTGTACCGGAGCACATGTGGAAAAAATAAGGTAGTGACTTTTTCTCTTATATCGTGTGTGAAACATTGTATGTATGTTGGTCATGCATTGTGTGATACATTTGATGCTTTGAGATCGCAGTGAAAGCTGACGCATAGTGTTTACAGTCATAAGTGCTGTCGTTTGTGGCGTGAGCCATGAATCATTGTGATGTTTCTTAACATGATCTTACATGCTATGTGTTTGTATACTGTATGAGTGATTTGTTACTACTGGGATTCTCTTGAATCTCATTCTTGCCTATGACTAACATTTCAGACAAGGCAAGCGGGTCGAGAAGAAACAAGTAACCAAGGGCGGGTTAAGTTCCTGGTTAGGAGCATTAGTTAGTAGTTGGTTATCGTAGATTGAAAGTGTTGTATAATTTGTATTCATCTTTGGATTTAGGAAGTGTATTTGGATATATATCAAGGATGATATTGTGTAAGCCCCTAAATGGGAATTTGTATACTCTTTAAAGAATATATGGAACCCGGGTTTGCCAGGGATTGTGTTGTGCACTCTGATATATTTGAATGTGATTTATCTTCATGAGGTAATTGAATTCAAAATGTGAATATGAGACCAGGTGTATTAAATTTTAAAAGATGTTTCTTTGAAAACCCTATTGTAAAGATGGGATTTTAAATGCATTTTGAATTTCCATTGGTCTCTAATTTGTCATAATCATGTATTTCGAATGATAATTACGAAGGGGGCTATAATTATTGAGCTAAGAGAAGAGCTCCAAGAAGAGAGAGTGAAGCATAATAAAGACTGAGTTCATTCTACTCAAGAGGAGACCCAGGAAGAGACTCGTCACGAAGAGACTACAGAGGGGTCTAATAGATCTCAAGAATCCCCATGCCATACTGCCCCAAACCAAGAATCACAAGGGGTACCGGTAAGAGATGAGAGAGATCTTTAGTATTGGGTCTCAAATATCTGCAAGCATCTACCTCCGGTGTTCAGAGGAAGGTTTGATCCCCAAGTAACTGAAGACTGGTTGAACCATCTAGAGAAACTCTTTGAAGTGCTTGAGTGCCTGACTGAAGTTAAGGCTTGGTTGGCTGTGTATAAGTTAGAGGTATCGTCTTGACCTTACGGAACGAAAATGTGCCATTGACCTGGGAGTTGTTTCAACAACAGTTCAATGAAAAGTACTTTCCCAAGTTAGTACGACTCGAGGAGACTGAATTCCTATCTATCAAGCAGGGTGATACTGAGACCTTTAATGATTATTTATCTCATTTCATCTGGCTGGCCAGGTATTCCACTTATCTACGGCATATGGATGATGAGAAATGGAGTTCAGATATGTCAATTCATGGGTTGAGGCATGAATTGACAAAGAGGTTAGCCACCCACCAATTCATTGAATTTAACAAAGCAGTAGAAGAATGTAGAATTACAGAGAATAATCTGAGAGATTTATACCCCGCTAAGGGTGCTAGTAGCCGCAGTAAACCAGGCAAGGGCAATGCTTCACAGAAATGTAAGGGCTAGGGATTCTCCTCGTCTAAGGGCGGTGGTAAAAAGCCCTATCAGTCTGAGGATTGTGAACCTCAAAAAGCCTCAACAATATGGATATGTCTTTGCTGTAGTAAGGCAGATTATGGCAGAACATGTCAAGGTTAAATGCTCTGTTTCAATTACAAACAACTGGGGCATATTTCTAGTGAATATAAATGGCCATAGGCAGAGCAGAGTCCAAGGAATCAGAGCAGGGTGTTCACTATGACACACAAGGAAGCCCAAAAATCTCCCAACCTCATTCAAGGTAATATTGTCCTTAATGGTAATTTACTGCATGCTTTATTTGATTCGGGTACAAGTCACTCTTTCATTGCTTATGATTGCGTGAAGCGCCTGGGGTTGCATGTGCATGAATTGCCATTTGACTTGATTGTGTCAATACTAATGGGTGTTAAAGCATTAACCAAGAAAGCTTGTTTAAATTGTGTAATAACTGTTGAGGGGCACAAGTTCATCGTAGATTTGATTTGTCTGCCACTCTATCAATTGGAAGTCATTTTGGGTTTTGATTGGTTGACGGCAAATAATGTGTTACTTGATTGTGGGAATAAGAGGATAGTGTACCCTACATCGTAGAATGCTAATAATGTAAATGCCAATTTGAATTTTGTTTCATCAGCTCAAGATGAGAAATATTTGGAGAAGGGGTGCCAGGGGTATATGGTGTTCTTTTTTGTATAGGGAGAGACAGAAGAAACTTTGAATAGTATACCCATAGTACAAGAATTCCTTGAGGTATTTCTGGACGATATTAGCGGATTGCCTCTAGAAAGGGAAGTTCAATTCCCGATTGAAATTATGCCTGGACCTGGTTTTATATCGAAGGCCCCATACCGAATGGTCCCAAATAAGATGGTAGAGCTAAAGTAGATTGAAGACTTTCTTGAAAAAGGGTTCATTAGACCCAGTGTGTCGTCGTGGGGAGCTGCAGTGTTATTTATCAAAAAGAAAGATGGGAGTATATGTTTGTGTGTCAATTATAGAGAACTGAACAAGATTACAGTCAAAAACAAGTACCCTCTCCCGAGAATAGATTACCTTTTAGATCAACTATTTGGTTCATGTGAGTTTTCAAAGATTGATCTAAGTTGGGTTATCATCATTTACATGTGCAAGTAGAAGATATACCAAAGACTACTTACAGGACCATGTATGGGCACTATGAGTTTCTGATAATGCCCTTTGGCCTAACCAATGCACCTGCAGTATCCATAGATTACATGAATCGCATTTTTTGACAGTATCTGGATCAATTCATTATGGTATTTATTGATGACATTTTGATATACTCCAAAACCAAAGAAGAGCATGAGCATAGATATTGCATGAGAAGCAACTCTATGCTAAGTTGAGTAAGTGTGAGTTTTAGCTGCCACAAGTAAAATTCTTAGGCTATGTTATCTCGCAAGAAAGGGTCTCTGGGGATCCCAACAAGGTGAAAGCAATACTAGACTGGAAGAGGCCAGAAACTATTACTGAGATACACAGTTTCCTGGGCCCGCCTGGTTACTACCAGAGATTCATCCAGAATTTCTCTCGTATTGCCTTGTTGATGACTAAGCTCACGAGAAAGGATTAGCCATTTGTGTGGGATGAACATTATGAAAAGTTGTTTTGTTGAGCTAAGGAGAGTTGACTACGATGCCTGTGTTGATTATACTTGATCCCATCTTGACTCATGTTGTGTATAGTGATGCGAGTCAGCAGGGATTAGGGTGTGTCCATATACAGCAGGGACGTATAGTAGCCTATGCCTCCCGACAACTGAGACCTTATGAAATGAATTATCCCACCCATGATCTGAAGCTTGCAGCAATTGTGTTTGCATTGAAAATATGGCGGCATTATTTGTATGGTATGACTGTAGAACTGTGCTGTGACCACAAGAGTCTCAAGTATTTGTATGATCAGAAATAATTGAACATGAGACAGCGTTGTTAAATGGAGTTTCTTAAAGACTACAACCAAGAAATCAAATATCATCTGGGTAAGGCAAATGTAGTCGCGGATACTCTTAGTCGAAAGACGATGCTTGTTGCAATAATGATGATTCTGGAAGTAAAGTTGATAGAAGACTTTCGAGATTTGAATTTGTCGAACCAAGTTGTTTGTGCTAATTATAGTGTTTCCCAAGGGGAAAGTGATTTGAGAGCTGAAATTGAAAAAGATCAAAAGCAAGATGATCGAGTGCAATCTATCAAGGCTATGATTGAATAAGGAGAAGCTCGGGATTATGATTTATTGCCTAATGGATTGGTTTGTTACCAAAAGAGAATTTGTGTTCCACTAAAGGCAGAATTGAGGCAGAAGATTCTCAATGAGGCATATAAAAGCCAGTATACTCCTCACCCTGGAATGACCAAAATGTACTATAATTTGAAGTCTATGTATTGGAGGTTGGGATTAAAGAGTGGTGTGACCAAATATGTGGCGCGGTGTTTTACTTTCCAGAAGGCGAAGATCGAGCACCAAAGGCCACTGGGTTTGTTGCAAAGTCCTGGAATTCCCAAGTGGAAATAGGAAAGTGTGACCATGGACCTTGTTATGGGATTGCCCAGGATTAGGAACTATGATGTGATCTGGGTGATTGTTGATTGGTTAACAAAGTTGGCGTACTTCATACCAATCAATGCAAGCTATTCTCTAAACAAACTAGCAAAGATTTATGTCTGAGAGATTGTGTGACTCCATGGTACACCAAAGAATATCATTTCTGACAGAGATCATCGTTTCAGTTCAACATTCTGGATGGCTCTGCATGAGGCTCTGGGTACTCAGCTGTACGGCCTACCATCCTCAGATAGATGGACAGTCAGAGAGGACTATTCAGACGCTGGAGGATATATTGCGAGCATATATCCTCAATTCTAAAGGAAATTGAGACTACTTCCTTCTACTTACCAAGTTCGCCTACAATAATAGCTATCATGCAGCATTCAGATGGCTTCGTATGAAGCGTTGTATAAGAGGAAGTGCCAATAACCCTTATACTGGAACAAGCTGTCTGAGAGAAAGCTTTATGGGCCGGATCTTATTGATTAGACCTCAGCGTAGATTCGAATTATTCGAAAGAGACTCCTTGAAGCGTAGAGCCTACAGAAAAGCTACACTTATAAGAAAAGAAGACCTCTAGAGTTTGAGGTTGGTGATCATGTGTTTTTAAGGGTGTCTCCAGTTATTGGCATCGGGAGAGCCATCAAACGAAAGAAGCTAAGCCCGAGGTATATAGGTGCTTTTAAGATTCTTGCCAGAATTGGGCCTATTGCTTATCGAGTAGGCCTAACCCCAAACTTGAGTAGGCTCCATGACGTGTTTCATGTTTCCCAACTAAAGAAGTACCAACCAGATCCAACACACATTGTTGAATATGAAGAAGTCGAGCTGCAAGATAACTTCATACATGCAGTAGAGTCGGAATAGATTATTGATAAGGAAGAACGACGGCTCAGACATTAGAGTATACCATATGTAAAGGTGGCCTAGAAGGGAATGACTCATAAAGAAGAACCTTGGGAAGCAGAAACAGATATGCAGAGACGATATCCAGAGTTTATGTCTCAAGTGGTGTAACAAATTTTGAGGATGAAATTTATTGAACGGGGGGAGAATTGTAATGCCCCAAAATGCGTAATGCATGAGAATGAACTCTTTCGTGGAATAGTGTGAATTATGACCCAAATTAGCAATAGTCAGTGCCCAAACCTAGTATTTAAGCTCAATTATGGTGTCAAAGCTTAAATTGAATTAAAATGAGGGGGAGGACGCATGACATGTGAAATGGAAACAAAAAATGAAGGGCCAAGATTGGTCAATAGAAAAGTAAGAGTAATTATGAGGATCAAAAAGCAAATTAACACCCTTCCTCATATTGTTAAAAAGGTCCAAAAAGGGTAAAGGAGAAGGAAAGAGGGATTTGATCAAAATTTCAACTCTTTTACAAGAATACTTTGGTCATATTGATCACATATACCGTTAAACAAGTGGTCAACATTCTTCCTTGTGTTTTTATTGTAACATTTCGATTAAGACCAAGGGAAGGGAAGAAGAATTAAATTAAAGCAAGTCCATGCTCATTGATCAAGTCCAAAAGAAAGTATAAAAAAGATAAGAAGAAAAGTCAATAATTGAGGCTAGGCATAAGAGAGAAGAGAAGAGAGAATTCAAGCAATATATTTTCTCACTTTTCTCATGTTGGACGTCCAAAACTAAAGGCAAGAAGGAAGAGAGAATTTCCAAGCCAAAAAGGAAAGGAAAGAAGAGAAGGAAAAGTCAAATGCCATTTTAAATTCATTTTCTCTCCCTCTCCCCTCATTAAGTCGGCCAAGAGGAGTATGAGAGGAAAAAAAATTCTGCTCATCTTCATCACACTTTCTCTCTCATTCTAGCTGCCATTTTCATTCAAAAACAAAGAGGAAATGAAAGGAAAAGGTAAGCTTTTGGCTTTGTAGATTATCTCTTTGGCTCAAATCATCTTCTTTATTGTTGTTCACCTTGATGAGAGCTTCATCTCAATGGTTTTAGATTTTTGAAAGAAGGTGTTTGAGAGCTTGAGAAAAATTGAAAGTGGTGGAATCAAGAAACTAGCTTGAGGAAGTGAAAGGGTGAGAAATAGCTATCTTTTGAATATGTATGGTGACCATTGGTGGGACTTTGGAATTTTTGGATTTTTGCCCTAATTTTCCTGCCATCAGGGTCTTGTGTGTTGCATGGTAATTTGGTATTGGAATAGATGTCTTGTTGCATGATTTGAAAAATGAAATTGGTTTGGATCATTGAATGGAAAGTTTGGCAATTTAGTGGATTTGTGTTGCAATGTGGTCCAAATAGAATATATGTGTATGTGAAGGGAATTTGGTTATTTTAGTGATTCTAATGGTTTCCTTGTGAAAAATTGTGTGGGAATATGTTTGGTTGTGGATTTTAGAGCCATTGGACACATTGGTTGAAAATTGGAAATTCTGTCCATTAAAACGCTATGCTGGGTAGTCGGTTTGTATGGACATTTTGAATGTGCAAATGGAGTCTAAAAATTCTGAAACTTTTCAGCCTTAAATTTCACATGCCAAGCTTCAAAATGGAGAAATAATTTATGTCATTTCGATTTTTGAGCTAGGAGTTATGATTTTCCAAAATTTGGGGTTAAAACTTGAAGCAATTCTGGTGCAGTATGGGATTTCGTGTAAATATGTATTTTTGTGGTTATGGACAGCATTGATTCATATTTTTCCTGTATAAAGGACTTCAATAGCTTTCTATAGGACTTGGGATCACCCTATTTCAATTTTTGTAGAATTGCTTGTTATACTTCAACGTTGATGAAAAATGCTGGTAGATTTGGTCACTTATGTGAAAGCTGAAGATGTTATGGCATAATGTAATATAGTTGAACTTCGAGGTTAAAAATTGGTCTTTTAGGTTAATTGACCACTTTAGCTCCTTAGTTGACTTGATTAAATGACCATAGTGATAACCCACCAAAGTATTATGAGTATTAAAGAATTGGAATAGGTAATAACTTGTCGTCCTTGATTTTGGTTTATAGGATTTGATATTTGCCCTGTTCGTGATCCACCTGTGTGCCAGAGCACAATCAGAAAGAACAAGGTAGTGACGCTTTCCCTTATACTATATATGATGCATTACATGTTTGATTTATCATTGTTTTATGAAGATTTCGGATGCGGCAAAGCTTGTAGATGTGAAAGTTGAAAGGCTATATGTAAGCCGTAAGGTTATGTGTATTACAGTATGCGCAGTTCAGCGTGAGCAGTCATAAGGAGTGATGCCTTTGTAAATGTGTGAGCCGTTATGGCTATGTGTATGTTGTTAAAACTATGTGAATGCCGTGAAGGCAATGTGTATATTGTGACAACTATGTGTATGCTATGTTCGTTCTGGCTATGCTGCTTTATGATTTACTTGCATGTTATGTGAGTATATATGGTATAAGTGATTTTTTACTACTGGGATTCTTTTGAATCTCATTCTTTCCATTAACTAACCTACAGACAGGGGAAGTAGCTCAAGGGGAAGTAAACAACCAAGGGCGGCTAGGACTCTTATAGGGATGTGTTTTGGTAGTTGGTTATCGAATTTTTGGCTGGGATTACTATATATATTCGAGATGTAAGTTTTTGAAATAGTTTATGTAATCCCCTATATGGGAACTTATAAATAGGTGAATGCGCCCTGTAAACCCTTTAGTTAATGTATGAAACCCGAGGTTGTCGGGACTTTTGGTTTTACACTCTGATATGTATGAATGCGACTTAAATACATAAAATAATTATATTTGAAATGCGAATATGAGACCGGGTTAATTGGATTTCAAAAGAAATTTGTGAAAACCCTATCTAGAAGATGAGATTGAAAATATGTCTTTTAACATATGTTGGTCTCTAATTCATCTTAAGTACGTATTTTCGAATCATAATTATTGATTATATGGTAGTGGGTTACACCTTCATCTCTGTAACATTTTATTTTGTTATTTTATATAGTCTTTTTCCTTTTTAATTTTTGTTTGTAATATGGTGGTTGATTATTATGCAACCTTCAAAATTTAATAATTAAAATACATAACTGCTATTAAATAAAACCCGTCACTTATCAACATACCATGTCAAATTCCTAACAATTATTATGAAATAACCATCACCATCTATAAAAGCACGCAATTGGCTTGATAATCCATGAAACCCTTTCTATAGAAATGTCCAAAAACTAAACTCCACTTCTCCATTTGAATTCCAACTTCTCATAGCCAACTGTTGAATTTCTTTCTTCACAAAAATATAATCATGGACAAACACAAGAGAACTTCTAAATCATCATCTAGAAAAAAAAAACAAAAGATGAACTCCCTCTACCAACAAGCATTAAGGTCTCATCCATTCGACCTATGAGCTCCATCATGTAGTCCAAGTTTACATGTGAGAGCAAGGACGAATAGACTAGTACTGGAAGAAACTTACCTCTCTTGTTTGCTCTGTGAATGAGAAAGTGGATGAATTACTGGAGAAGGAAGAATATGATGATGCATCAAACTCTTAAAAGTCTCCATAAATTTTTAGTTTTAGTTTGTTTATTTACATATTTTTTTTGTAATATATATGGTGGTTGGATAATGAACCACCAATATTGAGAAAAATGTCAAATAGATAGCAGTTATTAAGTAAAACCTATCACGTATTATAATACCATTTCTAGAGTGTATTTTGTCTCACTAAAATAAGTTGATATACCAGTTGCAATTAATAACCATCACAAATTGTCTCACAAAAATGACATTTTTTACAAAATAGTTGTCATAAAACAATTATTGACCTATCTGTTGTTCTTTTCACAACAATTAAGCAAGACAAATAGGGAGTGGGTGAAGAAGAACAAATAACAATACTAGAAATGCCACATGGGGTATGCAAACATCAAGCAAGAGTTTATAGAGCAGCAAGGATCAAGATCATATGTTACTACATTGCGTGAAATGCTATAGGCTATTGTGAGGCAAAATAAAGAGTGCAACATCGACAATCTTCACATGCATGAGGTTGTCTCAAGATTAGTAAGTATTGATCATTTTGATTGAATTATAATTTGTTTTTGTATAAAAAGGTATTTAACATTTAATTTGCAATAGGAAATCCTGAGCCAAGAAGTCTCTCGAGGCAACCTTCCTATGGATGAGGATGTTTTAGAAAAGGCATTGGGTCTTGACTATGATGGTATTCTAGGGGGTATTGGCTATGGAGTCTCCAATAAAGAATATTTTGGGAAGTGGAAGAAGCTGACAAAGTTTTTTGATTAGTAGCTTCAACAATATAAGGGGATAACCCAAATGCTGAAGCAACAAGTTGAAGCACAACAAGCAATTATTTATCAATACATAAATGGCACACAGTGGGAAAGTAGGGAATGTCTAACACCCTAAGTTCTAACGATAGCTGCACATTCCTCTCTCAGTCTCTATTGAGGTAGTATGACTAATGCAAAAAGCCTGAGTTAATTACTTTTGCTTTACACTAATTTTCTTTTCTCTTTGTTTGTAGTGAGGCGGAAAATGAGTGTGTGGCAAATAGCCCCAAGCAGCATATGGTTGCTAGGGGGTGTATGTAAAACTTACAGGGGGACAATGATTCACAACTTTCCTCTCCCTCCTAATCATGTTAGGGTAAAGCTGAAGACTGTTATCATCCTAAGTATGCCTTATTGTTGCCCACCCCAAATGTAAACATAGTGGAAGGAGTTGTCCATAACTATATTGCATGGCCTGACCATCTTGTTATCATACCATCTAAGACAAAAAAAGGTATATTGTCCACTTATGATTGGTGACAGATATTGAACAAGAAGGCTACATGAAACAAGTCATTTTTTAGCAAGATGTCTACGGGGAAGACGAGGCACATTACTTCATCAACCAAACATTAGTCAAAGATATCCTCACATCTGATATAGCAAGCACAACTACTTGTAACTTTTATATAAGGTATTTCTTCAACTGCCAATGAATACTTAACTACTCATAACATTTATATATATATATATATATTGATTTATTTGTTTTTACATTTATGGTACCTTTACAAGAAGTACGTAGCCCCCAAAGGCCTATGTGATAAGTTCTTGTTCCTCAGCCCTCACCTCTATGTAGGCATGTTAGAATCATGCTTAAAGGTGGAGCTTTTGATAGAAAAGGGAGGGAATTGGCTAATATAGCCATTAGAAGGGCACTAAAGAAGAATGTCATTTTTTCTTATCGTTGTACTACCAAGGGCAAGTATACTACTTAATTTAATTTCTTGTTAATTAAGTAGTATTGTTCTCATTATATTTATCATACATAGGGGTCATTGGCTCCTCATCATGCTAAATCCTTCAAGCAAAGGATTTGGTGCTTTGGTTCACTTCATGGGGATGTAGACAATCGACCATAGAAATATGGTTGTTCGCCGTTTAGCTTACCACAAGTGTACGGGTTGCAAGTAATAGTATAGTGATAAGAAGAGTGTCGTCCCACAAGGACTATGATGGAAATGAGCTAATTATCGTAACCATGTTTCAAAACACAGCATCAATTTCGTGCATTCGTTGTTGGTTTTCTATGCGAATATGCCATAACGAATTGTCAAACATAAACAGATAGAAGTAGTGCTTTTTCATATGGTTTTGCTATGACTTTAGTTACAGCACCTCCATAGCAAATGCAGGCTTCTCTTCCATAATGTCTCTTTTCATCTTTTTCTTGCATTCTTCCTTTTCTTTCACATCTTCCCATGATCTTTGAGAGCTTTTGCTACTTGTCATCTTCCACCTTCAAGGTGAAGGACTTCATAAGCTCTTTAACTTTCACAATTAATCATAACTAATTGCATTTAACTCATGGTTTGACAAAAGTTTGATTTTGCTTATGTCCTATCGCATTTTCTTCTATAATCTCTTTATATGCACAATTTGAACCCAAAAATAAGTGATAAGAGAAGAAAAAGTGCTAGAATATTCTTGATTTCTATGAGTTAACAATGATCGAGCTTTTCAGTAAGTAAGTTGATGAATTAATTAGTTTACATATTTACTATAATGTGTTCCCTGACAGCTTCACTACAAAAAAATGTGATTTAGTAGCGGTTAAAAATGGGTATTAGTAGCGGTTTTAACCACTACAAACAACATTAGTAGCGGTTAGCAAAACCGCTACTAAATCGTATGTTGCAAGTAGTTTTGTAGCGGTTATATAAAACCGCTACACAAGGAAAATAACCGCTACATCCTTTGTAGCGGTTACAAAAAAACCGCTACAACATCCCCATGAACGAATTTTTTTTCAGAGATATTTTTAGCGGTTATATAATCACTACAAATATAAAAAATTGAAATTTTGAAGGCGGGAAAAGAAACATGACATTTTTTTCAATTTTGTAGCGGTTAATAAACCGCTACTAATTTTAAATTTTTATGAAATTTGTAGCGGTTATAAAACCACTACTAATTTCATGAAATTCAAATTTAGCGCCAACAAATTTAATTTGAGTTTAAAAAAGCGCGTTTGTTAGTAGCGGTTTAATAACCGCTATAAATATTTAAATTTATTTTTAAAAATACGATCATTTGTTTCTGTTCTTTTAATATTAAATTAATTAGTTTCTTTTTTTATTAGTTTATCTAATTTAGTTAGCTTATTAATAAATTAAAAGGATAAATTTAATTTAATTGGATTAGTATAAAAATTATATTAATAATATTATTAAGGATACGTAGGTAATAAGGAATTAGTATGTTGTCTAATATAATGTAATTGTGTATGAAAAATAAATGAAAATGAGATACAGCTGTAAAATATCTTAAAAAAATGGTGAGAATAAATTTTATATAAAGGAAAGAAGTATTGTAAAAAAAATAAAAAAACTTGTTACCATATGTGATCGTATTATTCAGCTCCTCTACTCATACAAAAAAAGTTGTAAATGAGAGAAAATGAAAGAAAGGTAAGGTGAAAAGAAATTGGAGAGTGTTTGAAATGAGTTGTGGTAAGGGTATTTATAGGGATCCACATACTATTTGTAGCGGTTAATGTATCAATTTTGTAGCAGTTTGTATTTAGTAGCGGTTATTTTTACTTTTGTAGCGGTTCAATAACCGCAACAAATATTATTATTACATCAAGACTGTGAAACCGCTACTTTTGTGAGGGTAAACTTTTCCGGTTGAAATCTGTCATGCTCATCTGGTCAAGCGTCTTCACGAATTCCCATATCGCATAAATCTTTCCTTGCTTGAAGGTGATCTTTTGTCTTGCCGGGTTTGTTAAGCAGCGTATACAGCACATTGTCGCAAACATTCTTTTCAATGTGCATTACATCAAGACTGTGGTGAAGTAAATTAGATCTCCAATATGGAAGAGTGAATAAAATACTTATCTTCTTCCACTACTGAGGCACCGAAGTCCTACGCGTCTTTTGGCGAGTTTGTGCTGAATCGTCGCTTTTTCCAAACTCGAAGTCAACATGCTCAAGCTGCTATAAGATATCTATACCAGACAAAGTCTGAGGTGGTCCTCTTTTTTCTGGTTTCCCATTGAAGTGATTTCGTTGCAATCTGAACTTATGTCTTCCATCAAGAAACCTCCGATGCCCCATAAAGCACCACTTTCGGCTGTGGGGAAGGCGTACTGCATCAGAGTCAAAATTGCAAGATAGACACGTCGACCCAAATGCACATTCCAACCAAATAATGTGCCAAGGCCAAGAAAATCACTAATTGTCCACATCAAGGCTGCACGCAAGTTGAACAAAGTTTTGCCGTAAGCGTCGTACGTTTCTAAGCCGACATTCCACAGGTCAAGCAATTCCGCAATAAGCGGTTGGAGATACACATAGATGTCATTGCCCGGTGCCTTTTTGCCTGAAATGATCATAGACATAATGAAAGGCTTTGTTTCATACACATCCAGGGGGTAAGTTGTAAGGAACTAAGACTACCGGCCAAATACTGTAACTTGTGCTAAGATTCCTGAAAGGATTGAAACCGTCGGTCGCCAACGCAAGCCGAACATTTCTGGGGTTAGTGGCGAAATCTGGAAAGTCGTTGTCAAACGTTTTCTAACCATCTGCATCCCGGGGATGTCTTAATTTACCTTCTTCATTGTTATCAACGGCATGCTACCTCATGTGCTCCGCAGTTTTAGACGACATAAATAATCTTTTTAGGCGAGGTTTTAAAGGGAAGTACCTGAGAATCGTTGCAGGTTTCTTCTTCTGCTTTTTCCCCTTCCGAATTGTCTTGTACCTCGATGTGTGACATCTCTTACAAGTCTCCCTACTGGAATCATCTCCCCAATACAGCATACAATAATTTGGGCATGCATCAATCTTTTGATAATTCAACCCCAACCTATTGATAATCTTCTTGGTCTCATAGAACATTGTGGGAATCTCAGCGTCAAGGAATGCATCTTGTAATAAGTCAAGCAACATCGACATTCCCTTATCTGTGATCCCACACAAGCACTTGATATGATACAATTTGATCAAGAAAGATAATTTAGAATATTTGTGACAACCTTGATATAAAGGATGATCTGCTTCATCCATCAAGCTGAAAAAATCCTAAGCTGCTTTATTCCTCATAAAAACGGGTTGAGAACCGTCCACTTCTTCGTTGAAGTTGTCACCTTGAAATCTAAACGCATCACGCACAGCATCATTCACAGGATCATCTTCATCTACTTGAACGCCTACTTGAGAACTTCAAGGAAGAGCATCGTCATATCTAATGCCGGCCTTCTCACCATGAACTGCCCAGAACGTATAGTCCTCAGGGAAAGGCTTCACAAGCAAATGTTCCTTCACAACATTTCGTGCATGCCACTTCTTGAACTTGCATCTTCGACATGGACAGACGATCTTGATGTTATAGCTAGCGTGAGTGAATGCGAAATCCAAGAAACTATTTAATCGGTACAAATATTCTGGAGAATTGCGCGGCAACCTGATCCATGATTTATCCATAGCTACTAGTGAGAGAGAAGAAAGTATAGAGAAGAAGATGAGTGAGTAGAGAATGACGAATGGCAATAACCTTACATTCTGAAATTCCAACGTTTTCAATTTTGTAGCGGTTCTAAAACCGCTACACTAACCGCTACAGTTCTTAAATATTTGTAGCGGTTCTACGCATAAAACCACTACTAATTTTCAAGCCGTTGGAATTTTGCACACATTGGTGGGAAATTCAAAATTTAAATGTTGAGTATTTGTAGCAATTATATGTATACAACCGCTACTAATATTAAAGCCGTTGGACAGCAAATTAAAAAATTATTTTTAATTTGTAGCGGTTATACATAACATAATCGCTACAAATGTGCACTAAGGTGGCAAATTTCAAAATTCAAATAATGAGTATTTGTAGCGGTTTTTATTGTAAAACCGCTACAACCATATATATTTGTAGCGGTTTCTATTGTAGAACCGCTACAGCCATATATATGGGTGTAGCGGTTTTTATTGTAGAACCGCTACAACCATATATATTTGTAGTGGTTTTTATATAAAACCGCTACAAATATATATATGCTTTATTTTTTTTATTTTAAAAATATAAATAATATTGTTTCAATTAATTCACAAATTCAGCAACGCGGTCTAATAATATAAATATAATTATGGTAAACACAATAAGAATTTAAGTTCTGAAATACAAACTTATATATATATATATATATATATATATATTTACAAATGTTTCAACAACAAATAAAAAAAAAGATGTCCTAAACTAAGTAGCTAGGGGCTGGTCATCTGGTGCTCCCTCAGATGAGGCTCCCTCAGGTGCTGCTGGATCGGGCCGCTGCGCAGAGTGGACCACACCATCATCATCAGCAGGAGCAGGAGGAGCAAGAGGAGGAGTAGGAGTTGGGACGACGTACCGAGGGACAGGGGGAACCTGTGGATGCGGCTCGTCCAGGAACAGGCGACTCCATGACCGCTCGAGCATGTTGTTTGCGATATCACGCCACTGTGTCTGCTGAGCGTAGATCATATTAGCCTGCAACTGCACTAAATTATAATAATAAAATTACTTACAATGGCCGCCTCTGCCTGCTGAGAGGTCGCAGTCCCGTCACGGTGTCTATGTGTTATGGCGTACAACTCCCCATAGTCCGTCTGACGGTTCTCCTGCTGTGCCTTCTTCTCCTAAAACAATTACAAAATTCAATTAATTAGTATTATGAAATAACCAGCTAAACGTCAGTGATATTTTGAAAAGTTACCAGCTCGCTGTAGGTGACAGCAAAGGTCTTCGATCCTGCTGTGTGGTGGATCGTCTGCTGCGCACGGATCCTGGTGTTCCTCTGAGAAAGCTCCTGAAAAAAAACACAATATTAAATATATTAAAACAATAAAAAAATTTAAAATTAATAAAGTTCAAATTAAAAATAATTAAATTGAAATTATAATTTAATAATTAAAAATTAAAAAAATTATATAAATAATCTAATAAATACATTACCTGCCCCTCAGCTCTCCTACTGAACTGGACGAAACCCGCCCAGTCGTTCAGCGGCACACCGTCCGGGACACTTTGATCAGCTGCTCCAGAGGCATCGTCCTATCCTTATCCACCCTGCGGAAGAGATGGTTCCTCCTATTCCTCCAGCCGTCACCCATCTTCACAAGGGTGTACCTCTTCCGGTTGGCCCGGACGGCAAACCGCAGCTGCAAAAAAATTATTTAAATATCATTAATTACAAAAATCCTATTCAAAAATATTAATTATTAATTACAAAAAATATTAATTACCTGAACCACCTCCTCCCAAGCTTGGTCCTTCGGCCCCTTCTGAACGTGCCTCCACGTCCTGAAGTGAAAGGGGAACCGCATCCAATTTGCTCCCAGGTCGTTCAGGAAGCGGTTGAACAGGTGACCCCCATTGTCGATAGGCTGGTTAGTGCCCTCATTCCACGGCACTATAACTCGCAGGGTCCGGTCCATGCTGTTCACACCGGCCACATCCAGCCTCCTCATCGACACGTTCCCCTGCTCATCTGCACAGATTACCGCACGTTAGATAAATTGTAATTCAAATTTAACATTTCGAATTTAAATAAATAATTTTTTAAATTCAAAAATTTATTTACCTTGGACCCGCACCTCAAACCCAGTGGACCGCGAAGACGACCCTCGTGGGTTGTTCTGCTCCCGAGCCTCCTCCTCATCGAGGAACTGCTCCATCTACCTAATCCCAATCAGGATCTCAAAGTCCTCCTCGTCGTAGTCCTCAACGCTGATATCTGACCCCCCCAAACTCAGGCACCTATGGTGCGGTCGTCTCCTGTGGGATCGTCTGTGGTGCCTGTGGTAGGGCCGACTCCTGTGGGGGGATGGGCTGAAATGCCGCGGTCGCCCTGCCTCCGCTCTGTCCCCTCCCTCTGCCCCCTGCTCGGCTGTTGCCACCCCGCAAAATCGGTCTGGGGACCTCAGGGGCCTTCCCCTTATCCTTTCTTGAAGCCATATCAACTGTAAAAATCCAAAAAAAAAAATATTTTAGTTACATTATTATGCAAAAATCTAATAAAAATACAAATACAAATAAAATACATGTTATATACATACCTCAAGTGCAAAAACTGAGAAATACTGTAGAAAAAACTCCTTCACAGACGTCTGAATGCTCAAATCTAAAAGAAATCACTCAGAGAAACTCTAGGAAACAAAATGAGCAAATGGAAAAAGGAGGGAGGTGGCCTCCTTAAATAGGCCAGCAATTTGTAGCGGTTATTCCAATAACCGCTACGTTAACCGCTACAAATCACCCAGGGCACCTTAAATTTGTAGCGGTTTTATAATAACCGCTACAAATTACAAGAACCTTTGAAATTCTATAGCGGTTATGGCCCATAACCGCTATAAATGTGGAGACTCCTGAAATTCTGTAGCGGTTATATCCCTATAACCGCTACAAATACCTGACGTTTGGCATTTTGTAGCGGTTTTGTTACTATAACCGCTACAAATAACCGCTATACTATTGGCGAGTCTTGGTCATGCCAAGTGGCAGGGAATATTGTAGCGGTTTGTTCTACCTAACCGCTACAAAAAAATGTTACTAATCTGTCACGCCACTTGGCGCGTAGCTTGCCGCTACAAATTTGTAGCGGTTTAGCTTAAAACCGCTACAAATACTATAATTTGTAGCAGTTTGATATAACCGCTACAGAATACCATTTTTTTGTAGTGCTTTTGGCAGTCATTAATTTCTTATTGTCTTGTTAGAGTTGTTTACTATTGTGTTGCAAATGAAGGCCTAAACTACCCCCCAGTAATTGGCCGCAGCTATAGATCCATTTACATGTGGAAGAAAGTATAAGGAATTCACCAATACACACACACACACACATACATATATTTCATTTGTGTTCCTATACTTGTCAAAGTTGGTTATTTGTTTTCCTTTTACATAAATGAAAGCAGAGACTGATAGATTTCATTTGTTTATTTATAGTGCCATGACAACTAGATAAGAGCTATGATTGTGGATACCGTGTCATGATGAAGTTCATGAAGGATATAGTCACCCACAATCCTACCTCAATTAATACTAAGGTGTGTGTGCACACGTGCACACGCACCTATCTGTGTTTAAGTTAAATTAGAAGTCAACTAATATATTTTTTAACATATTTAATTTGTTTTTACTTGCAATACTTTGTAGACAGATTTTGTGAGTAATATTTGCCTTGCCAAATTGAAGGAGTCATAGAAGTTGACTATGACTATTTTTCTTCAGTGGGTTGCTATAGAACAAAGCTAGCTAGAGTATCTAGTTTTTGTATAAGTTAGGTTCTTAGTTTAGCTATCTTAGATTTGAATATGATTATATTGTTTTAATTTGATGGATATGTTATTCTTAGTTTCCTATGTGTGTATATAATTTGCTAGAAATACGGATCTCTTTTTTGGTTTCTTCTTTATAGGCATTTGTATGTAATATGCATGGGGGCTGATAAAAAATGAGCCCTATTTAAAAAAAAATTGGTCGCCCATATTTCTTCACAGTTATTTGCTAATAACCGTAATATATTGAGACATATATCATGATTCTTTGAAACAATCGTGAAGTATCTAAAAGTATTTTATGGTTATAGACCAACATCCGTCAAATGAACTCCTCACAGATGACTAAATCTGGTGTCAAATACTTTATAGTTTAGCATTAGAACCGTAAAGTATTCTGAAATATATTTCGTGGTTCTTTGTGAATAACCATTGAATATTGTGTACTATATTTAACAATCATTAACTAAGAACTATGAAGTTTACATCAAATAAATAATGGTTTTAATTGAACAACTGTGAAATATAGAGCCCTATTATATTTTATGGTTGACAACCATAAAATATTAATATTTAGTGCTAAGATATTTAACCGTTGAAAACCATAAAATGTTGCTAAAAATAATCGTATGATATAGACAATTATGTAGTAATGCAAACCCACTATATATGGCCCTTTTTATCTTCTCAGCTAGTGGGACTAACTCTTCTCAACATATTTTTATAGGCTTTATTTCATCATAAATTCGGAACTTAAAAAATGATATTAAGTTTTGCTTAATACATGTAGTTTCTAGAAGAAAGTCCTGACACAACTTATTACTATTCTTCACAGTAACTTTAGTTTAACTAATTGGAACGCCCTTATTTATTATGGAAACTGTGTATCATAAAATTCATCGCAAAATCAACTTGCAATAGATTATTCTAACATTTGTCCAAAATATTGGTTTTCAGAGACCTTGTGAGATTCCCCAAAAGAAGTTGCAGCCAATAAATGGTGATATAGATCTGAACCGTTCATAAAGTGACAACAAAGATCGATCTCAAAGCTATTAAACAATCAGAAATAGTTGCATCTTAAACATTGAATTTATAATATGGAAAGGATTATCAGATTTCCAAGAAATGATTGATTTTGAAGTTCATCATCATGGTTTCTCGCTATGACAGAATCCCATTAACAGTGTGTTATGTTTATATAGTTTAAATATGTAGTGTGATGCACCATAAAGCTAAATTGAATTCGGCCCTGTTTGGTATGATGGAATTAGGGGTGATGGAAATGGAATTGAGGATCAATTCCATCATGATGCTTGTTTGGTATGATGGAATTGGAAAATTTTTCAATTCCATGTGGAAGCCAAATAGGCTCAATTCCACCCAATCAATTCCATCAAAATACCTAAGATTTGCAATTCCATGTAATCATTTCCATCTATTACCTTCCACTACCTTCAAAAAAAAATAAAAAATAAAAAATTGAAGAACATTTTGGTATTTTTATACAAAAATTAGATCTCATTTCCATGACATACCAAACATACTTTTAGTCCCCATTTCCATTTCCATATCCATATCCATTTCCATTTCCATCAAAATCAATTCCAGCGTACCAAACGGGCCCGAATTTCGTTTCGTGTATTGTATGAGAAAACGAGTTTGATATTTTCCCTACAATGAGATGAGTTTTATTATTACGGGGGTAAAATTTTTTAATCTCACTTGTAATCATAAATTGTAAATTCTTACCCTTCTAAATAAAAACTAAAAATACTCCCTTAGTTGTCACGCCCTTATTTCAATTTCACCTTTAGCAGAGTATCACGAAAAATGATATGCGGTTCGGTGGGCAACACAGGAATATCATAAATATACTGATAAAAAGTACTCGATTACAGAAATTTCCCATAGGGGTTCGTACATAATAATTACCATCATTGTAGCCGCACAGGGGCTACCAAGGTATCTAAACCCATCCAAGTGAAACGGAGACATCTTCCTGTTTTCGTTCCACTACCACAATCCCCTTGTATGGTTCTTTTCTTTGTTCTCAATGTATCTTCTATCTCCTCCTGTCTACATTGTTGTTAGGGGAAGGTGAGATTCGAGAGAATCTCAGTAGGAAAACAGTACCAATATGCATGTAAGATAAGTGCTTAATGCATGACATGCTTGCATTACATAAACTCATGTTTACACAATGACATATCTGCGTGCTCAATGTTTTGTGCAACAAAACTATGGCCACAGTATAAACAGAAACAAAGCTTCAATCATTCATATATGTTTCACATAATCAACCAAAGCAATAACATGCATCAATACATCAGGACAAATATCAAATACATGCAGGAGAGGTGAGTTCCCTACCTTAGACCTTTTCCACCTCGAACCGTGTGCTTCGATTCTCATGCCAATCCCTCGGGCTTTCAACTTGGTCTTAAAACGTCAAATGTACCAGTTTAGACACTTCCATAGTGTTTCTGGTGGTTATACGAGTCTATCATAAAAATTTCCCAAAATGCCCTAGGGGACCTGACCTGACCCCGCCGTACCCGATCCGACTGTACTTTTTTAGATATTTTGACATGGGCTATTCTTACATATTTTCATTCAAGGAATCCATTTCCAAACTCATAATTATCAAATTCATAGTCAAATTACAAAAATACCCTTGACAACCCTTATTTCAGGGTTTCAGAGGCGTTTTCGTAATTATGCTTTTTCGGGCTTTTCTAAAAAAGTGACCAACTATAACCCCACCTAATTTTCTCTCTTGAAATCAATGGAACCATCAAATCAATAAAAATTCAACTCTAAGGCTCTCTAACAGCCCTGGCTGAAATCCTCAAGTACTCCGTGGAAAATTGGGGTTTTGCGATTTTGGCTTCATAAACGCATTCGTTTCTACTCCTAACCACTTTATTGACTATTCCATTAGATTACAACTACCATTAAGACTCAATTTGGGAAGCATAACCCCTATGCCGTGTCATTTCCAAAAATTCAAACCAAAGACAATCCGACAAAATTTCACTGATTAAATTGTCCACAACAGCCAGAACAAGCAATATACGAAGGTTTGGAAGTTATCTTTCGCTTCCTTCTGCCTTTTCCAAGTATGGCTGAAAACCCTAGCCTTCACACACCCAAAGATGGCTTCCAAACCTTAAGTCACATAGAAGAGTAGCTTAGGAATGGAGTTATACTCGTTAGGAACCAATTTACCAAAGAAATCACTTACCTTTACAAGCTTTTTCCTCTCCTTCTCACTCTAAAAATCTCAACTCTTCTCTCTCTCTAAAACTGAACTTCACGTCAGTTATGGCTGAAAGAAGGAGGATGAAGTGCTTTTATGATATAGTTTATTGTATTTTATTCATTTGTCCATTTGTCCAAAATTTGGATTTTTACAAAATATAGGCAAATTTCTGCCCAAACTTTGAAAAATCATAACTAATTCTAGAAAAATCAAATTGGAGTGATACCAAAGGCTATAGAACCCTTATTAAGTCTAGTTTCAAGGAAAAATATAGGCTTTTGTTAATTAGAAGCACAAAATTCCCAGAATTTTAATCTTTACTTGCTATTCCAGAAAATTCACAGTTTGTCTGGGCTAACTTCAAAAATTCATACCTTTTTGTATATATCTCTAATTAAGTCATATGACCTATCAAATTAAAGCTTGGGATGTCTATATTCACCCTGTAAA
This sequence comes from Inga laurina, assembly GCA_963855925.1. NCBI lineage: Eukaryota > Viridiplantae > Streptophyta > Magnoliopsida > Fabales > Fabaceae > Inga > Inga laurina. The sequence goes on from OY979706.1 coordinate 32,600,087, forward strand.
ATTAAAAAAAAAATTCTCATCATTGGATCATACAAAATCACATGACAAGCTCACTGCCTCATAGGCGTTTTCACTGAAAACATAATTATATTCTTCAAAATTCACCATTTTATTTTCTTTAATGCCCTAAAGATATAAAGAATATTAGAGAATAAATTTGGGACATCTACTAAATCGGGGGTTAGCAGTCCGCTTAATTTACACTTATTACCAAGCCTCCAATCCCAAAATTCAGGATATTACATTGGTCCTTAACATATAGGGCATAATTGGAGAGTTGATATTGATCCTAGATGTAAGACTTATTTTACATATTTATCATTTTTTTCACAAATTAGCCTTTTGGTATATATTCCCACAACAATAACTAAGTAGGAGGCATGAGGAAAATTAAGGAAGATAATGTGGGTGCTTTAAATAAAAAGTCATATTAACTAATTTAACTAACTTTATTAATCTAATTAAATTAATTAATTAGGTCATACATTAAGGACTAGAGGAGTAATAATTATGGGTAAAGTTTAGGACTAATAAATGCCTATTATGAAAGGTGTGGAGTGGGAATTATCACATATGGCTTGGTTTGTTTGATCCAGCTCGTATTTAGTACCTTGAAACTGAAGCATAATAATGATGGATGTCATTTATGCTGCATGGAGGTATTGTATATACCAATATAAATATGAGTAAAGCTTAATAATATTGTATCTTATTATTACTTAACCTTGAAGTTTATTAATATTGTATCTTATTAGAATGAAATCTGTTGAAGATTGTTGGAAAAAAAGTTTCATATTGGAAAAAGCTGCGATTACACCAAAATTTTCAGTAAGGTTTAGATTATAAAGTGAAAACTTTATTTTATTACCAGAGGAACTAAAGTGAGGTGGATTTGAGTTGAAGCTAGCTGGAAACTAGCTTGGCATTGTGTCTCTACAATATATATACACTATACACACACACACACACACACACACACACACACATATTGAAAGAAACAAGACCTGAAGTGTATTTCTGTATGTAAAGAGACTGATCAATAGTGCAATTATGGTAAGGTTTTCCCCGAGAACATTACAGATGTATATAGCAAAGTGGCTAACCGACTTTCTTCATCTCTCACACGTGGTCCTCCCTTTCTTTTGATTATCTATACCAGCTTTTTTGTGATGATCTCGTGGTCCTCAAATGTTCTGTATTTTTTTAATCATCTGGCATTTGGTTATCACCAATTAACATTGATTCGGTTTCCCTCAGACAATATGAAATAGGTATTTTTTTATTTACAATATTCAAATAAATTAAAAAATTAAAAGGGCATTGAATTTCTGTCACTCGAACCTTGTATTGTGGTCCTAAACTATATATGTTGATTGGTTTTGTCATTTTTCATTAATGTGAACAGTAGCTTGTCATTTGTGTACAGTTTTTGAATCACACGCAACAACATCGGCTCTTGTTCTCTTCTTCTTCTTCTTTTATTTATTTATTTATTTTTTTTTTGTAAAAAGCACTTGTTCTCTTCTACTCTCAACTGAGTGTGATGACAAAATGCTTTCTGATTTGAGTGCCTCAATTTATATCAAATGCTTCTTCAAGGCATGAAATAGTGCTTAATTGAAATTCCACAGCTGGGTTGCCATTTTTTACCTGTGATTCATGAAATCTACATTAATATTATGGCTGTTTCCAACAATCTTTTTTTATAAGGTTAAGGTGCTTAAATAACCATGAACTATTTTCATGGTTATTTTAGCACTTTTGAAAATAGTTCATGGTTATTTAAGCACCTTAACCATTTTTTTATATTAAAATGATTAATGAACCACCAAATTGTGATGGGTGATTAGCATATAAACATTTAATATGTGTGTGTGTAATATGAGAAAGGTATAGAAAGTTTATTTACAAATTCTTAAAAACATAACTCATTATTTAAACTTTATGTAATATATTGAGGTCCACGCAGAGGTGAAGAGCAAATGTGGGCGCAGCGTATATATGGAGAGAAAAATTGTTTTCGTTCAACATAGACAGGTGAATTTTTAATTGTATGTTAAGATGTAAAAATTTCCACAAAGAATTCTATGAGGATCTACTGACAATTTTAAACTCAATTTTAGTGTAACTGACATTTTGACCATTTTAATAATTATATTTGTTCATTGTTATTTAATTGGTGTTTATTTGCCCCAGTATTTATTCATTCTCGTACCTGATTGTATCGTTTTATATATGAGGTAATTTATATTTATTTTTTTATACTGTTGTTCAATATAGTTTTTTTTATCACAAATACATAAAAATTATATTGTGAGTCTATAATTTTGGTTTATTATTTGTTGCAATTAATAAGGGCTTATTATTTATCCTTCTTAACAACTGATTGTTGTTTGTCTGGTATATTTAGTTATAGACAATAGTTTATTAGGGTTCAAAGTATTAGTTTAATTTGCTTTAGTTTTGGACATTAGTTTGACACTTTATTTTGTTAATATTTATAGTTTGAACTATGAATTTTATGAAACTTATTGTTTCAATTTGTCTATTTGAAAATATGTGGAAAAACATTTAAAAATTATAAAAGAGCTTAAAAACCAGTGGGCTGGCCTGAACCCACCTTTAAAATTAAAGGGTCAAGCTTGACAATGCTTTAGGAAAACGAGCTTTTCAAGCCCAATCATTTTAAGCCGAAGTTTGTCAAGGGCCACCCCTATAGAGCCAGATCGGCCCATTTTCCCATCTCTAACCTTATAAAGGTACGTATTGATCATATCGAAGGCACATAAAACTCCAATCCATAAGAGGTTGATTGTGAATGTCAGAAATATTTAAAATTTATTTTGAGTCTTGTTGCAATGAGAAAATATACGTGTTCCTATTTGTCCTAATTGCTAGAAACCTAAGCCACAATATATTTTAATTTGTCACCCACCATAGCTACATAACACTCCAATTTAAAACCCAAGACGTTACCTTGATGACTTCCTATTTCCTTTTCTCTCTAATTCCTAAAAAGGGATCAGGATCAAGTGTTAGGGCAAACGTGGAGGGAATAGGAATTACCAATGAAAAATCAAGCTGCTAAGGTTAGCACAAGAGATTTAGCAATCAACGAAATTGAACACTTGTTATTGACTTGAGAAAGTTTTTCCAAGTATTTTTTTGAAAAACCTTAGGCAAGCACATGTTTTCATTAAAAACGTCTATAAGAAGATTTAAATCAAATGTTAAGAATACGAGGGTGATAAATAATTCCAGTACCTATTTTATTGTTGAAGTCTAAGAACCATATTTTTTTAATTAATTTTTAAGTTTTAAAATATTTTTTCAAAGTCTTACTACACATCAAACATTTGTTTGGCTCAAATTAGTTGAAGTCACTAGGTCTTTTACTTGATCATATTTTTTTAAATAAACCCTCGTGAGAACAATCTTTATTACATGACACGACTAGTACACTGGTGATATATATGAACAATGCCTCCACCTGGTGTTTTAATCTAAGTGATAGTTTTGTTGTATCATTTTCAAATTTTTTCCTATTCTATAGAACAATATTTAATAGAATTTTTTGTTTCTTGAGTTTTAACACGCTTTCTGTACGTCAGTTTTTATTCTCATATTTATTAGATGATAAATATTGGGGAAATAAAAAATGACACTAAAAGACCAAGATTTTTGAAAAGAAGCCAACTAAATGGAAATGCATTTACTTAGCCGACACGTAATTCAATCATAAATTGCTGGAGCTAAGTTGTAATTAAATTCAATACATTTAGTAGTAAAAATCAAAAGATTAGTTATCAGGCATGCACACTACTACAAAAATTACGATGTATGATGGCTATTATCTGTTATAAATAACAGTTCCGAACCGTTAAAATATGCAGGAGCCATCTAAGCTTGGTGCAGATACATATGGATCCAAAATGTTATTTATTCTGGACCTATTATAATAGTTATAATATAACACCCGTTATGTATGGAAGCTTGGTGATGCCATGATATGCCCATTGCTGTGATAATAATTAATGGGCACAAGTGAACAACTATTATAATATATAGTAATGCTTGCATAATATGTAACGGTTCCACTTTAACAACCGTTATATATATTTGACATAAATAATGGATTTTAGATAACAACCATGATTTATGGAAGCTAATTTTTTTAAAAATAAAATAAAATGGGGGTGTTTCTACTTTTGATATCCCCCTACATATATATTTGTACAGAACAAATCACAATATATATTTACATTAATTCATATACAGCTAATGCAAAATATCAGAATATAATAACAGTCATTCTTGTACAAGTATACACTATTAAAACTAAAACTTTAAAATAGACAAATCATCAATATCTATAAATTTACAGTCATTCTATATGTATTTACTCTCCTACTGATGTTTCATAGATATGATGTCACCAACTCTTTAGCAACTTCTTCCATTTGTGAGTTGCTAAACATCATGCTAGAGGCATCAAAATACTATACACAAAAGGAAACAAAATGGAAGTTAGATATTATAATATATAGCCAATCAAATGTATATATGAATAAATTGAGCATATAATACACCTTAGTTGTATCAATATTTTTAGGACCGTGGGTAATGTAACATCCCAAATTTCAGTCACCAAAATTCCTTTGCACCTTGTGGCAATAAAAGGAATAAATGGTAAATATTGACACACTTGAAATGGCCAAACAGTGCAATAAGAGGCCACATGAATTTTGAGTTACAATAAGACATAAAATTTATTTTGTGTTTTCATAAAAGCCCATTATTGGACAATTCATATAAATCCTTTTGCGCATTGGATTTACGACTATGAGCATCCAATGGTTCCTAAGTATAATAATAGACCACACTAATTCAATCAAAGTTAATGATATTCCTACCCTTGAACGTAAGGCGCAAAGAAGTAAGTGTCAGTTTTGTCTAACACCCTCCTAATGAATTGATCCCCTAGAAACTTCGCATGCCATTGCTTGACATCTTCCTTCATGTTGTCACCCTGGTTATTGCTTTGGTTAGGGCGGATGAACTTGATCTTGTCTTGGAGGCCACGGGGGAAGAGTTAATTATGGTATAGGTACCTGAAATGTAATCAAAGTTCTAAGTAGCCAACTATTCAATCACAGTTAAAAAAATACCTTATAAAGAAGTTAACAAACATTGAACTTGCTATGTCCTTGCTCAAGATCTTAGAAACAAGCTTTTCACTTATAGCTTCCACTTAGTTTGGCTGGTTAAAGACCTCTATCTCAAATGTGATCATTAGAAACGGGTCTGAAGCAAAGCACTTGTCAGCGAACTCCTGGAGGGACTACTGGGTAGATTGACCAATAGTTTTATTCTATGAAGAAGACTTCTTCTCGGATTGATCATTGGGGTAGGATGCTTCCTCTTCTTGGACGAAGTAGGGGTCTTGTAAGTGGGGGCTTGAATAGATTATGGGTCTTAGAAGTGGGGGACTTGGACTTATCAGTGGGGGGCTTACACTGATTGTAGAGCTTGGACTTGATAGGCTGACTTCTTTTGAGTAGGGGGCTTCCATACTCTAAGTAGACGACGAGGCCATGAAATGATGTTGCCCATAGCCCTTCCCACTATATCTGTGTCTTTAGTGGGCACATGGAGCAGATAGCTAGGGTTGATGTTGGTGTTGATTATGTAGCCAATTGCAACTGTATGGTGTCTAAGGCTATCAACAATACACTCAACATCCACCAAATACTCAGGTAGATCATAAGGGGAAATGTGCAACTGCCTCTAGTACTTAGGTTGTCATTTCCCCTTGCTACTTCATAGAACACTCCTTCATCAACTCTTGTATGAGAAACTGTATTTGTTCCTGCATTTCATCACACTATTTCTGGAGCTTTTCATACTTTTCATCCCTATTTTTTAGGTTGATGCTTACCATAATATTTTGTCTTGGCCAATCCAAAGCCGACACCCCTAAGAAGATCGAGATTATCAGGTCCCAACATCTTGACCAATATGTCCTCTTCCACAGAAAGGAAGCCACCCTGTGTTGTAACTTCTTGGGGCATGGCTTGATGTCCATTTAATAATAAAGTTAGTATTGATAGTTAATTGAAGACATTACTTCTATAAATTGGGGATCAATATTAATACTTATCATTTTATCAATGACCTCCTTTACCTGAGAATTGTCATAATAGCCATCTTTATTTTGCCTTGCTACCAACCAAAGTTCATGACAAGGAGGTCTACCACCGTCCCCACTCTCAGCATCCACCTTTTTAGTAATTAGAGCATACCATATTCACCCTCCCTTGTAAGGATACTTATTGTTCTTCTCCCTCTTCCTATTCACCCAGCTTATTAATTCCTATGAAAGCACACAACACTCGAGTTAATAGTAAATAGTTACATGTATGTCTTATGAATTGCGAATAACAATTACTTAGAATGTCGGGTCGTGACATAAGATGACAACATTTCTCCAATCATCTAGTTTGATAGTGGACCTAAGATCCACAAGAATTTCTGTCTTATCAGCCTCTTTAGCATTCTGCAAATACGCCTTCATCAATATATGACAGAATATGCATAGTGATTAGCCATCCTTCTTGATGACTAATTCTCTGATGTAATTTCCATCTGCATGATATGCAGACTACAAAGCACACAATTCAAGTTAACATTTTTTACAAGTACATAGCAAGTAATTAGCAGGCAAATATACCTTACCCTGACATTGTCCTAAATAACTTCTACGTAAACTTCCTATACATGACACCAGTTACCCATCATGATAGGAACCGTCCTTGCCGTTAAACCAATATAGCTGATGAAGTATGACGGATGAAGAGGTTGATTTTCATTGTTCCATGTCACCTTAAATCTTCTCCCCATAAACTTTGCTTTGTTCACAAAAGTCTAGGTGTATCAGCCCCTCCTTACAATATCCCGTACTCATTCTAACACCTATTGTGAGGTCTCGTTTCTAGGTTGCTTAGTAACAATATTGGTACAAGTGGGAATAGCGGTACTAGGAACATTGTCAAAACTAGAGGAACTATCAGAATTAGGGAAATTATCAATGCCATGGGAAGTAGAACTAGTCATTTTAACTAGAAAATAAAACTCATTCAGTTAGCCATATGGAACAGAGCAATGGTGTTTTTCAGAAAAAACATGAGACACAACTAAGGTTAAAACCTACCTAGGCAAGACGAAGTAAAAAATAAGGAGAATGTGGAATGCAAAATGGAGAATGCGAATGTCAAAGAGAAATCATACCTTAAAATAAGAAGAATAGAGCATGCAAAGGAATGCGACCTAGCTAGGGGTCCGAAGCAAAAAAGCAAGTTAGGGCAATCAAAGTGACTCACGTGGCTACCAGACCAAAGTTCAAAGAAAGCAATGGAGGATGTGGTTCGCCTATATGAGACTAATGATGGCCGAAAAAGTGAACCCGAGTTGTGAGGTTCTAAGGATGGTGGGCAATGTTCGACCAAAGACAAGTGCATTAAGTGTTATAACTTAAGAAAGTGAAGAGGCGTGAGATAGCGAGTACATGTTTTAAAAGACTTGACGAAACTTGCTCACGGTTATAATTTAGAACCGTTAAGAAATGTGACCTTTTCTTATGGTTCTTAATTTACAACACAATGAACCTTTGAATGAAAGTTCATAGTTTTAAATCACAGTCATTAGGTTTCGCAAATGGTGACGATGATTTCTTAATAACCATTAGGTATTTGACATGGCATTCTAAAAAGTGACAAGTTTTACATAATAACTGTAACTTATCTTACCTTTTTTTAATAATTTTTAAAGTTTATTATTCAACCCTATAGTATAATAAAAAAATTAAAAAAAGAAAATAAGATTGTGAATAAACGAGAGTACAAATGAGAGAGGTCAGTTCCCTATTGCTGCTCTGTCCATGCATCCTTGCTCTCCCATGTAATCGATGAAGAACAAAAGTCAGAAGTTGGAATAGAAGTGGATGGCTAAATGGGTTTCACAGGTTATCTAGAAGATCATGTCCTTTGGAATGGAAAGGGTTATGTTGTAGACCCAAACATGTTGGTGTAAATTGCCACGATTAACATAAGTAACGATTGTTTACTAATAATTGTGAACATCCCTTAAATTAATAACTATTTTTTTTATTAATAACTGTGAAGAGAGAATTGGTTTTTTTTTAAAAAAATATTTTTGGGCTACATTGCCGTAAAAATTAATTATTTTTAATATTCAAAAATTAAAAAAGCAATAGAGGTTTTCAGTCATCACCACTACTACTATCTTCCTCCTCCTACCCCTCCCCCTCCCCCTCACTCGGCACATCACCGACATCTGAGGAAGAAGATGAAGGGTCTGATTGGAAGTGATCATATATAACCTGATTGTGATGAAGGATGAGGTCCAACTTTCTATTCAGACTATCGGCATGTATAGCGAGATGCCTTGTGGAGAGGTAAAGGCCAGCCAACATGTGTAGTAGAGCCTCTCTTTGACGAGGAGGTAGAAGAGGAGGTGGTGGAGGAGGAGGGGGAGGAGCTTGTGGAGGTGGTGGTTGTGGTGGAGGCGGTGGTGAAGAGGAGGGGCTTATGGAGGAAGAGGATGAGGAGGAGGAGGGTGAGGATGACGAGGAGGAAGGTGAGGATGAGGAGGAGGAGGGCAAGCATGTGGAGGAAAAGGAGGGCGAATGGAATTAACTCTCTGGCGTTTGTCCATGATGAGAGAGAGAAAGATGAGGTTATAAAAATATGCTTTTCAGAAAAGTATTAAGAACAAAATGAATAGGTCAGTATAAATAGAGTTGAATACTTTGTTCTAAAGTATATTTAACTTAGGAGAATTAGTACTTGATGTCAGATCAAACAATGTTTTGAAAATATGCTTTTTAGATTTGTTCTTTAGATGACGGTTGTTTATTCTAAAATGTCATTTTTATCGTTCATACTTTACGGTCAATAGATATAATTGTTATGTTTGTGTTTTTGCTAATGTAAGGTTGGAAGACGATCATTTGTAAAGGTTACATGATGGTTGTTTCGAAAGAATCATCATTTTTGTCACTAAATAAATGACGGTAATTAACTACAACTATTATTTTTGCATTTTTGTGAATTCCATCTCGCAATACATGATAATGTGTATAATTAATTGTTACTTTTAAGCGTTATATATCCTTATGTGGCCTCCGCCTCGATATACATGACATTTATTAGTTGTAATCTATATATATTAAGTCTTATAAACGCGCAAATATATAGTAGTGATGTAAATATTAGAAATTCAAAATTAATATTATTGAGAAAATAAGAACGTGTTTGATAAATTATTATCACCACCCGCCTTAACCTTAGCATTTTCTATGCATTGTCAAATTAGTTTGGTAGATTAATGTCACAGGATGAATATATATATATATATATATATGAATGCTTTTTTAACAACCTAGAAGTTTGATTAGAGAAGGTAATTAAATCCATGAGAATTATTAGGAATCCCAATAATGGACACAGTTAATTTAAGAAATCCTCTTCACTATTCATCAAACCCCCCCCCCCAAAACCCCAAAAAAAACTAACACACAGACAACTTTATTTAGAGGAACATATGAACAAGTACCTATGAAATAGAGCGCTATATTTATCTTTCGCATTCTGTTTTACCCACAAAACATCATTGCATCGTTGTCTAGTCCTTTCATTGTGTCACCATATGCTTACGTTTTCTCTAATAATTGTCTTCAGTAATTAAGCTGTTACGACTAGCACGAGCTCAAAAAAGGGAGAGTACACTTTAAAAAAACTGGCTTGTCGGATGAGAAAGCCCTTAAACTTATAAACCGCATTTTACTCATGAGAGTTCTCATAAATGCTATGTCAGTAACTCTTTTTGTGAAAATCGGCCTCTCAATAGTAGGAATTGGATTAGGTACCCATTATTTTGATGGGCACCATAAGCTCAGTAGATCTGAAATGTCCAGATGTGATACGAAATCTAAAATGATTTCTTTACTTTAAAAATTGTCAATTGAAAAAAAAAAACAATAAATTTGGATGGTAAAGATGTGATGAACTTATGGTGCGCATCAAAATGATAAGCATTCATACTAGTTCCCTCAATAAAAGCACCAATATTACTAGTCCAAGCCAAAAATGAGATCTCAATCCTAAAAATTTAGTATGTTTGGTATAAGTGCACTTTAAACTTATAAACCACACTTTACTTATAAGAATCATCAAAGTAAGACTCAAACTCCCTATAGGCAACCCTCTCCATAAAGATCGGCCTTTGAACCAAAGCGCAAAACCCACATATACTTCACTTGTGTGCCTCTTTGATCAAACGAAAAACCCAATCATTACGTGCTTCTTTAAATTAATCAAACAAATAGTTACAGCTTCCGGTTACTATATCAAATTTGAAAGTATAAGGAAAAGGCAAACTGTAATTGTTCAAGTTCCTTCAATCTCCACGTTTTTTACAGCTGTCTCCAACAAAAACCATAGAGAAAAAGACAGTTCAAGATCTGATTAGAATGCTAATCAGTGTGGTTGTTTCCATGTTATCTTGAAAGTTGCAAAATCATGTTATGAATTGGGAAGGACACAATTGATGTTAAATAACAATTTTTCAGTTATGAAAACATTTTAGAAAGTAGATGCATGTTGGTTTTCGAAAACAATTTTTTAGTTTTAAAAACAAAAAACCTTGCTTGGTTATTAATTTTTAATTAAGTGTTTTGTGAAAAAATAGAAATATGTTTTTGAAAACAAAAGATGAACAATTTTTACATGTTTTATTATTTTATATTTCTTGTTTTATTTTTTAATTTTTCCTAATTCTCCTTTTCAGCCTGGCTACGCTTTTCACTTTGTTTCTCATGCTCACGTACAAAATCTCTTAGGACCCGTTTGGTTAAATCACATTGTATGCATACACTGATAATCATGATTGTATTACTAAGATAAAAGTGTTTGGTTGCTCTTTAACATGATAATGATGATTACCAAAAAAATAGTAATCCTCATTCATACCTCTCATCCTATGAATACTCATTACAACCCATTGCGTGATTGAAAAAGTTCAATTTACCCTTTTAGTTTCATTTGTCTTTGTTTTATTTATCTCATTTCACATGTCACACCATGCCACAACCGTCGCCACCACTACCTCCTTCTCCTCTACCTCCGTCATTGACACCCTCGCCACCACCGCCCCCGTCACCTCCACTACCCCTCCTCCTCCTCCACCGTCGTCACCACTACTATCTCCTCCTCCACTGCCGTCGTCACCACCCCACGTTACCGCCAACACTGCACACCACTGCTGTCACCTCCACCATTATGGCTACAGCCACTAACTCCTCCTCCTCCCCCATTGTCGCCATCACTAGCCCACGTCACCGCTCCACCATTATGGTTGTCGCTGCTACATCCTTCTCCTCCTCCACCGCAGCCATCACCACCCCTGCCACCTACACCGTTGCCACTGTCGCCACCACTACCTCCTCCTCCGCCGTCACCTTAACATTGTTGAGGCCACCACTTCCTCCTCCTTCTCCATAGCTGTCATTGCCACCCCTGCTGTCACCACCTCCACCTCCACTATTACCTTTGTCGTCACTACTACCTCCTCCTCTGCCGCGATTGCCGCCACCTCTACCATTGTTGTCGTCACCACCACTACCTCCTCCTACTCCATCATTGTTGCCACCACCTCCACTGTTGCCTCACCATCACCACTACCACCTCCTCCACCATTGTAGCTATCACCATCCGCCACCTCCACCGCTACATCACTGTTACTATAGCCTCCACCACCACAACCATCGACATCAGACGATCCTCAACCAGATAGCGTGACAGTTATTATGAGGCAACTTAATGGCTCTTAACTATTTTTTTTACAAAGATTACATTAAGGGTAAAATAGACTTGCATGATATATTAATTTTAAATAATTATTAAAAAAAATAACTCATTGCACCTTGCTTAAAAATCAAACCAAACACTACCCCTGTAATTAATATTGCATTGCACTGCACTGCAGGGTGTAATGGGATCAAACCAAACAGATTGGAAGCCTTGCATGCCATTGCACTCTCCACTCTATCTCTCACATGCTCTTAGTTCTCTAAGTTGATTTTAAGAACATTTGTTCCAAACAAATTTGCATGTTGTCTTGGTTCCAAATGCAATTCTTTAAAACAATTATCCAAACTTATTTTTAAATTTTCAATTTTAAAGAGAAAAAAAATTATAAAACTATTCTAAAAGCATAAAACAGAAACAAATAAGGCCTAGTTTTGATATTGAAATTTCGAAGCCTGAATAGTAAATCAAATCCTAATATTTCAATATTCTCTCATGAGACGCATCTCAATGGTCTTAACAATGTCATTGGACCATACTCACTAGGAAGATCTATGTTAGTTTGTTTCATTTTCTCTTTAACAATTATCTAGTATTTAATATTATTGATAATTTAATATTATTTGCCAACCTAAATTTGAGTACTGTCAAACTATTTTTCTTTTGGCCAAAGAGTACTGTCAAACCTCAAATAAAGGATAGGCTGCTATCTCAATATGAATTTTGAAGAGTTTGTTTTTTTCATTTTTATCCAACCTTTATTACTTAAAGAACATTGATTGTTATTTATCTCCATCTTATTCTTGTAGAATCGCTGCTAGATGGCTGGATTACACAACAACATGAACTGGGAATATTTTCAAGTCACAAATTGGCAAGTTCATGAGGAAAACTAAAAAATAGTAATGGAGTTACCTATTTGATATTTTCACTGTAACTTCTACAGCTTTTACTGCACAAGATTTTTACAGATACAATGATGGATTTCTGCAGTATCTGGCATGCTTGATTCCAACATAGAACTCAGACTACTGATCTTCCAATTTTGACTAGTACTACAAATTCTTCTTGGTATGACACTGTTTTCCCCATCTGAAGATTCTGGAAAGAACCCAAACAATATATGAAAAGTAACAATCTTAATAAGAAAGAAACAGAGCCTTCCAACATGGGTTTTTGTTATTGAGCTTTTGCTTATCAGATCAGGCCATCAATCTAATATGAATGAGTCATGAATCTGAGTTTGATCCATAGAGAAAGTGGCACAGACTACATAGTACTACTTACAAGACTATACACTGAAAAATCTGAAAGATAATACATATATATAAAGAATCTTAGGCTACGAAAGATCTTTACAATTTGAGCTGAGCCATATCAAACCAGATTTGCTCAAATGCTTTGACAATGAGCTCATGGTATTCACTTGAATTAAGTGAAAGATAGCAAGCAAGTAAATCTTCTAAATCCTTTGACGCCCTTATGTTGTTCTCCATAATCATCTCCAACATTGAATCCCTGAAGTCTCTCTGTGGATCAAATGAGGACTTTACTACTGCAAAACCCTCTGGGAATCCTGCATTATTCCTTGAACCTTTGACACCCCTTCTTGCAGAAGCTTGGACTTTTCTGCTTACCAGCTTTGGAGAATTGACTCTGAGCCTAATTCCTGTAGAAGAAGAATTAACTGATGATTTTCGAGAATTATGACTTGATCTTCGATCTCTCTGAGTTGTTCTAATGCTCTCTTTCGTGCCAGTTTTGACAGAATGTGACTTGGTTGAACTTTTCAACTCGGTGGTGGTGGTCTTAATGACCTTCTCATCATCATCATCATCATCTTCCTCAAAATTTAATGGCTTTGTTAATATTGGAGGAAGATCCAGCTCTGAAATTGTTTCAAACCCACCAAGCTTCTCAGAATTCCCTTGGAAGGGTACTTCATTGTTCATGTCAATGATGATATCATTGGTAGAAGAACTAACTCTACAACTGCAATTTGAGGGTAACCCACTGAGTATATCAGGAGGAGGAGGAGCTGAAGCAGAAAAACTATGTTCATCATCACACTCAGATTCAGATGAAACAATATCATCATGAAGGTCTGATTCAGAAGAACTCTCAACAGAGGAGATATAGTAATCAGGAGATTCAGTTTGATTATGATGATGATGATTGGGTTGAGGCCAATTATTAGTGGAATGGCAGCTAGAAGTTGCAGAAACAGAGGAAGAAACAAGTGTGGGAGAAGAAGAAGGCTTGTAATAAACTGTTCTTCTCCTAGCTTTTCTCTTGGTTGAAGAAGACCTTCTTGGTGAATCCGTGAAAGGAATCTCAGAAGCTCTAGTAGTACTGAAAATGGGAGAATTGTACAACTTACCAGGTCTTTTACTACTCATTTCACTGGGGAAATAATTCGTACACCTTGGCTGCGATCTCTGAGATGTCACTGAACTTGCCTTGTTCTTATTCTTCTTCCTTGATCTGCTCATGTCTCTGAGCTTGTAAAACCAAGCATTTGGTATCATATCAGAGAATTTGAACCTGTGATTACCCATTTCCTCAAAGAAACTCTGTTCTCTGAAACCTTAATGGAAGAAAGAAGATGATGTAAAGAGAAAGGAAGCAAGTTTGTATATAACAAAGAAGAGAATGGAAAAACAAAAGAAAATTAGAGAAAGAAAAAAAACTAAAGTTGGTGGTCCAGAAGAAAAGTTTAGAGCATCAAAGCAAGGGGACCAAGTATGTCCACCAAATGACTTTCTCATAATTACTAAACAGGCAACATGCAAAAAATAAATAAATTAATTAAAGGGTCTTTTACTTCTTTTCGTGAAATCACAATAACAATTATGGGTTTTCTTTATTCATGCTTCATGCTCATCTCAATCTATCATTATTTCTATAGGTAACAACTTTTCCATATGTCGTTGATGAGCCTTTCAACTTTTCGTAACACACACACTACCATTCTCTCTGCATTTACTCATATTTCATCATTTTTGTAAAAGAGGGTGCCAACTTACAATTTAGAAGCTTAATAAAACCTTAGTCAACACTTAATGTCTCAAAATAAGAAACGGATTTAATGTTTTTTTTTTTTGGTTTTTAATTCAATATTGTTGGGCAAAAATCTTGCCATCTGTTTTGATGGGACGGCGAGTCTAGCACCATGCCATCCTACATGCAAAAATTTTACAATTCATGCGAGTTGACCTGATTCTATTCAAATTATAGTTAAATCTAATCAAAATTACTAAAAGTATACATTTACTCCTCTAACATTATAAAAGGATTCAATATGGTCCCTTAATTATATAAAATATTATTTTTATCTGTAACATAAAAAGTATTATTCTCAGTAATCTAATCCTAATATCGTTAGTTTCAAACTATTATATTTTTTGTGACAATTATTATTATTTTAAAAATTAAACTTAATATATAATCATTTGAAATTTTTTTGTTAATATTTAAAATTTCAATATCAGCATTTTTTTAACAATATTAAGGTGAAATGACTAAAAAGACATTTTATAAAAATCAAAGAACCAAAAATAAAACTTTGTATGAAGTTAAATGATTAAAGATACATTTTTACCGTATAAATTAGTAAGGCCCCTGCATGAAAAAAAAAAATTGTAAGGCCCAGTATGAGTTCCAAAAATCTATTAATACGAGGGAAAAATCAAATCGACAAGATTTTTTCAACAAATTTTAGAAATATATAATGATTTGAACAAAATTTAAATGCATCAAAGTGCATTAATTAATACAAGAATTAAGTTGCATTTATAAGAGTGTTGCATGCATGTCTTGCCCCATAAATGGGTAGATGTTTTGAAGTTGAAGATTCTACCAAAGTGTTCCCAATCAATCTCAATCAATTCCTAAGCAATTATTTTCAAGACTCATCAAGAATTTGAAATTAGTCAAACTATAATCATAAGTAAGAGAAAAATAATCAATTGATCAGTAAATTAATTAATACTCCTACTTTAATATGAGATATCTCCATTTAATTTTGGGTTAAGATGTATCCTATGTAATGACCCAATTTAGGATTAAGGGTTAATTATGTTAGCAGTGATGTAATTATTGTTAAATCCAATGTGAATGTGTTTTAGTCAAAGCCTAAGCTTCATATTTATGCTTAAATGTGGGTAAATGTCTAAATGGATTGAATTATGTGGGAGGATGCCTAGTGGTGTTTTGGAGTGGTATAAATGAATTTGGAAGTGATTTGAGTGAAATTGCCATTGTCAGGGGCAAAAAGAGTAAAATTGGAAAGTTACCGAATAACTGGATAGTTACTAAAGAGGAAACTCATAGGTAACTTGAGATCTATGGTTATGATTTGTTGAGCAAGGGGTAGAATTGTATTTGAATATGCATGTGAGCTCATAATTGGGAGAATGGGATGATGACACATGGCAATATGAGGGCCATTGATCTTGGTCAAAATGTCAAAAGTTTTCCCTCTCTCCTCTCCTCTTCAAGGTTGGCTAGGGAGCTTTAGGGCAAGGGAAAATCTGATTTTCTTCATCATTCTCACTCTCTCCCCCATCCTCCATTGCCGTCCAAGCTTGAGCAAGAAAGAGAAAGAAGTTTGAGCTCTAGGTGAGTATTTGACCCTAGATGCTAAGGTGTCCTTTATTAATCTTGCTCATAGTGTTAAGAACTTTATTCCTATGATTTCAGATTTTTGATTGGTGGTGTTTGAGAATTGGTGAAAATTTGGAAGTTGTGAAATCAAGGAAATCACTTTGAGAGAAGAAAGAGGTAATCATTTGATGCATTTTGGTATATTTGTTATGATTTTTGGTTAAGTTTTGTAAATTCTGGAATTTTTCCCTGAATATGGTATCAATTTAGAATGTAGGAATTGTATAGAGTCTTATGGTTGAATTGGTAGCCTATTGTGCCTTTGAGCTACTAGGGTTGGTTTGGAAATGGGAAGTGGAAATTTTGATGATTAAGTGTTTTGGGTGTAATGTAGAGACGTGTAATGTAGAGACCCAAGAGCAAAATTGTTGTTAGGATGTGATTCTGAGTGTTTTAAGGTTACTAATATTGGAAATTGTGCCCTAAGGGCCAATCATTATACTTTGAACATTATTATTTTAATGAAATTTCTCCATTCTATTATCATATTATTTGCATGTTAACTGTGATAATTGTATCCTTGGATAATTCATGAAGATTGTCTTAAAATGTCCCTGGTCGGTCATCTATACAGAAGCAGAGATGAAACAAGACCAGTATGACTTTGATAAGATATGGAGATATGAATCAAAGTCTTAGGCACTTGTAAGAGTACAAGTTGCTGGACCAACCCACTATGAGAAAGCTACATGGATCAAGTCATAAGCTTTTCTCATATATAACCACGTCACAATGCCCTTAGACCTTAGTTGAGAATGAGCTTTGGTATAAGTTTTGAAAACATTGGGATCAGTTTTGGAAAATCTGGGAAGTTATATCAGCTGCTGCATTTTTGGCTTCTTATAATCCTCACTCGAGTGAGGAGGGGTCTCACTCAAGTGCAGCAGTATATTTCCCTTTTCCTTTAGCATTTCTATGGTGTTTAGTGGTGTTCTCGGGTAGAATGCAAGAGTGCACTTCCTCGCCCGCGAGTGATATGGGTTATCACTTGAGTGATCATGGTTTTACTCAAGTGTAGAGGTATGTTCATTTTGAGGGTTGCTCTTGGGCAAACACTCACGGGCCAAGTTCTAAGGGTGTGTCTTGACACTCGCAAGTGTTATGTGCTCACTCGAGTGCCAAGGGTAGTACTCAGTGAGCTTCCTCCCCTAAGTTTGTTGTACTCTCAGGCAAACACTTCTTGTGCTTCACTTTTTGGGACTCGAGTGATTTTGGTGTCATCACTCGAGTGCAGTGAGCACTTTCTGGCCGTTGGTATTGCTCTCTGCCAAATACTCGCGAGTAAGAACCATTCTCACTCGAGTGCAAGTCTTTCATCACTCGAGTGAGGCTATCTTTACTCGAGTGAGTCAACTCAAAATTAGTGTTTTCTTTCGAAAAAGGGATCTTTATGGTAGTTTTTCCTAACCCATTAGGCATATGTCTAGGCTTTTAAGAGCATCCTAAATAGTTCTAATGACAACTAACTCTAAGTTTTTTGGAAATAAGTAATTGGAATAGAGTTTTAATCCACCATTCTTGGCATTAGTTATAGGATTTGACATTTGCCGGACTCGTGAGCCCACTGTGCCGAGGAACATTAGGAAAGAACAAGGTAGTGACTTTTTCTCTTATACTATGTATAAAGCATTTTATGTATGTTTGTCATGCATTGTGATACATTGTGATGCATTGTGATTCTTTGAGATTATAGCGAAAGCTGGCATAGTGATTACAGTGTAAGCTGTTGCATTGAGATCACAGCAAAAGCTGACGCATAGTGTTTATAGCTATGAGTGTTGTCGTATGTGGCATGAGCCATATATCAATGTGATGCTGCTAAACATGATCATATATGATATATGTCTATACACTGTATGAGTGATTTGTTACTACTGGGATTCTCTTAAATCTCATTCTTTCCATTGACTAACATTTCAGACAGAGTAAGTGGCTCAAGGAGAAACGAACCACCAGGAGCGGCTAGGACTTAGTATAGATGTGTAGTTTGAACGGTTGGTTATCACTTTTGGATGGGATTACTGTATATTCTTTTTGAGATGTAAATAATATTGTGAATATGGTTGTGTAATCCCCTATTTAGGAATCTTTAAATCCTTTAGTATATAAATGAAACCCAGGGGTTGCTGGGGATTTTTTCTGTACACTCTGATATGTATAAATGTGATATAACTGTACAGGTAATTATATTCAATATTTGAATGTGATACCAGGATAGAGAAACATTTTGGAAAGATTTTTGAAAACCCTCCCATAAGGAAGGGAGTTTAAATGAGTTTTGTTTATCCATTGGTCCCCAATCCATTTTAATTATGTGTTATAGAATCATAATTACGCTTATTAAGGTAGAGGGTTATATTTTTGGTATCAGAGCTGTAGTTCCTGGCAAGAGTAGAGTTTGCTAGGATAGCTTCCGTAGTTCTTCGCCTTTGTGATAGAAGATGGTTATGATCGATTATAGTATACACATCTATGCTTTGTGATTGTGGATATACATGAGATTTAGGGACAATATGTATACATTAATTGTGAAACTGACGTATTGAATGATTTGTAGAATGAAAAAGACAAAGGGACGTCCTAAAGTAGAACAAGTGGACCCAGAGGTGGAGGTAGTCAATGACAATCCACCAGATCCTATGCGTGAATTAATGGGTCTGATAAAGGATCAACCGATATGATAGCTGATCTTCAAGAAGAGCTCAGAGTAGAGAAAGCAAAAAATAGAGAAGACCCGATTCAATCCACTCCAGAAGAGACTGAGAAGGAAACTCGCCATGAAGAAACTGCTGAAAGGTAGCAAGACCGTTAGAATCCCCACCTCATACTGCCCCAAATCAGGAACCACATAGGATACCTATTAGGGAGGAAAGGGATCTTCAGTTTTGGGTCTCGAGATTTTATAAACATATGCCTCCGATGTTTTTAGGAAGATTCGATCCTCAGGCGATAGAAGATTGGTTGAATTGCCTTGAGAAAATCTTGGAGGTCTTAGAATGCCCGTCTGATGTGAAGGCACGCCTGGTAGTCTACAAGCTAAAAGGCGATGCACACTGTTGGTATAGGAATATCTCCCTCACTCTAAGCAGAAATGTGCTGTTGACTTAGGAATCGTTTCAGCAAGAATTTAATGAGAAATACTTTCCCAAATCGGTGCGGCTAGAGAAGGAAATAGAATTCCTGAATATTAAACAAGGGGACACGGAGACTTTTGATGACTACTTGTCCCACTTCATCCATTTGTCCTCGTATTCTTCCTACCTCTGACATATGGTTGATGAAGAGTGGAGTTCTGATATGCTTATACGGGGGCTGAGACGCGATTGAAGAAACAGTTAGTCACTCATATGTTCACTGAATTCAACAAGGCTGTTGAAGAATGTAGAATTATAGAAATTAATTTGAGGGAGTTGTATCCGTCTAAAGCTGCTGGTAGTCTCAGTGACCCCAATAAGGGTAATGCCTGCCAGAAACGAAAAGACCAGGGATTCTCCTTATCTAAGGGCAGTGGTAAAAAGCCCTATTAGTCTGGGAATCATGAACAGTATAGAGCTCCTACCATGTGGATATGCCCTCGTTGCAACCAATCACATTATGGCAAAACTTGTGTGGGTCAAATTATATGTTTCAACTGTAAGCAAGTGGGGCATACTTCCATCGAATGCAAACAGCCACGACAAGACCAGAGGCTGAGGACTCAGGGCTAAGTATTTGCTATGACCCATGAGGAGGCCTGGAAATCTCCTGATTTTATACAAGGTAAAGTCCTTCTCAATGGCTCTTTGTTGCAAGCTTTATTTGACTCAGGTGCAAGCCACTCTTTTATTGCTTATGATTGTGTGAAGTGCTTGGGATTTTCTGTGCATAAGTTACCATTTGATCTGATTGTGTCAACACTGATAGGTGTTAAAGCTTTGACCATGGAAGTTTGTGACAACTGTGTGTTAACCGTGGAGGGACGCGAATTTGTTATCAATTTGATTTGTCTACCGCTTTACCAATTGGAAGTCATTCTGGGTTTTGATTGGTTAACGGTAAAAATGTGTTATTAGATTGTGGGAACAAGAGAATAGTGTATCCTGCTTCTCAGAATGTTGAGAATCCAACTACTAGTTTGAATTTCCTTTTAATAGCTGAAGCTGAGAAGTGTTTGGAGAAAGGTTGTCGGAGTTATATGGTATTTTTCTCTGTGCAAGGGGAGACTAGTGAAACTTTGAGTAGTATACCCGTGGTAAATGAATTCCTTGAGGTATTTACGGATGACTTAAGTGGATTGCCTTAAGAAAGGGAAGTTCAATTCTTGATTGAAATAGTACCTGGAGCTAGTTCTATATCAAAAGCCATATATCGTATGGCCCCAAATGAAATGGTGGAATTGAAGAAATAGATTGAAGATTTACTTGAGAAAGGGTTTATTAGACCTATTATGTCGCCTTAGGGAGCTCCAGTATTGTTTGTCAAAAAGAAAGATGGGAGTCTTTGTTTGTGTATTGATTATAGAGAACTAAATAAGATCACCGTTAAGAACAAGTACCCTCTCCCTATAATTGAAGGCCTTTTAGATCAACTATCTGGTTCATGCGTGTTTTCAAAGATTGATCTAAGGTTGGGGTATCATCAGTTGTGAGTGAAAGCAGAAGATGTTCTGAAGACAGCTTTCCGGACCAGGTATGGTCATTATGAGTTCTTAGTGATGCCATTTGGGCTAACCAACACACCTGCGGTATTCATGGATTACATGAACCGTGTCTTTCGACAATATCTGGATCAATTTATTGTTGTGTTCATTGATGATATTTTGATATACTTGAAGAGTATGGAAGAGCATGAGCATTATTTGAGAATTGTGTTGAATACATTACGTGAGAAGCAACTCTATGCCAAATTAAGTAAGTGCGAGTTTTGGCTTTCAGAAGTAAAATTCCTAGGCTATGCTATCTCATGTGAAGAGGTCTCTATGGATCCCAGTAAAGTGGAAGCAGTACTGGACTAGAAGAGGCCAGAAGCTGTTGCTGAGATACGCAGTTTTCTGGGTCTTGTTGGTTTATTGGAGATTCATTCAGAATTTCTCACGTATTGCCTTGCCGATGACCAAGCTCACGTGAAAGGATCAGCCATTTGTGTGGGATGAACGTTGTGAAAATTGCTTTATGGAGCTGAAGGAGAGGTTGACTACGGCACCTGTATTGATTATACTTGATCCCAGCATGACCTACGTTGTGTATAGTGATGCGAGTAAGTAGGGATTAAGGTGTGTCCTTATACAGCAGGAACATGTGGTGGCCTATGCCTCTAGGTAGCTCAAACCTGATGAAATGAACTATCCCACTCATGATCTGGAGCTTGCGGCCATTGTGTTTGCTTTGAAGATTTGGCAGCATTATTTGTATGGTGTGACGGTAGAACTGTACTGTGACCACAAGAGTCTCAAGTATTTGTATGATCAGAAAGAATTGAATATGTGATAGCGTCGTTGGATGGAGTTGCTTAAAGACTACAACCTGGAAATCAAATATCATCCAGGTAAAGCAAATGTAGTCGCGGATGCTCTTAGTCGAAAGACGATGCTGGTAGCAATAATGATGATACAAGGGGAGATTGATTGAAGATTTTCACGATTTGAACTTGTCAAATCAGATCATCTATGCCAACTACACTATTTCCCAAGAGAAAATTGATTTGAGAGCTATGATTGAAGACGCTTAGAGGCAAGATGGTTGGATACAGTGTAATCTGGCTAGAATTGAATGGTGAGAAGCTCAGGGCTATGATCTGTCGCCTAGTGGATTGGTTTGTTATCAAAAGAGAATTTGTGTTCCACTTAAGGTGGATTTGAGGCAGAAGATTTTAGATGAGGCCATAAGAGTTGGTACACCCTTTATCCTGGTATGACCAAAATGTATCATAATTTGAAATTTGTGTATTGGTAATTGGAATTGAAGAGTGATGTGACAAAATATGTGGCACGATGTCTTACATGCCAGAGGGT
Source organism: Inga laurina (assembly GCA_963855925.1). NCBI lineage: Eukaryota > Viridiplantae > Streptophyta > Magnoliopsida > Fabales > Fabaceae > Inga > Inga laurina. Next base: position 32,622,626 of record OY979706.1, read on the forward strand.
AAAGATCAAGCACTAGAGACCACCAGGTTTACTACAGAGTCCTAAGATTCTATAGTAAAAATGCGAAAGTGTGACCATGGACCTTGTTGTGGGATTGCCCAGGATCAGAAGCTATGATGCGATCTAGGTAATTGTGGACCAGTTAACAAAGTCGGCACACTTCATACCGATCAATTCTAGTTACTCTTTAGACAAGCTAGCAGAGATTTACATTTGTGAGATTGTGAACCCCTATGGGGTGCCGAAGAATATCATTTCTGATCGGGATCCCTTATTCACTTCTAGATTTTGGAAGGCGTTGCATAAAGCCCTGGAAACTCAATTGAGATTCAGCACAGCCTATCATCCTTAGTCGGATGGACAGTCAGAGAGGACTATTCAGACGCTAAAGGATATGCTACAAGCTTGTGTCCTCGACTTTAAAGGAAGTTGGGATCGCTTCCTTCCACATCCAGAGTTCGCCTACAATAATAGCTATCATGTGAGCATTTAGATGGTGCCATATGAAACGTTGTACGGAAGGAAGTGCCAATCACCTTTGTACTGGAATGAGTTATTTGAAAGGAAGCTTTACGGGCGGTATCTTGTTGATCAAACCTCAACACATATTCAAATTATTCGAAAGAGTCTCCTTACAGTGCAGAGTCAACAGAAAAGCTACGCTGACAAGCGGAGAAGACCTCTAGAATTTAAGGTTGGTGATCATATATTTCTGAGAGTATCACCGGTCACTGGCATCGAGAGAGCTATCAAGTGAAGGAAGCTGAACCTGAGGTATATAGGTCCCTTTGAAATCCTTGAGCTGATTGGGCCTGTGGCATATCAGTAGCCTTACCCCCAAACTTGAGCAGACTCCATGATGTATTTCACATTTCTCAGCTAAAGAAGTACAACCGGATCCCTCTCATATCATTGAGTATGAAGATGTCGAGTTACAAGATAACTTCATGTATACGATAGAGACAAAGCAAATCATTGATCGAGAGGAACGACGGCTCAGACACTGAAGCATTTCTTATGTGAAGGTGATCTGGAAGGGAATGACTCAGAGAGATGCATCTTGGGAAGCAGAGGAGGATATTCAAAGACGATATCCAGATTTTATGGCTCAAGTTGTTTGACAAATTTCGAGGATGAAATTTATTTTATGGGCTGAGAATTGTAATGACCCAATTTAGGATTAAGGATTAATTATGTTAGCAGTGATGTAATTCTTGTTAAATCCAATGTGAATGTGTTTTAGTCAATGCCTAAGCCTCATATGCTTAAATATGGGTAAATCTCTAAATGGATTGAATTATGTGGGAGGATGCATAATGGTGTTATTGGAGTGGTATAAATGCATTTAGAAGTGATTTGAGTGAAATTGCCATTGTCAGGGGCAAAAAGGGTAAAATTGGAAAGTTACCGAATAACTGGACAGATATCGAAGAGGAAACTCATAGGTAAATTGAGATCTATGGTTATGATTTGTTGAGCAAGGGGCGGATTGTATGTGAATATGCATATGTAAGCTCATAGTTGGGAGAATGGGATGATGACACATGGCAATATGAAGGCCATTGATTTTAGTCAAAATGTCAAAAGTTTTCCCTCTCTCCTCTCCTCTTCAAGGTTGGCTAGGGAGCTTTGGGGCAAGGGAAAATCTGATTTTCTTCATCATTCTCACTCTCCCCCATCCTCCATTGCCATCCAAGCTTGAGCAAGAAAGAGAAAGAAGTTTGAGCTCTAGGTGAGTATTTGACCCTAGATGCTCAGGTGTCCTTTATTAATCTTGCTCATAGTGTTAAGAGCTTTATTCCTATGGTTTTGAGATTTTTGATTGGTGATGTTTGAGAATTAGTAAGAATTTGGAAGTTTGAAATCAAGGAAATCACTTTGAGAGAAGAAAGAGGTAAGCATTTGATGCATTTTGGTATATTTGTTATGATTTTTGGTTAAGTTTTGTAAATTTTGGAATTTTGCCCCGAATATGGTATCAATTTAGAATGTAGGAATTGGATAGAGTCTTATGGTTGAATTGGTAGCCTATTGTGCCTTTGAGTTACTAGGATTCGTTTGGAAATGGGAAGTGGAAATTTTGATGATTGAGTGTTTTGGGTGTAATGTAGAAACCCAAGAGCAAAATTGTTGTTAGGATGTGATTCTGATTGTTTTAAGGTTACCAATAGGTTCCTTATGGAATTTTAGGTGAGAATTAGCTTTGTTATAAGTTTTGAAAACATTGGGATCAGTTTTGGCAAATCTAGGAAGTTATATCAGCTGCTACATTTTTGGCTTCTGATAAGCCTCACTCGAGTGAGGATGGGTCTCACTCAAGTGCAGCAGTAGATTTCCCTTTTCCTTCATCATTTTTTTGGTGTTCAGTGGTGTTCTCGGGTAGAATGCAAGAGTGCACTTCCTTGCCCGCGAGTGATATGGGTTATCACTTGAGTGATCATGGTTTTACTCGAGTGTAGAGGTATGTTCATTTTGAGGTTTGCTCTCTGGCAAACACTCGCGGGCCAAGTTCCAAGGGTGTGTCTTGACACTTGCAAGTGCTATGTCCTCACTCGAGTGCCAAGGGTAGTACTCAGTGAGCTTCCTCCCCTAAGTTTGTTGTGCTCTCAGGCAAACACTTCATGTGCTTCACTTTCTGGGACTCGAGTGATTTTGGTGTCATCACTCGAGTGCAAATCCTTATACTCGAGTGCAGTAAGCACTTTCTGGCCGTTGGTCTTGCTCTCTGCCAAATACTCGTGAGTAAGAACCATTCTCACTCGAGTGCAAGTCTTTCATCACTCGAGTGAGGCTATCTTCACTAGAGTGAGTCAGCTCAATTAGTGTTTTCTTCCGGAAAAGGGATCTTTGGGGTAGTTTTTTCTAACCCTTTAGGCATATGTCTAGGCTTTTAAGAGCCCCCTAAAGAATTCTAATGATAACTAACTCTAAGTGTTTTAGAAATAAGTAATTGGAATAGAGTTTTAATCCACCATTCTTGGCATTAGTTATAGGATTTGACATTTGCCAGACTCATGAACCCACTGTGCCAAGGAACGTCAGGAAAGAACAAGGTAGTGACTTTTTCTCTTATACTATATATAAAGCATTGTATGTATGTTTGTCATACATTGTGATACATTGTGATGCTTTGAGATTACAACAAAAGCTGGCATAGTTATTACAGCGTTAGCTATTGCATTGAGATCACAGCGAAAGCTGACACATAGTGTTTATAGCCATAAGTGCTGTCGTATGTGGCATGAGCCATATATCATTGTGATGCTGCTAAACATGATCATATATGATATGTGTGTATACACTGTATGAGTGATTTGTTACTACTGGGATTCTCTTGAATCTCATTTTTTCTATTGACTAACATTTCAGACAGGGCAAGTGGCTCCAAGGAAAAACGAACCACCAAGAGTAGCTAAAACTTAGTAGAGATGTATAGTTTAAACCGTTTATCACTTTTGGACGGGATTACTGTATATTCTTTTTGAGATGTAAATAATATTGTGAATATGGTTGTGTAATCCCCTATTAAGGAATCTTTAAATCCTTTAGTATATAAATGAAACCCAAGGGTTGCTGGGGATTTTTTCCGTACACTATGATATGTATAAATGTGATATAACTGCACAGGTAATTATATTCGATATTTTAATATGAGATCAGGATAGGGAAATGTTTTGGAAAGATTTTTGAGATCCCTACCATAAGGAAGGGAGTTTAAATGAGTTTTGTTTATCTAATTGTCCCTAATCCATTTTAATTATGTGTTATTGAGTCATAATTATGCTTATTAAGGTAGGGGTTACATCTTACACCTTGAATTATTTTTTTCAAATGCATCCAATGTTCTAAAATATTTTGTGGTGTATCCATCGTATTGAAGTATTTTTTTAGGTGTATCCATCACCATAAAGTATTTTTCAAATGAGTCCAATATCCTTAATTATATTTTCAAGTGCATCTAACGCCCTAAATTATTAAGTGCAAAATTGTACAAAAAAAGTACTTTAGGGTGATAAATGTAGCTGAAAAAATATTTTAGAGTACCAAATGCATCACAAAATTCTTTAAGACACTGGATGTATATGTAAAAATATTTCAGGGCACTAAATACACCTTAACCCTTCAATTTGTTGAAGTATCATGTACTTTTGAATTTCGTCTTGGTATAATAAAAAATCCAATCAATTTAGTTACTTAAAATTCTTTTCCATTCGACGGAAATGGTCCCTCCACTCAATATTTTGGCTCTATGACGTAATGAAATTTAGCTCTGATGTTTTTTTTTTTGGTTAAAAAATAATGTGTTGATAGTGGAAAACACTTGAACAAGTTTAATTATATCATTAATTAATTAGTTAACTGAAACATGGAATCTAGTTTTCCCTTATTAGAGCTGTTTTGATTGGAAAGGGGAAAAACACCATATTGAGAAACTTTACTTTTGGAGAAACAGATTGGAAAAAGTATCTAGACATGAAATTGAAATACTTTAACTTTGAATAACAAAACTATTAGAAAAAACAAAAAGAATTGAAGTCATCAGATAGCATTACAACAAAAACCACCATCATCTTACATGTTCTTTCAAGAAATCTGCAAACTGCATTTACTTCTTTAAAGAAAAACACTCACACGAAAACTTTTTTCAAAGAAAAATGCAAGTAGATAGCAGAGCTAGTTGGCCTTTTATTTTCTTTTCTATTTTTCAAAAGAATGAACTTAGCAAACTAAATATTAGTAATAATGTAAAATATAAAATTTATAACAAGTCATGATATTTACAGGTCATCATAAAAAGTAAGGCTTATTTCAGAATGGGAAGTGGGAAAAAACCCTTTTATTACAGTGATATTTTTTTCAATGGTTTTAGTAGAGACAGTGTAGAAAGTATGACCAGTGGCATTTTGATAAATGAGATTAACTTTCGATTTTCTATCCTGGTTAATCATGAAAGCAGTGAAAAAAATCACTTTCTATTTGTGTATACATTAAAGTAATTTTAAACGATGATAAATTACTTAATCTATAGAAAATTAATAATAATTGTCCACAACGGTGGCTCATCCAACCAAAGTTAAAAGTGTTTTCTACGTCGATCTTTTCACAACTAGTGTAGAAACTAGAAAGTGATTTGAAAAAATATACTTAAATAGTGCTCTGAATCATGTTATATTTTACTTGCGCGTCAATGTTGAGACTATTTCAGCGATGTTCAATCTCTCTTACTTGTGTGCCTCCACCCCCGCCTTCGCCCCCTCTGTCTTTTGCTTTGCTGTGTCGTATGTAGTTCATTTTCCCTCTTCTTCTTCCTCGTTGCCACACCATCTTCTTTTACACTTCCCTCTCCCCTCTTTATCCAACGCTTTTAGGGTATTTTGTTCTCTTCCATTGATCATTTATTTCAATTTTGTTTATCAAAAGTCATCTTTTTGCTCTAATATGTCTAGATTGTGTGTGGGGGGGCCTTCACTGCTCGTCCCATCTGGGCCGTCCAGATCGTCCAGATTTTATTTTTTCTTACTTTGTTTTGGAAAAAAAATTATTTTAATGGGTATAGAATCTAAAATAAAGATAATCACTTAACTGATATTTTCTCAAAAAATGACTTTTTATTAAAAAATAACCAATTTTAAAAAAATCAAATCTGGACCGTCTAGATGGGTTTGATAGGCACCGAAACGGGTTCCTCTATGTGTGTGTGTGTTTTGGGGGGGGGGGTTGTGTTGTTTGTTATGTTGATCTGTTAGGTCTATATATTCATGAATGAGTTGTTGCTTTGATTAGTGTGTGTATTGATTTTACCTTTGTTTCTTTGTGGATTGTTGCTCTAATTATATATTATTCACTACTACAAAAAAGGTCTTTTAGACTAGTTAAAATTGAGTTTTTAAACATGATTTAAATAGCAACCAATTTAAAAATTCTGATCCTATCAAGATCGATCGACAACTGATCTTAAAAATTGGCATTTAGACCAGGCTAATAGTCCAGTCCAGAAAGTTACATGTTTGAGACCTGTTGTTGGTTTAGGAGGTCTAAAAATGATTGACTTTTAAAACCAACTGGGGGATAAATCCAGTTCATATAATTATACATTTTTGAACCTTCCTTTTATTGTAACTGGTCTAAATAAGTTTGTTTTAGACATGTCAGTACCATGACAGTTATATATATATATATATCTAATAGGTATATTATACCCTACATTTAATGACTTGTTCGTACATAACCAACCTAGAAAGTCGCAATTAATCATTGAACAATATACCTAGATCAATAATAAACTCTAATGTTAATTTATAAAAAGGCATAAAAACTCTTAAAAAGTGAAATCCTAAACAAATAAACAATGTACTCTGCTCAACATGTATTCATTAGTTAGCTGCAAATACAAGTATATTATTTTGGAACCATACACAGATGGTTAAATTATAATGGAAGAAGGAACTACATGCAGAACTAACTTTATTTGTTCTGAAGTCAAAAGAAGAGAGATTGATAATAGAGCTAAAGACATCTGAAACAATTCAAAGCAAGTAATGTTTTCACTTTCTAAACACAACAGAGAAAACAATACAAAATTTTCAGTAAGAATCTTAGTGATGAAATAAAACGTAACTCACCATTTATTGGGATACAATAGTCTTATAAAAGAATTTTGCCCAACATTCATTGTCTTTCATGGGGAAGGATTCATCAAGACTAAACATCTGAAGTGTGAAAGGCAAAGAAATTAATACAACGTAATTGGGAAATATATTAAAAGTAGTGAACACATCTAAAAAAACACATGTACCTCTTTATTAAATTCTACCTCGCCTAAGGCTATAATATTGTACATGTGCCTCGTCACATAATGACCGCATAAGTTTCTTGTTGGCGATTGCTTATGGATCTATGAAAGAACGTACACCACGTTAGCAAAATAATTGAAATCACATATAGGTGAATGTATACAATGCAAAAAAACATGCATGTAATTTCTTCTAGAACAATCCATTTAGGTTACAGAACCATTATATGTGGTTTCCTAGTATGGCTATCATTATGCCACATAGCCTTCATAAAACTAATCATTATGAAACACACGGTTAGTAACCTATACATATTAATCATCTAGTGTCTTTGTATAAAAAGAATACACTTTGATGTCAAATGACTATCAAGTTATCAAATTTAACTCAGGACGACGGGACAACCATCTCACCGTATCTGAAGCATATCCCTCTTCTTCAACTTTTTCTTTAAACCATTATGCAAAATTTTTGTTATGCTCCTGGTTAGCTTTTGCTCATTCATTCTAGCCCTATCATTTTCCTTCCTAACATGTTCTTTATGAGCATGTATGTACTCATCAACTTCATCGATATTATTCAAGATGTGCAAGTGTACTTATTAAATTTCATAATGATCCACACTCTTCATCTAAGCCCCACGTTTACCGCATTCTTCAACTTTACATTTATTAGGAACTTCAATTGGTTTTACTTTTGACAGTTACTACAGACTGAATTACATAGCTCCCTCTGAAACATACTTATGAACAATGGATGCTTCTGGCTGGTTTGGTTTCTTCAAATACCCTTTATGATTTTTATTGTTCTTTCAATTGGGTACATCTAGTGTAAATATATGGCACCATAAAATTTTATCTCTCTAACCAGATGAATAATCAAGTGAACCATAATGTCAAAAAAGATAGGAAGAAATAGCTTCTCAAGTTTGCACAAGATCATATATCACTCATGTTCCATTTTATCTAATATTTCAAGCTCAAGGACCTTGCTGCATACATCATTGAAGAAGAAGCAAAGTATGGTCACTATATATCTCTAGTCATCCTCATGAATGCCTCAAATGGCTATTGGGATTACTTATTGCATTAAAACGTGGCAATCATGAGACATTAGTCCTACTAGTCTCAAATCTTTCATTGAAACAAGTTTCTTAACATTCAAACAATAACCAAGGGTAATTTGATGCCATACAAACACTATGTATGCTTATCTTCTCTTCTTTTGATAAAGTATAAGAAGCTAGGGGATAATAAGTTTGTTTACCATCTGCCATTGGGTGGAGATTCTCCCATATTCATATTTCTTGCAAATCTAGTCTTACCTTCACCCCGTCTTTGGCACTACCCTATATGTTTAGAAGTGTTCCAACAATGCTATCACACACATTTTTCTCTACATACATGACATCAATATAGTGCCTCACATCAAGCTTGTGCCAATATAAGGGGTCAAAGAAGATAAACCTCTTTTTCCATATGTTCTTTTCAGTACCCTTACTCTTTTTAGACTTACAGAAGAAAGTGTTCATGTCTTTCACCTTTTCATACACCTCATCTCCAGTCAATGGCTCTAAAGCATTCACAAGTTTTTGGCCCCCAAACAATTTTTTCTTTAATCTGAGATATAGGTGGCCTGTCCTAAGGAAACTCTTATGCCCAAGGTATAATGTCTTCTTACCATGTTGAAGTTGATGGTAACATGTCCCTGCCTCACAAATTGAGAATTCTTTATGGCCCTTAACGCTATAGCTTGACAAGTTTCCGTATGAAGCAAAGTCATTAATAGTGCAAAATATCATCGCTTTAAGGTTGAAAACCTCCTTCCGATTAGCATCATAAACATCCACACCATCCTCCCACAACTCTTTCAAGTATTTGATTAAGGGCGTTAGTTTGACATCTATGTTTTCCTTGATTGTTTCACTCTAGAAATCAACATAGATAATAGTATATACTTGTGTTTCATGCATAGCAAAGGAGAAAGTTTGTAAATCAACAACAAAATAAACCATAAACTATGTATGCTGTTTAGGCTCTTGGAAGGATTCATGTTGTCCGTAGTAAGTGCAAGCCTTATGTTCCTTGGCTCTTGGGCGAATTAAGGAAATAGTTCATCAATTTTCTTCCATTGCATGGCATCTACCGGTTGTTTGATCTTTCCATCTTAAATCCTCTTGTTTTCATGCCATAACAAATTCTTTGTATCCTCTTCATTTGCAAACAATCACTTCATCCTTGGTAATATTGGTAAGTAACACAACACCTTTATCGGAGATTTCTTTGATTTGTACGTTACTATATGACACATCGGATACTTGAATAGCCCTTCATAATCTTTTTTGTACAATATGCAGTCATTAAGGCCTTCATGAATCTTTTCATACTCCATGCCAAGGGGACACAAAATTTTCTTTGCATCATAGTAGTACTCCGGTGGAGAATTTCTAGCAGGGAACATGTCTTTTAAAGCCTCAAGTAGCTCTAAAACACTTACATTGCTCCACTGTGTCATGCTTTCAAGCTTACCAATTTCATCAAACTATTCAACACTTGGTATTTTTCATAGTCTGGGTACAAGGGCTTCTCAACGTTATTGCATGAATCACCATATGTACTTACCTAATCAAATACACCTACTCTAACATTATGGATCATGTCCTCCATCCTATCATCAGTACGCAACATCATAGTCATCATGACATGCCTCTTCCCAATATTGAGATTTAGTCAGCCTTTCTACTTATTCACCATGCCATACCCATATTTTATAAGTCTTCATAAAACCCTCACAAATTAAGTGGGTGTATATTTCTATAGGAATCAATCACCTATCATTCAGACATTTCATACAAGCGTAAAAAAGCCTCCCATAAATAGCAAATGTGAAGGACTTCTTTTAGCAAATTCCAAAAACTCCCTAACCCCATTACAATACTCAGCATTTGTCCTTTTACAATTTATCCAAATATGGTCCATATTTGACATTCTATAATGGGAGTGAAACAAAATGAGAGTTCGTGTAAATATAAAAAATGATTCACACAAGGAGTAATTAATTTTAAATAAAATTTAACAAGATACTTGGAAGCACAAATTAGACCACATCAAAGATATTTACATCAGGAAACTGCAAAAATGAAACTGGAGTAGGGTTCCTCTTCGTGCACTTGAGGTAGAATGAAAATGTGAAAATATTTAGGCTACGAAATAGAAAATGAAGAGAAAGTTTGAGGATTGAAGTAGAAGTTCAAATTTTGAAGGGGAGTGTGATTGATTGAAATGACGATAGAAAACAAATAAGATTGATGGCGAAGAAGATCACACAAAGAAATACAATAAACTACGACTTTTCTAGGTCTCAGGCGTGAAAGGTATATTAGGTGCATGTATATTTTTAAACCAATTAAATATGTAAGTAGGTTTAAATTATAATTTTCTAGACCAAACATATTGAAACCGGCCAACAAACAAAATTAATTTAAAGTTGTTGATAATACTGTTAGATTCCAAGTTTTGATGATAACAAAAGATTATTATGTCTTATGGTAAGAAACTCATGTTTTGCAAGTTTAGATAATAGTTGAAAATATTACTAAATGCATCTCACTAAGTTCAGAGGTCATTCCTATGATTTTAAGTGATGCACTCGAGTGATGGAGCTAGTACTCGAGTGATAAGCAATTCTACACTCGAGCATAAGTGAGTGTTGAATTGAAAGTGTTTGACAGAAGCAGACTTTTGCTGAAAATACCAGGACAACTCGAGTGATGACACAAAACTTGAGTGATGGTGTGATTTGTACTCGAGCATGAAGGCACACTTATGGAAGTGTTTGACAGTGAGCAACATCAAAGAAAGGAAATTATCATTGCACTCAAGCACGGACTCAATACTCGAGTGATAGGCTCAAATTCACTCTAGTCCTGCAAAGTGTGATATAGGAAGTGTTTAACTGTGAGCTAGATAAACTCAAAGTGAAAACTGCACTCGAGTCCAAGTGAGTGAAGCATAGAAAGTGTTTGACTGACAGTCAGCCAGTGCATGGAAGAGCAAGTGCACTCGAGTGGAGAGTACTGACACCCGAGTTATACCTCAGCACCCGCGAGTGAGAAATCTAACTCTCTCCATTCCTGATGCAAGTGCTGAAGCGAAAGAGTATTTTATACAAGAATATACTATGCACTCGAGTGTGAATCAGTTACTCCAGTGAGGCCCCACATCACCTGCAAGTGTAAAATCACACTTTGAAAAATTAGGATGCGAGTGTTATCCAGAGACGTGGGTTCATAGTGTAAAATACAGGTGCACTTGAGTGAGAGGATATGCACTCGAGTGAGGACCCACATCACTCATAAGTGTGAAATGCACTCTCTCAAAATCACGTGGAAGTGCAACACAAAAGTATAAGCAGAAGAGGAAATATGAAGATGTACTCAAGTGAGGCCTCAGTGCACTCAGGTGATACTCTGTCAGAAGCCAAAACGCAACAGACTTACAGTAATCAATCCAAACATGGTTTAATGTTAATTATTAATTCTATTTTTATTTGTTATTATTATTTGACATCATTTAAGATATATTTCAAGTGTGAAACAGGAGTTTGATTGTTTAAAATATAAATACACAAAGGAAGTCAAACAACGACAGACAGAATCATTACGACAAACTAAGCACGTACTACCACGATATCTTCTTCAAAGATTTCAAACGTATGCATGTTGTCCCACAGTTAAACGCTCTGCTCCACAACGACTATTATTCAACGGACAAAATCCACTCACTGTAAATACAGAGTTTCAGAGATCATCAAGAACAAGAATATACACAATCAAATTCATGAGTCTCTGTTATTCATATTTTCTCTATTTTCATATTGTACTTCATTGTTCATTATATTTGCTCTATGAGAGAGTCTGTATGCATTTCAAATTCTATTCTAATTTGATCTCAAGGTGTAAGGACCTTGATAGGGTAGATATCCTTAACAGAGAAGTAGTTGAGAGAATTCCTAGCAGGACTTTTTGCTTATAAAACTTACAAGGTACAAGCAGTAGAGAACGTTGCTGCTCATAAGACTTATATACGTAAGCAAGAGAGAAAGGTCATAGGTTTGTTTCTGCATGTAAGACTTGTTGTAAGGGAGAGAGAAATTTCTAGGTATTAGAATATTTTTACTTGTAGTCCATTCAAGGACAATTGTTGTCTAACGACGTTCTGAGAGCCCACTGAATCTTGGAAGAATAGTGAAAATCTCAGTAGGTCTTGATCTATGAGGACTGGACGTTGGCCTGGGTTTGGGGCCAAACCTATATAACTCTCTGTATGCTAATCTTCTCAACTCTACTCTATCTATAGTTATTGTCATATCACCGCATCAACCGAAAAATGTATCACACCACCCAATTCACCCCCCTCTTGGGTCAAGCTTGCCACTTTCATTTGGTATCAGAGCAAGGTCTTCTCCAAAGAGCCTAACAACTTAAGAAGGATCTAGTAAATGGCAATAATGGGTGAGAACATCCTTCCAAACGGAGCTTCTATCACTAGACCTTTTGGTTTTGCTGGAGAACATTTTTCATTCTGGAAAGCTAAGTTCAAAGTGTTCATGATGGCTAACGAATACAGTCTATGGAATGTAATACAAGACGGTGACTATGTTCCAATAAAGAAAATCGAAGATAGAGTCATGAAAAAGAGTCTAGAGGAGTTTGACGAAAATGACAAGAGGTTAGTAACATTAAACAGTAAAGCTATTTTAATAATTCAGAGTGCTCTCAGTCAAAATGAATATTTCTGAATATGCACACTTCCAGCAGCCAAAGATATGTGGGATGCTCTTGAAATCGCTCACGAAGGTGCATCCGAAATCAAAGAAAATAGAGTCAATACTCTAATTATAGAGTATGATTTGTTTTGGATGAAAATTGGAGAAAGAATCTCAGAATTCAAACTCAGATATACTCATATTGTTAATCAACTATTGGCACTTGAGAAATCTTTTGATCAAAATTCCCAGGTAAGAAAGATCCTTAACATTCTGACAAAAGAATGGGAAGCAAAGTTAACAGCTATCGAAGAAGCTAAAAGAGAGTCAATGAGATTCGTAGCTGCTCTCTTTGGTAGCCTTTCTAAGTATGAAAGAAAATTGAGGTTCAAGAACGAACTAGAAGAGTTTGATGATAAAAAGAAAAGAGGAGTTGCACTTAAAGTCATCAAGGAAGATGAGTCTTCAGAAAATGAAGATGTCCCTTATGATGATGATATGGGAATGATCGTGAGAAAATGCAAGAAGTTCTATAGAAGAAGCCAAAAGAATTTCAAGAATTATCAAGGTGGACCAAGCTAGAAGGAAAACAAGGAGCAACAGATAGTATGCTACGAATGTGAAAAGCCTGGATACATCAAATCTGAATGCTTCAAAAACAAAGACAAGAAGAAGCAGAAAAAGAAAGCATATATATCATCTATATGGGGTGATAGCTCGTCGGATGAAGAAAGCGACAATGATGTAGTTGCAAATCTATGCTTGGTAGCTAAAAAAGAAGAATTGGATTCTGAGGTAAGTGACTATAAGCCTACTTTGATGAGTTATTATCTGAATATAATGCATTGCATACTAAATTCATCAAGGTAGCTAAAGAAATGGTTAGTCATAAGAAGAAAGTAAAAGAGTTAGAAAATACTGTCATATCATCATATGCATGATGTGAAGAAAAAGATAAGAAAATAAGTGATTTAACAAAAAAATTGTGGAAAGATTTACTAAAAGAAGTGAAACTCTTAAAGTCATTATAAAATCTCAAAAATTTTCCTTTGATAAATCTAGAATTGGATATAAGTTTGATCAGGATAAAAATAAAGGAAATAAGAAAAAGGGCAGTAGGATTATCTCAAATATTTTAAGAACTCTGTGCATACATTAAATCTATTTGCCTCATGTAGTTACTGTAATAGGAAAGGATATTATACTTCATCATGTTATTTTAGAAAAAGGATAGGTTATTGGTACGTATAAATGGGTTCCAAAAGGGACGCCTGTACTAAAAGTAATGCATACTAACCATAAAGGACCCAAGAAAGTATGGGTACCTAAAGATTGATCACATTGCTCTAGGTATATCTCAAAGTATCACAAGCAAACAAATGGTACATTGATAGTGGAAGCTCGAGACACATGACTGGCAACAGAAATAAGTTCACCATGCTAAAAGGACAGGTTATTTGTTGAATTTATTATGTTTGCTAAAAAGGTTCAAAATGAGAAAGGTATTTCTATTGTCTCTATTAGGACAGACCATGGAGGAGAATTTGATAATCAACTCTTTGAAGATTTCTACAACAATGAGGGAATAGATCACAACTTCTCTGCACCTAGAACGCCTTAGCATAATGGAGTAGTAGAAAGGAAGAACAAAGTCCTCACAGAAATGGCAAGGGCCATACTCAATTAAAAAGAAATGTCACAAGCACTATGGCAAATGCAATTAGTACTGCATGCTATATTTCAAATCGAGCATATATTCACAAGTCACTTGAAAAGACACCATATGAACTCTACAAAAGGAGAAAGCCAAATCTTGCTCATCTACACATCTTCGGATGCAAGTGCTTCATTCACAACAACAGTAAAGAAAACTTGGGTAAATTTGATTTAAAGTCTGATAAAGGTTTATTTCTAGGATATTCTAATAGAAGTAAAGCATATAGAGTTTTAATAAAAGAACATGTACTATTGAAGAATCCATTCATGTTGTGTTTGATGAACTTGACTCTCAGATAAAGTCTTTTGATGAAGAAGAAATGGATTTGATAAAGAAAAACAAAACTATTTCAAATTAGAATGATTTTGAACCCAATGATTTTCAAAATAAAGAAGGTGTCGACGATCATGCTCAACCAAAAACATGGTGACATATTAAAGATCATCCAATTGATCAAGTAATTGGAGATATTCATGAAGGTGACAAAACCAAAAATAGAATTCTTAATGAGGTAACTTTTTTTGCTTTTATTTCTGAGATTAAACCTTCTAATATTGAAGAAGTATGATCTAACAATGATTGGGTGATTGCTATGCAAGAAGAATTAAATCAATTTCAAAGGAATCAAGTTTGGGATTTGGTACCTTGACCTAAAGATCACTTGGTTATAGGAACCAAATGGGTTTTCAAAAACAAACTTGATGAATCAACAATCATTGTGAGAAACAAGGCAAGATTGGTTGCCAAAGGCTATAATCAAGAAGAAGGTATTGATTATAAGGAAACATATGCTTCAATGGCAAGATTGGAAGCAATACGAGTTCTCTTAGCCTTTTCTTGTATTAAAGGTTTTAAACTTTATCAAATGGATATGAAAAGTGCTTTTCTAAATGGTTATATTATGGAGGAAGTATATATAGAACAACCTCCTAATTTTAAAGATGAAACAAAGCCTGATCATGTTTTCAAACTTAAGAAAGCTTTGTATGGTTTAAAACAAGCACCTAGAGCTTGGTATGAAAGGCTAAGCAAGTTTCTTCTTGATCAAAACTTTGACAGAAGAAAATTAGATACAACTCTTTTTATAAAACATAACAAAAATGATCTTGTAATTGTTCAAATTTATGTTGATGATATTATTTTTGGTGCTATTAATGAATCTCTTTGTCAAGAATTTTCCAAGCTTATGCAGGGAGAGTTTGAAATGTCCATGATGGGAGAATTAAACTTCTTTCTTAGACCTCAAATCAAGCAAAAGAAGAATGGGATATTTGTATCTCAAACAAAATATTTGAAAGAATTATTGAAGAAGTATAGAATGGACAATGCTAATAGAACTGATACTCCAATAAGCTCTACAAAATTGTTGGATGCTGACGTAAAAGGTGCTGACTTTGACATCACTAAATATAGAGGAATGATTGGTTCATTACTCTGTCTAACAGCAAGTAGGCTGGATATATAATTCAGTGTTAGAATATGTGCAAGGTATCAATATGCTCATAAGGTATCACTTGCATAGACTGTAAAAAGAATATTCAAATACCTAGGAGACACTGCAGAACTTAGCTATCCAAAAAGAGGAAACGATTATTTGATGGCATATTCAGATTCAGATCATAGAGGATATAAAACTGATAGAAAAAGTACCAATAGACAATGTCAATTCCTTGGAGGCTCTCAGGTATCATGGTTCAGCAAGAAGAAGAACACAATGTCATTATCTTCCACTGAAGCTGAATATATAGCTGCGGCAAGTTATTGTTCTCAAGTACTGTGGTTGAAGCAACAACTTCAAGATTTGGGGATATACTTAAAGGAGATACCAATTTACTATGACAACACTAGCACTATCAGTTTAGTCAAGAATCCTGTACAACATTCAAGGACCAAACACATAGATATTCGACATCATTTCATTCAAGATCACGTGCAAAAGAACGATGTCAAAGTAGAATTCATACCGACACATCTTCAACTCGCTGACATATTCACAAAGCCGATAGCTAAAGATCAATTCTTCTATATTTGAAGATAACTGGGAATAGTTAATCCCAATAAGTTGTAAGTTTTTCATGTTAATT
Organism: Inga laurina; assembly: GCA_963855925.1. Lineage (NCBI taxonomy): Eukaryota > Viridiplantae > Streptophyta > Magnoliopsida > Fabales > Fabaceae > Inga > Inga laurina. The sequence goes on from OY979706.1 coordinate 32,638,987, forward strand.
ATTATGCTTAACATAAGTTTTGATGATAATCATACTGACTTAGGCATCAGAGTATATAGAAAATATTTTTGTAGGACTGTCACTTGAGTGTTAAATGACTCACTCGAGTGTAAGGCATATTAGTACTCGAGTCAGAGATGGATTCTCGAGTATGGTACTATATCATATGCTTTGCTTCTAGCTATGTAAAACAGGGATTAACAGAGTATGTAAGAACTCTTGGAACTCACTCGAGCATACTAAAAGTGTCATACGTCACCCGAGTGAGGGAAGAATATCACTTAAGTGATATAAGAACAAACCTGAAGTATAGCAAGAACACTCGAGCACTTATGTAATATCCCGATTTGTGATTAGGGCTAATGACTCTAATAATTATTGTAATTATCTTGATTTAAATCATTTTGGAATCTTTGTAATGTGAATTTTGGAAATAAATACATGTGGTATTTAAGATCAATGGTTGTGATTCCTTGACCGTGGGTCGGGATCCTATGTGTTGGGAGTTGGTGAGCTCATAGAGGGAGTGAGTGGATGATGACAAGTGGCATGAGAGTGGCCTTTGGATGAGGCACTAGAGGACAAAACCTCACTTTTCCCTCATTTTCTCTCTCCTACTCGGTTGGAGGCATGGGCAAGAGGAGGGAGAATGTGTTTCTTCATCATCATTCCATCTCTCATCTCTCTCTCTCTCTCCATTTCGCTGAAGCAAGCAAGAAAGGAGAAGAAGAAAGCTTTGATTTTGGTAAGTTGTGATTCTCTAATGCTCCAATCCTCTTCTCTAATTTTGTTCATCTCAATGAGAGCTACATTGTGATGGTTGTAGAGCCTTGAATGGTGTTGATTTGAGCTTTGGGTCGAAATTGGGAGTTGAGGAATCAAGATTCTTGATTGAGCAAAGAGAAGAGGTAGGCATTTAGAGCATTTTGATGTATTATTTGTGATTTTTGGCTAAGTTGGTAAAATCTGGAATTTTGCCCTAAATATGCTTATTTTTGAAAATATGAAGTTCATTGTGATTTATGATTGGAGATGAGGTATTGTGGAGATATATGATCATTTGATATGATTTGGAATGTTAAAAAGATGTTAAGGGAAATTAGACATTGTGTATCTTAGAGACCTTAAGGAATGATTGTGGTCAAATGGGTTTTTGGAGTGTTTTTAGAGTTTCCATTGTGTTCCCTGGTTAGTGCCTAGAGTGTATGAGCATTAGGAAGAGTTTGGGGAACCTTTGGGAGTGAATTTGACCATCTGGAGTTTCTGGTTTTTGGCTGCGTTTTGGGTCTCTGATGCACATCACTCGAGCAGAGGAAGAACGTGCTCGAGTGATATGCAAGTTTTTCCCTGTTATGCTTCGAGTTATCTGGGTTTTACGGGTTGTGCTCGCGAGCATCGCCTTGTGCTCGAGTGAGCGAAGAACATGCTCGAGTGAGCATGGTTCTGCTCGAGTGAGATGGTGCTTCAGGTGAGAGTTGTGCTTTCGGGTTGTGCTCGCGGGAAAGTTGCACGAGTGTGCTTTCTCACTCGCGGGTGTGGGGTGTGTGCTCGAGCACTGGGGGTCGTGCTCGAGTAAGCCTATGCCTCAGGTGAGAGTGGTGCTCTCGGGTTGTCACTCGCAGCGTGTGCTCGCGGGTGCTCGAGAGAGGCTTTTGGCCTTGTGCTCGAAGTGAGGTCAGCGTGCTCGAGTGAGCCAGTTCCTGGAAGTGCCCTCTGTGCTCTCGGGTGCTCACTCGCAGTCTCACTTTCTCTTGTGCTCGGGTGCTGTCCGTACCAATGCTCGAGTGAGAGCATCTGTGCTCGAGTGATGTCCGTACTTGTGCTCGAGTGAGAGCATTTGTGCTCGAGTGAGACTGTCAAAAATCAGTGTTTTGCCTTCGAGTAAGGGGTCTTTTGGGTAGGTTCTTCCAACCCTTTAGGCATATGTTTAGGCCTATTTTAGTCACCTAATGAGTCCTAAATGATAACCAACTTAGAGAATTACTGAAATATACTTATGGAAAAGAAATTGATCAAGTGTCCCTAATTTGAATAGGATTTGACATCTGTCGTCCGCGTGAGCCTACTGTGCCAAAGATTGTCAGGAAAGATTCAGGTAGCGACTTCTCTCTTATGCTTTGTGTAAATGTATTGTATGTTTGTCTGTCATTCATTGTGTGGATGTTGCTGCTGCTGCTTTGTGATACTTTGTGCATTGAGATCCTTTGTGGAGCATAGTGATACATCGTGCCTTGAGATGCTTTATGGTGCTTTATGCTTTGTGTTGCTGCTACATAGTGTTCACCGCGAAAGCGGGCGTTGTGCATAGTGATTACAGCGAAAGCTGGCATAGTGTTCACCACGAAAGTGGGCGTAGTGCATTGTGATTACAGCCGTGAGTGCTGTCGTATGTGGCGTGAGCCAGAGATCATTGTGAAGCTGCTGATTATGATGAACATACATGCTCTATGTTTATATATTGTATGAGTGAGTTGTTGCTCTGGGATTCTCAAGAATCTCATTATTTCCATATGACTAACTTTTTCAGACAGGGCAAGTGGCTCGAAGGGGAAGCGACCAACCCGGAGTGGTTAAGGTCTCTTAGGGACATTCATGTTTTGGGATAGTTGGTTATATCTATTTTGGATTTGGGAATTGCCAAAGTGTAAAGAGATGTAAATGATTATTTGGATCGTGTAATCCCTTTATGGGAAAACTCATAAACCCATATCATATATGTATTAACCCGGGGTTTGCCGGGATTTTGGTTTCCGCCTTTTGATATTTATTATGTACTCTGATTTCTCAAGTAGTTATATCCGTACATGAATGTGAGACCAGGAATATATAAGTTTTGAAATGATTTTCATACGCCCCATCTTTTAGATGAGGATTTATGTTAAACCATCTTATTGGTCTCTATTTCATTTAAATTATTGTAATCCGGATGTAATTACGGTGAGGGGGGTTACAACTTACATGCTTTTACATGCTTAAACCAGGTATACGTTTCCATGCTTTATGAACTTTTTCTTTTTGTCACTCGTGCACTAAAATGTATCACTCGAGTGCTATACGAATAGCACTCGAGCACTAAGGTTGTCGCTCGAGTGTTACGACTTATATTAGATACGCGATAGCTCAGATCGTAGCACTTCTCCTTCTCACTAGAAAGTGTCTCTTCACTCGTCAGCCACACCTCTTCACCTCCAATTATTTTCCACCGATTAAACGCCTCAAAATCTTTGGATTTTGGCTGCAACTCTTTAATCATCCTATTAAGGTCATATTTATCTTTATAAATTTCCTTTTCTTGCCCTAACCGAAGATCATTTCCAAATATCATTCTTTAAACTTTTTCTCCTTTATTAATTCTCAAATCATTTTTAAATCATTCATGATAGTTAGAACCAAGATTCCTCAAGTGTCCTAAAACTCTCTAATACCTTCACCTTCTCATTCTGAAGCCAATGAGTTAGGATCTCTAATGATAGCACCTTCACATACTTCATCTCCAACTCCTTCACTATCCTCAACTCCAATACTGCCTCCAAAGCCTAAAATCACCAAGAAAAGAACTCCGGTTAAGAAGATTCATCTTAAGCCTAAGGTGGCTAAGGAGACTCAACCTCAACCAAAGAGACAAAAGGGAGTTGTCTTCAAAGAACTTGTAGTCACTTATTCTCAATTGAAGGAAATAAAGGGAAGAGGAAAGACCACTTCCACAGAAGAACCTCAAGAGTTTTCCTATGATGATTCCTTCAATGTGCACCTCCGGAAAGCATTAGACAAATCGAAGCTTGATGCCTTGGTAGGCAAGATTGCTTCCCAAGATGGTGCCTTGGGTTCTCGTCATGTTGGTTAGACCAGTACAGCTGCTTCAGGAGTACTTTTTACTTCACAGGCTCTGGAGGAAGAACAAGTCACAAATCCTCTAAAAGGCTTCAATATTTAGGAATTGAAGCCAGTTGATCAGAAGGTATATGATACTTTTGCTCATAGAAGCTTCTGTCCTATAGTTTATGTAGATTTGGATGATCTAAAGAAAAGTTGTAGTCTGGAATTTCAACCTTTTCTTAGATATTATTACCCCTAGTTAAATATACATCTTCCATATTCCCTTACTATTGTGAGAACTTTTTACTGCAACTTGAAAGTCCAAAACATAATGTCTAGAGCTAGAGAGTTTATAGAAGAAGCAATTTCCACCACTATTAGAGGCCAGCATATTATGATATCCCCTACCATCATAAATAATATACTTGGCTATGTTGCACCTCCATCCAATCCACCCACACTCTCTGTAGATGAAGCATTTCATAAATTAAGGCCAAATGACCATATAGGACCTCTTAACTTTAAGCCTATTGATATGCCTGACTCTATTCATGCCCTTTATTACATATACACATATAGCATGGTTAACAAATCCAAAAACTATACCTATTTTGCTCAGAGAGACTACTATTTATTGGCCTCCTTCCTAGCCAGTGAATGAAGAAATGTGGGAGAGCTTATTTTGGTAAGATGAGAAGATTTAGATTTTCTTCATCAAGATCTGCCACAATTCTATATCCATAACTTGTATCTCTCATCCTAAAAGACAACAAAATTTGGTACTTAGAGGGAACTGAGAAGGTAAACATTCTAAGGTTTGGCAAGATTCAGTTGACACACATAAGGATCAATCTTCCAATTAGCCAAACCAGGGCTACATCTCAGAGAGAAGTCACTCCTTCAAGAGGTGATGAGGCTCATTCTTCTACACAAGGATCAACTCTACCTCCATCTTTCCAAAATGCATCACTACCAAGTTATCTGGCCGAAGTGATCAATCAAGCGGTGGTAGGCCTGAAAAAGGAATTGTTAAGCGAGTATGAGAAATTGGTGAACAAAATGGAAACACAAGTGTCAAGATTGGTAGACAAGGCCAATGCCAATTTTGATATGATATTTAAGGCACAAGAAGAATAGTGACAAAGAATCACTGACATAGAGATATTCTTGCGTACTCATATTCTGACTACTTCTACTGAGGTGCCTCCAGAGTCTACTCCTACCACGGCCTTACCTTCTAGCCTCAGACACATGTACTTTTCACTGACCCTCATTCCTGGTTGAAGTCACTTATGACCAGCGATTATCATCACCACCTGTAGCCTCTACTCCTCAGCCATCATCTCCACCATTTGATACATTCACTGTCATGTTGGTATATACCCCAACACAACCTTCTGATCTTACTTTTCCTCAGGCCCCTTCTGATGCTGACAAAATGGGGGAGAAGGATGTGTGATAGTTCTTGAGCTAATGGTTCTTGAACTATTCTATCTAATATAGGAATCTTTTAGTTTAAGGGGGAGTATTGGGTAGTTCTTATGTATTGGGGTAGGGTTTTCTGTATTTAAGATTTTCTGTTTTATGATTTGGATGTATTTGGGTTTCATGGGTAGATGTTGATTAAAGCTTACCATTGTACTCTACAAGTTCAGTACTCTATATATGATCATTTTCAGTTTTCTATTCAAATATTATAGTACTATGACTTATCTTGGCTTTAAGTGTTCATTGGAAGTATTGTAGGCAACTTATGAAGTTAAGTGCAAAAATTCAGAATGAGTCAAAACTTTAGTGAATATGCATTTGGAAATATTGAAAGTATTTTTCAAAATTTTCACTTCAATAAAGTTTTTGAAATCCATCACAACGGTTTTGTCATCATTAAAAAGGGGGAGAATGCTAGATTCCAAGTTTTGATGATAACAAAAGATTATTATGTGTTATGGTAAGAAATTCATGTTTTGCAAGTTTAGACAATTGTTGAAAATATTACTAAATACATCTCACTAAGTTCAGAGGTCATTGCTATGATTTTAACTGATGCACTCGAGTGATAAGCAATTCTGCACTCGAGCACAAGCGAGTGTTGAACTGAAAGTGTTTCACAAAAGCAGACTTTTGCTGAAAATACCAGGACAACTCGAGTGACGAACATAAAACTCGAGTGATGGTGTGATTTGCACTCGAGCATGAAGGCACACTCATGGAAGTGTTTGACAGTGAGCAATATCAGAGAAAGGAAATGATCATTACACTTGAGCACGGACTCAATAGTGCTAGGATCAAATTCACTCAAGTCCTATAAAGTATGATACAGGAAGTGTTTATCCAAGAGCAAGATTAACTCAAAGTGAAAACCGTACTCGAGTCTAAGTGAGTGAAAAAAAGAAAGTGTTTATTGGACAGTTAGCCAGAGCATAGAAAAGCAAGTGCAACTGAGTAGAGAGTACTTGCACCTGAGTGATACCCCAGCACCTACGAGTGAGAAATCTAACTCTCTCCATTTTTATGCACGTGCTGAAGTGAAAGAGTATTTTATACAAGAATATACTATGCCCTCAAGTGAGGATCAGTATACTTGAGTGAGGCCCCACATCAACTACAACTTCAAAATCATACTCTTGAAAAATTAGGATATGAGTGTTATCCGGAGACGTGGGTTCATAGTGCAAAATACAAGTGCACATAAGTGAAAGGATATGTACTCGAGTGAGGACCCACATCACTCACAAGTGTGAAAATGCACTCTCTCAAAATCACATGTAAGTGCAACACAAAAGCAGAAGCAGAAGATGAAATATAAAGATGCACTTAAGTGAGGGCTTAGTGCACTCAGGGGATACTCTGTCAAAAGCCAAAACGCAACAGACTTACAGCGATCAATCCAAACATGGTTTAATTTTATTTATTCATTCTATTTTATTTTTTATTATTATTTGACATCATTTAAGATATATTTCAAGTATGAAACAGGAGTTTGATCATTTGAAATAGAAATACACAAAGGAAGTCAAACAACGACAGACAGAATCATTACAACCAACTAAGCACGTACCTACCACGATATCTTGTTCAAAGATTTCAAACATACGCATACTATTCCACAGTAAAATGCTCTGCTCCACAATGACTATTATTCAATAGACAAAATCAATTGACTATAAATATAGAGTTTTAAAGATCATCAAGACCAAGAATATACACAAGCAAATTCATGAGTCTCTGTTATTCATATTTTCTCTTTTTTCATATTATACTTTAGTGTTCATTATATTTGCTCAGTGAAAGAGTCTATATACATTTCAAATTCTATTGTAATTTGATCTCAAGATACAGGAACCTTGAGAGGGTAGATATCCTTATGAGGGAAGCAGTTGAGAGAATTCCAAGTAGGACTTTCTGCTCATAAGACTTACAAGGTACAAGCAGTAGAGAACATTGCTTCTCGTAAGACTTACATAGGTGTAAGCAGGAGAGAATGTTGCTGCTCATAAGACTTGTATACGTAAGCAAGAGAGAAAGGACATAGGTTTGTTTCTATAAGTAAGACTTGTCGTAAGGGGGAGAGAAATTTCTAGGTGTTAGAATATTTTTGCTCGTAGTCCATTCAAGGATGATTGTTGTCTAGCGGCATTCCAAGAGCCCACTGAATCTTGGAAGAATAGTGAAAATCTCAGTAGGTCTTGATCTCTGAAGACTGGACATAGCCCTGGGTTTTTAGCCGAACCAGTATAACTCCTTATGTGCTAATCTTCTCAACTCTACTCTATCTACAATTATTTTCATATCACCGCATCAACCAAAATATTTATCACATCACCCAATTCATCCCCTTTTGGGTGAAGCGTGCCTCTTTCAAATACAACCGGTTTAGAAATTACTTTTTACACTAAGTGCAAGATAACCGATCTAATTGTTTTCATATTGAGATCAGATGTAAATATAATTGGTCTATAAAATATTATTTAGATCTAACTAATGTGCGACCAGTCTAAAGTTGTAACGGTATTTACAAAAATACTACCAATTATACTTTTAAATCATCTCGGCCTAAAGAGTTCTAGATGTGGAAGTCTTATATGTCTTTTTTATGGTAGTGATTGGTTACTTTTTACACATTATGGAATATCTTCCTACTCAAGTATAAAATTGGGTCACCCAGATCATGACAAGTCCATACCTAAGTGGACAGATGTGCCAGAGCATGCGATGGAACCAAGTGTAACATCTTGGAATTTGAGTCCTAAGGATTAGCAGAATTAGATTATGATTTGTATAATAAAAAGAAGTAAATTAGTTATCTAAATTGGTTTTTTTAGGTTTAATAGCTTTAAGGATGGATTTGAGTGTGAATTGTAGGGTTTTTTCCTTTTCTTTGTTTGCTGCAACAAATGTCAAAATATAGCATAGTCGCATCCTTTTATCATTCGCTACAATGAAGATCAGTTGTTAGCTATAGGGTGAACATCACAAAATAGTGGGCATTGCCCCTCTTTATGTTGTTCATAATAGAAAATAACTTGAAATCTGTGTAAACAAGACTTGTTTTAAATGCAAAAATATGATGTTTCAAGCTTTACTAAGGCTTAAGGATATCGACCTTTTGTAGTATTATGGAGCTTCTAAACTCTTAAGTAGGTCTTTTTAACTTGCTTTAAACCCTTATCTCTTAGATTTTGAGGTTGAGAAGAGAAAAGTTAAGGTTTATGTTGGAATTCAAAATGGGTTGAGTTTGAGGCCTTTTTAAGTGGTGTCAAAAAGGCCTTTTTGCATTAGTGTATTCAAGTCCCTATAATTTTACTACATTTTTAGTTAAGTTCTTGTAATTTTTTTCTTTTTACTAGTTCTTTATACTTTCCTTAAATATAGGTTTTAATCCACATGCTCATAATTTATTAATTTGTAAGAGAAATGACATTAGTAGTTGAGGATATGACTCTTATTTAGCATATGTCTGGATTTATTTTATATAGATCTAAATAAAATCAAGAGATTACATATTATATTTTACTGGGTCCTTATAGTAAGACAATTATGAGCATAATAATTATTAGATTAAAGAGCAAAGTTACCCATTGTCTTTTTCTAAAAGAGCTACAAGCACAATAAACAATTTTTGGGTGCAAAAACAACCATCAACATTAAAAACCCCCAAAAATGATATTTCCATTAATTTAGAGTAATGGCTAAGTTTGAATTTTGGAACCTGACACATGGCTTATAATGACTAGTCAGACATGAAGATGTTGAGTATAAAGCAGCAAGAAAACCCTTTATCTTTTTCAAGAAGAGGTACTGACACCATAAACAAATTTTAGGTGCAAAAGTACCTATGATAATTTGTTAAATTCCTCTATATTGACCGTTTGGTCAAACCAAAATCCAAGTGTTTTAATCCTATCCTTGAAAGCAATTTAATATTTTAAGATTATTCATATGAATTTCATTAAATTTAGAGATTTAAATATGATTTTCTATTTTATTGATTTGATAAGAAGATCTAAAAAAGATTTTTCCATAGTTTGAGATGTTAACTATTAGTTAGACTTTAGACTTTTAAATGAATGGACTATTATCTAAGACTTGATATAATTAGGGAAAATCTCATATAAATACCATTTCAATTGTTAAAACCCACAAAAGTCTCTTATAAATTGAAAAAGACATATAGGTGTTGAAGGACCAATCTGGGCTACTTGAGTTTAAGGCTAAAGACCAAAATGCCCCTTTTAAAATTTGTCTCACATATGAGTGGCTGCTATGGAAAAAGGATACAGAAAAAAAAACACAGTCAAAGGGTGATGTCTGTAGAGCAATGGTGAAGGTGAAGAATGAGGTGTCGATCAAGGTTGAATTGGACAAGTGTAAGTAATTTTTTGAGAAACATAATCCTTTTTAGATTAATCAGACTATAACTATCTTATCGTCATTGTTCATATTGGTGGGTATTGGGCGTGGTTCGGTGGGTCTGAGGGTGCATAAACAATAAATAGATGGGCAGTCACGTGGTGTATGGAAGCTAACTAATTTGGGGTTGTGAATGAGGGTTATAAAATGACCATGGTACTGCAATCATAGGTTATTTATAGCAGTTTTTGTTGTGGTTAAGTGGGTTTATAGGTTTAGTGGGAATAAAGGTTCAGACTTTACTTAACTACGGCGGCATCGACGGTGTGGTGTGGGTTATTTATATCTTGGGTCTTATTAGCTATAAGAGGGAGCATAAGGAAGAGGTTAATGATTTGAAATAGGTAGTAATGAATTGATGTGATGACTGACCTTTGAATAGGTGTAAGTGAAATGAATAATCTGAAATAAAGATGTCATAAGCATATCTGTACGTGCATGGTAGTTATTATCATTACCACATCTAGTTTGTTGTCAATGCCATTATAGGATTTGTCATTGCCATTACTAAATATGTCATTAGCATTAACAATAGTAGTGAAGGAAATAACTCATTTTGTCAGGCAATAACTCGCATAACTTAATTGATGTCAAGGAAAAATTATTGCTCAATAGTTTGGCACATGTTGTTATAAGTTAGTGATTCTTGTCAAATCCATTATAGACCTTGTCAACACCTTTACTATTGTTGTGAATCCCAAAATGGATTCTGTTACGAGCAGTAGTAAGTTAGTAAAATCGTTGAGAAATGTATGCTATCATGACATGGGTCTGGAGTTGGAGGTTAAATACTTAGTAAAGGCTTAACTTTGTTATTAATTAGGAATAAAGTGATATTATCAAACATATTGATGAAGTAGTCAATGGTCCAGAAAGGTGTGTTGTGGGGAATTTTTTTAGTGATGAATTTTCATTGGTATAAGACTAACAATGTCATGAAATCTAATTTTTTTTCTTGCAGGTTATCATGCAAGATGACATCAAATATTCAAGCAACACATTTGTCAAAGTCACTTATATGTTTTTTCCACATTGGGGGGAGTTTGTAAGTAAAGTTGAAGGTGAAGTTAAATATAGTGGTGGGAGTGAGACGGTAAAATCAATGAAGGAGGGGATGACAAATGAAGAATTAAGAGTAATGATAAGAGAATAGTTTGGTGTAGATAGGCATACGTGTGACATTAAATACACTTTGAGCTTTGATGAAAAGATATTAGTATATCTTATTGATGATTCTGAAATAGAAAATCTGTTTCATTATAATGATACTTGTGCACATGTGTATGTAGCCTGTAAAGGAAGTGATAATGAAGGAAGGACCATGGATGATATAGAAAGGCAAGTGTCATTTTTTTTTGCTACATAAAAAGTTATTTGCTATTATGTTTTTGGTAATATATGTTCACAACACTTGTTAATATCCATGTAGGGTTGATTAATTATTGGGAGCTGTGGAGCAAATATCGTACATTGATGATGCTGTGTGTTATGAAATGAATGATGAATTTGTACAAAATGAGTGCAATGCAAGACCTCTTCTTAGCCTTCCATGTGTAGTTGAGAGCGCACCAACACCGATGCCAGAGATGAACTATAAGAAGTAGATGGATTTATTGGTAGGAGTAAATCAAACGTTTGCACATGTGGATGATTTCAAGAAGGTGCTGCACAAGTTTAGTATTGCGCACAAATTTGAGTACACATACGTGAAGAATTGTAGAGATTGTGTGTATGTTAAATGTAAGGTTGAAGATTGTCCATAGAGAATAATTACAAGGGCAATTGGGAAGAGTACTTTTTTTGCACGTGTGACGAGATACACCAAAGGACATGTTCATATAGCCCAACACAATCTTGATATGACACATGATCGAAATGCTAGCTTGACATCATCAATTATCCTTAATGAAGTTAGAAATCACACAGACAAGCCTCCAAATGAAATAAGGAAGAGTTTGGCTAGAGATTATGAAGTGCAATTGACATATAAGCAAGCATATAGGGCAAAGGAAAAGGATATGGAGGAAATTCATGGTAGACCTGAACAAACATACATGTTAATACCATGGATATGTGATTGCTTAAAGCAAAGTGATGACAAAACTGTGGCTGAATGGGTCTCTAGTGGGAGGAACACCTTTGAGCGTGTATTTATAGCCTACGGATGTTGTATAAAGGGGTTCATTACTAGTGCTAGACCTGTATTATACATGGATGGATCTCATTTAAGTGGACCATACAAGGGAACTCTATTGTCAGCTCTAGCGTTTGATGCAAACAATGAATTGTTGCCATTTGCCATCGCTATAGTGAAAAGAGAGACAATTGAAGACTAGACTTGGTTCCTTGAGATGATTAAGAAGATATTAGGTTTGTTACAGGTCACAATTATATCAGACTAACATAATATGATAATCACTGCTGTGAGAGGAGCTTTCAGAGGTGAAAGGCATGCATATTGTTACAGGCACATTAAGGAAAACTTCAGCGCCCAAGTCCCTAAATTGAATAGAGGAAAGAGGAAGACAAGGGGCAAGGAAGGCAAAATGCACTAGACTTGCTTGATGCAATTGCATATGCAAGGCTTGACAGCGACTTTGGGAGTACAATGGAACACATGAGGCTTTTCAATAAGGAAATATATGAGTGGTTGATCAACCATGGTGATATTGAAAGGTGGGCCATGACTAAGTTCCCATTTAAATGTTGGGATAAAATCATGACAAACCTTGTTGAGTCATTCAATGCTTGGATGGTCAAGGAGAGATGTCATAATGTTTCCCAGCTTATCCACGAGCATCGTGACAAAGTAGCGAAAAAGATGTATGCAGCAAGCTTGGGAATAAGTAAATAGAAAAATAGTCTCAGGCCAAACATAGAACAAGAAGTGAAGGAAAATGTTAAAAGGGTTGAATACATGGATGTAGAAAGTATATGGAGGTGGTAGGGTGAACGTCCATATAGTAACTGGATCACCAAAGGTTGAGCTGTCGTCACATGAGTGTACATGCAGAGGATGGAAAATGTCAAGTATTCCTTGTCCTCACGCTTGTGCTGTCATAAAGGGAGTTTATGGAAATGTCTACAATTACGTTGATGAGTGCTTCAACATTGCATGCCAAGAAAAGATATATAGCAAAACAATGATCCCAGTTGTCACAATAGACATGCCAAATCCAAATGACCACTAGCTAGATCATATAGCAAGTCAACCGTTCTTAGCATCACCTAAGACTAGTCGACCTCCAGGTAGGCCAAGATTTGTAAAGAAAGAGTCACAGTTCCAAAACAAGAAAGTATACCATTGCAGCTCATGCCATCAAGCAAGCCACTCTAAAAGAATGTGTAAGAATCCAAACCCAACTTAAGCCTGGTGTGGAGACCTGGGAGTAGCCATTTTTCAAGTCATCTTTTAGTTTATGTATAATGACTTGGATCCCTTCAGATATTTTGGTTAAAAGGGTTAAGACATATATGATGTCCTTTATGTAAGTACTGTTTTTAGTTAAAACAATAGGTTATACCCTGGGAATGATAAGAAAAACATTAGGTTCTGGTGGAATCATAATGTTCACTTGTCATTGGACAATGTATATGGTAGTTGGTGTCAGTAAGAATCTGGTGTTTTATAAATTCCATTACTGTACTTGTCATTGCCATTGAAATTGTTGTTAATAGTGACAGTTGATGTAATTAAAGTATATATGAAGGAACACCTTCTTTTGGGTTAATGATTTCTATGTATTAGGAGTAGGTGGAATGAGTAATGTTAAATTTTTTGTTCACAATGTATTTGATAGTTGTTTCAGGAAGACCAAAAAGTGACATTAATAACAGAATTGTGTCAGTCATATCCTCTTAGTCAGGGTCATTTACAAAGTAATCAGACTCAATGCAACCTCCATCTTGCTATTCATTTCATGGTTAACCATCCACCACAGTAGGTTTCGCCTAGACACCCCAACCTCATCATCACCATAGTCGAAGGTCACACCTGGCTTCCAATTTTTTAGCCAAATTAGTATATAGATGCCATAGTCACACTTGCATGACATAGTTACATTAAAACTAACACTAAACCATCTTCTTACCAAAATCAAGTGCACATACAAAAACACTTACAAGTTGTTCTGTTGTGGAATGGGGGCCCAAATAAAGTCACCGATACGCTTCTTCCCATCATGCTCCGGTTTTACAAGTGTGATGATGTCATGAAATCGATCCCTCTGAAAAAAAAACACATGCATATTATATCTACATGATGTACTCATGACCAACAAATTTGTCACACATTTTACTTACAAGTATATTTAGAGCGGATTCCTGGGGATTTGCAAGTGCACTTTGTTTCTTTCGCTTTTTGCTCTTGCTTGTAAAACATAGTGGCTTCATTGAATCAAGCACATAAAAGTTCATCGTTTTTGGTTCAGGAGCCATACAGAACTAGTGTTCAGCAACCAACATGGGTCCAAAAATTAGATCATAGTCTGTAATATTGTAGCCAACTTGTGCAGGCAGTAGTTGGTCTTTCCATTCAGCAACTAACCATCCTATAAGTTTTCTGGCCAGTAGTAACTGAATGATGAATAAACTTGTTAGCATAATATAGAAACGTCAATACAACAACTCAAGTGTAAAATTACAGCATAGTCACCATAAAATCCACATCAAAAATATGTCGCCCCACTTGTCCCCCGTTTTTCATTTCCACCATTAACATATTACACACAAGAGACATTACCTGCATGCGGAGTCACATATATTAGATGCGTTAAATATATTGAAAACCAATTCAGCTATTATATCACTTACACGGTTACTTATTCTGTTAATTCTATCGAGTATCAGCAGCTGCCCCCTTGTAGTGTATTCATCACCTACGTCAACCAATACCCTGTAAAGTGTAAAAAACATCATTACCCATTTACTAATTAATAAATTTACTCATTAATAAATAAATAACACATTACAACTTACTCCAAACCCTCATCACTGTGTGTTACTCGAGATATGACCTCAAAAAGCATTTCCTTATCATCTTTAGCCTTCTTCATCCGCTTAACTGGCTTTGTTAAAGTCCACGAGGACATGTTCTTAGGCATCCTTGGCCTCTTTGATCTCCTTGGCCTTTGTTCCTTCTATACAAATTCATCATCCCCAGATTCTTATTGTTCATTGTTTGTAGCCTCTTAGTATAGAGTCTCCTCATTAAATGCACAAATAGTTATGGGCGAGGCCACTGATGTATCTACATTATCCTCGGCGTCATCATCAACGTCATCATCATTGTCATCATGTCCTTGATGCTCGTCACCATCTACCTTATCACTTCCCTTATGTCTCTCAGGATTGTCACTGTTTATGTCATCATAGTCAATAGGGTCCTGAGCTTGCTGCTTTCACTACCTTTCAATTCTCAATTGTGCTTTTACCAACTCATCTTCAACAGCAGAAACAAGATTTTTGTGGTTATCTTCAATAATACCCATCAACCATCTATACAACTCCTTTAATTCCTGCAAAACACATTCACAAAATTGGTCAAACACATTGGAAACGCATGCAATTAATGTAACAAAATGTTATTCCATACAGAGTCTAAATAATCAAGACAATTCTTGTTGAGAAAGTCATTCTCTTTATTCACTTTTGTTGCCTCCCTCATATATAGAATCCCAATGTCACTCTTCCGCTCTCTATCGATCATCTCCTTGACCTTCTCTTTTGTCCAGAATTGAATTACAGACGTCGACACATGGCAAATGGGTTTAGACAATGGGAACTGCTCACCAAAATATATCTATAACAAGAATGACAAACATTTAACATTTTGTGGTTGGATAAAGAATAAACCAAACAAAAAAGTACTCATAGTACATATAACAACATGCATAAACACCTTCCCACATTGCAGCTTCCCTCTTTGTTCACTCTAATTGTGTCAACGTAATCTGCCATCTCTTTTCGTAGGTCATTAATAATGTATGTGGCCCAGTCAAAGTGGGCAAATCCTTTCATGGTCCAACACATTATCTTAAGCAACTTGTTACTAATTGTTGAGCTTGCGGTGGGAGCCAAAAAAGTACCCAACATATGCAACATAAATAAAAATTCAAACTTGTCATATGCTTCCCCAGATGTTATGTCATTAAGTATGTTGTCATACTTGAGCTTACCATACTCTACCTTCAATCTCTTATACGTCTCATTTGTCTCACTAATGTCTAATTTCACCTCCTCCCCACTATTTGGGACCCCAAGCAATTCTATAACATCTTTTGCTTCTATTTCAGCTGTCTTCCCTCTAATTCTAAATTGATTGGTAGGGGGATCATACGCTCTCATTATAGCAACTTAAATGTCCCAAAGGGAGCCTCATACATTCCACATCAAGTAGATTTCCAAATCCTAACCTTTGTACCTTAGCTTTTAAGTCTAGATTACTATTTATATGAGTAACTAGTTTAGTGAATTGATTTAGAGAGCAACACGAGTGAAAAGCAACTGGATAGTTCCTCTTCTACTTCTCCGACCTTCCTTGCTTTGCCCTATCATTATATTTTTTCCTCTCCTCCTCACTTTAATTTCTCTAGGCTTTTGTGGACTCCCTAACCTTCTCATGAAAATTTAGCCCCTCCTTCCCCTTTCCAAACTCGCTTTGAAACAAAATGTAACCATTTTTTACATCTTTTTTTCCATATCCATTTCACTAGTTTATGGATAAGACCCGCTAAGTTGCAGCTACAAAATAACGTCACAGTTGAATTCAATTGAAATGAAGGAATCTCTTACAACTTAGGCTATTTAATTCATGGGGCCAAAATCTGAATTTAACAATCCAAATACATATTATCATGGATAGTAGCCCTTTTAGAGAAACCACTCATAGAAGATAATACATATTGTTCTGTACAATATATAAGTAAAGGAGTCTCATTTGTACAAATAAATTCCACTACAGTAGATCATAACAATTCAGTGGAACTCGTTTTCAATAAATTAGTTATCCTCAAATCAATGTTGTAAATAAAATAGAAAAGAAGTAGAAGGTGGGAGCTAAGTAGCTAGATTATTGAGTGGGAGATAGAAATTACCAGAAAGGTTCAAGTTACTAATATAACTAGCTACTAATCGGGCTAACTTGTCTAATTCACTATGTAATGAAAGACACTTCTTTGAGAAAATCTTACCTCATTCGCTTTGGTTTGAATTGATATGTTGGGGCAAGTCCCAATTCTTATGTTTACGTGATCAGTATGGAAAGTATCAGCTTGAATAAATGTATTGGTTTCAAATAGCGTAATATATATGAGACACAGACATCGCAGCATTCAGTTTTATTTTACCCATCACTACTTTGTAACATTATATGGAGAGTAAATTATCATCCAGGTGCATTATAGTGCCGTGGAATATAAGAGAATCAAGATAGGCATGTCTGTTTACACGAATAGGGATCATTACTTAAATTATCACACATTATCACACAAGTAATATTTGCAGTTGTTTATTGAGATGCTTGTTATTTTATATCCCCAATACAAGAATCAAAAAATATAACATGAGGAAAAATAGCATGTTTACAAAGTTCTAATATATGGCAATATCTTCAACATCTGAAGAAACATCACAACTGTAGGATGATGAATTTGAAGCAAAAGTTTCAATGGGAACCGAAATTGCAAAAGATATGTTTTCATCAAAAGACTCAAAGTTGCAAAATTCCCTTCAAACTACAAACATATATGTTGTGCACAAGTTCATAAGCGTAGAAGAAATTCACAGAGGATGCACTAAAATTCATCCCAAGTGTACTTTCAATACCTAAATCAGTTTATGCATAAGATTTTCAATCAAATAGAAGCATTTAATTCCTAAAATATATTATTCAACAAGCACATGAAACTAAATTTAAAAGTATGTTAGCAAAAGCACATCCCCTTGTCTACCATTTCATTCTTTATTTCAATTTCTTTTTCAATGACAATATGTGATCCCATGAAATTCACGCCAACTTAAGGTTTCATAGCAAACAGTGAAAAATAATAAGAATACTCCAAAATGAAAAAAATTCAAAGATCCCACGAATCATATATAACACACCGAAAAAGAAGCATCGACAAAATCAGCCCCAATCCAAGACTCATTAATTTCAATAACCCAGCTTGAAAACAGAAAAGGGAAAAAAGGAGCATGCAAACTGGTACCTCAAAGACAAAACTTTTAAACACACAAGGCTTGTATATCTGCTCTAAAGTCTAGAATGCACATTATTCCATTATCTACTCTCTTCGTCTGGATATCAATCTGCAATGACAAGGGAAGGTTTTAGCTGCCCTTATAATTTTGCTCATAAACTTCGATTAACCATAATCCAGAGGAAACCATATAACCGAAGGCTTCGAACAGGAGAATGCGTGAACTAGGATGGAATGAAATGAATCAAATGTAGGTCATTAATTTATTCTGGTTACTGATTCAAAAAGGAGAATACGTGAACTAGTTGTGTCCAACTAGCCCAACTTTCTTTGCATTTTTGTCCTTTGTAAAATCTTTTAAATTAGCTAAAAGATAATTAGAGCTCAATCCCTACGTTTTTTACTCCCAAAAGGAAACAAGATGTCTAATAGGGGGAGAAATAGAGGCAATAGGTTCACAAATCACGTACTTGCAATCAGAGAACCAAAAATCTTCGAATTTGTCAACTGCGCTTTGTATTCTCAACCTCATTGTGTACTCTCCAGCTATGAGATCTTCTTGCGAAATCTTCATCCTCACCAACGAATATACCACACCGTGATGGCTTCCACCCATGCTTTCGGATTTGGGGATGACAATAAGCCTTACTAGTGAATGAAACCCTTCCAGAGAGAACCCAAAGTAGTATACTACGGTCTGGAGTGATCTTGCGTGAGTGTGAGTAAATGAGTTGAGGGGCATTTTGGTCTTTAGCCTTAAACTTCAGTAACCCAGATTGGTCCTTCAACACCTATCTATCTTTTTCACGTTATAAGAGACTTTTGTGGGTTTTGACAAATGAAATGATATTTATATGGGATTTTCCCATATAATTATTGCCAAAGTCAAGTAACGGGAGCAATCTCTTGTCCTTTTTCTATCATAGATATTTTAGGCCTCAAAGAAAACACACTACAATGGCCTTCTCTCTTCAAGTTGTATATAAATATTTTTTATATATTTTTATTAGATTATATTATTTTAATCATGACAAGATTGAGCTACCTAGTGAGATAAGGCTTGTTGTTGTTATTGATTGGGTTGACCCGGTTCAACTACAGGCAAACCATTAACTCTTACTCTATGTTTGAATGGAAGGAAAGGTGAGAGAAAATAAGGGACAAAAAAGTTTTGGTCATAAGTTTTTAAATCTCCTTGCTCTCACTTTATTTAGTCAAAAGTTTAGAGCTATTTTGGAATCATCATAGGTCCAAACAGTCAATGTAGAGGAATTTAACAGAAGTGGTATTTTAGTGCCATTTTGGAATCATCATAGGTATTTTTGCACCCAAAATTTGTTTATGGGGCCAACACCTCTTCTTAAAAAAGATAAAAGGTATTTTTGCTCCTTTACCCTCCATGTTCTCATGTCTGACTAGGCATTCTAAGCCATACATTAGGTTCCAAAATTTAAACTTAACGGTTGTTACTCTAAATTAACGGGAATAGCATTTTTGGGCTACTTTTTAATGTTGATCAGTATTTTTGCACCCAAAAATTGTTTTACCATGCCTATAGCTTTTTCGGAAAAAGATAATGGGTAGTTTTGCTCTTTAACCCATAATTATTTATTATTTTGTTAATAATAGATAAATTTTATTCCACCATTTTATTTTTTTTTAAAAAAAGTATTTTTATTTATTTTTTTTTTTTGGCGACTTACATATTGTTTATTCAGCATTCACATTAGCCCTAACTAACATATTATGAGCATAGGAATCAATGCCATGAGTCCCAATAATAAAAACTACAAATACCTAATTAAAAATTATATGGAACTATAATGACTAAGAAATTAATTTTTCTTTTATTAATAACTAAATGTTTGGTTGAATTAGGTATTATAGCCTCATTAAGGTTAGAATAGACTACAAAGCTAAAAAAAAAAAGATATTTACAATTTACCAACTAAACATCCACAATGAGTACTAAACCAACACACTCTTGAAGTGTATGAGTAGTAATATGCGTACTAACAAAACCAACTTTGGTCAACTCAACATAGAGGAAGTCATTTTTATGACAATAGGAAATCCAACTTCCTTTTGTTCTTTCTTTCTCAATGAAGTTCAAATGATTCACTTGAGAATGGCTTGTGCCCTTTAGTGGGGTGTGTCAAAGATAGGAACCCATCATCCCTTTCTCCACGCTTTGTTTGGTCCAATAGCTACTCAACCAGCTTGTATAAAAGTAATCATGAACATATATAGTATACAGTGCTGGAGGAGACTCACGTTTCCCCTATTCTTAGGCTTTACAAATCATAACATTATATTACATTCCTTTAATAATTAATTAATATTCACTATTATGTGTCTTGTTAGGATTTTGTTGGCGAATGCCACTACAATGCACTTCCAAAAAAAAAAAAACTACTTTATCTTGTGTAGATTTATAGGCATAACTTATCTAAGTTTTTTTTTTAAAAAAAAAACATTTTGTAGGTATCTATATTTTCTACCAATTTTTAATTTAGTACCTATATATGTGTTTTTCTCTTTATTAAATCATTTATTTTTTTTCTCCATTAAAACCGTTAACCCCTATAACTTCTTTTTTTTTTTTTTTTTTTTTTTGCCAGCACGTTTAGCCACTATACAAGAGCTAATTTGGCTATTAAAGTAAGAGTTTAATTAAGAGAGAAAAATGCATAGGCGCCAAATAAAAAATCGAGGATGATCATAGGTGCTTTCCCTTTTTAAATTTTTTCTTTGCAAAAGCATGTTTTGGTGTTCTTAACTTTATATTGGTCTTTATTTTAGTCAAAAGATTCCTAATTCCTGATACTATCAATTATGTTAACGAAAAATGTTGATGAAAAACCTTCAATGCTTATAAAAGTTTCTCTAAATAAACACATTAATCCTACTCATTTTTTATGACAAAAAATCCAACACTACTGTTTTCATAAGGGGGAAAAATGAAGTGGTTTGGAATTTTTTTTTGGCCCTAAAATTACGTTAGAGTAATATGTCAGTGTTGGATAGTGCTTTGTCAATATTTAAGAATGTTTTATACAAAAGTTTTTGTTAACATAACTAACAGAATTAGAAATAAGGAAACTTTTAATTATATTTTTAAAAAGTAAATAACCAAAAGAAAAAAAATAAAATTGAAGGACCACAATGAAACATAGTACAGAATTAAGGGAATAAAAAGTGTGTTTTTTCCTTTTTTATTAAATACTTTTAAATACAAAATAATAAAGACAAATTAAATGGACTAGGCTGCATTTTTCAACCCATGGTTTTAGATTGTTTATTAATTAATAATTTTTTTAGCTTGAAAAACCCAATTCAACCTACTTGCGTTTATGGCCCAAGAAGGGAAAACCCCTTTGGGCCCTCTTGTTCCCTTATTTTGACGGAAGAGGCGACCCCCCTGAAGTCTGAACAGATCTAATATGTGAATTTCCAGAATTTAAGATATTCAAAAATAATTAAGAAAGCAAGAGAACAATAATAAAGTATCGGCAGTTTGGTTTCCTCTTTTCAATTTTTTAAAAAATAAAAATATAAAAAACTTGTTTTAAAATGTTCTTTTGTTATGTATTCTAAAAACAAACAAAAAAATTACTAAAATTTATTCTAAAGAACAAAAAATCATAACATCATTTTTAGGGAAAATTGGGGATAAATCCCCATTTAGTAAATTAATTGGTAAATGGTACCTAAGTAAAGTTACGAGGTACTTGAATGTATGTAAGTTTGATAAAGAAAAAGGCTAAGATACCCTTTAATAATGAAAAAACCAAAATACTCGGTAACTTTAATAAAGGAAAAGGGGAAAGATGAGAGAGAAGAAATTGGGCAAAACATTCTTCCCCTCCCCTGCGTCCATCAAGCACAGTGGGTTATGCCAAAGCTTCGGTCATTAGTGAAGGCGAGGGAGGTAAGTTGTCTCAACTACTTTTGGGTGTTTCGGTGTTTGATGGAGGTGATTGTATCTCTATTCATTATTGACTTAGGTTTCTTTGCTGCTTTGTTTGTTTGGCGACAAACTTCTTAATATACACAGGGGCTTCATTAGCTCTTGCGTCCTCCATCATTCCCCTATTCATTATATATCAATGTTCGTTACATTAGCATATGTCCTTTAAGAAGGATTCCTGCCTTGTTTGTTCTTGAGATAATGAAGACTATAAATGATTATTGCTATGTTCATGACATTAGCAAATGGCATTTATTTGTTCGTTTTATTAGCATGTGCCCCTTGTTTGAATTTGTTATCCTATTTGATTGGAAACTTTTATGGTTTTAAAATAAAGAAACACGATCTTCATGGTTCTCTTTGTAACATACTCCGTATCATGATAGATATAATGTTAAGTTATTGCCTGTTGGAAAATAGTTTAGTCCACCCTTGGTGGATTGGGGTCAAAATATAAATAATATAAATGCTTGGGTGGATATATGTAATATTTCTTAAAACATTATGAGTCATGTTGTTTAACCGATAGATTATGACTCTACAAGTGGTATTATTTCACCGAAACTATATGTCTCTCAATCGAAAGGATATCTTGTCTCTCTGATGGAAGGACATGTTAGTAGAAAAGGAAGGGGTGCATAGAACCCTATAAATAGACATAGGGGATTCAGTTATAAAACACTGGATATAACATACAGAAACTCTATCAAACTGACTCCTCATTCCCTCTACTATTTTACTCTCTTCTTCTTCTTCTTGTCGGTCGTGTATTTGTTGTGCGTCATAATCGCTTCCGCAACTATGATCCAATTAGCGTGGATACAAGAGATAAACGATCACACTCTAGGTACGCCCAATAATTCTTACATGGTATCAGAGATAGATTAGCTTGTAGGAAATTATGATCTCCATATTATGATAATATGATGTGCATATTATTATTTTCAAAGATCTATATGCTTAACGTGTTGGGACTTGTTATGTGAGTGTATATTTTTTTTTTTTTCCTGTTCTCTGTGATTTGTGAGGCATCGAAAATTTTCTCTACGGATATAATATACACATCCTTATACATGGTTAGAGAATATTGAAGTTCTTCATATTTGGTTGAATCTCAATCTATGAGTATTAAGCATGTCTTAAATTCTATCCTTATTTATTACGTCTTATTATTGGAATATGATTCTAGACATAAAATGAGTATAATAGAAGCCTAGAACCCCAAAACAAAAGAACTTAGAGAGAGAAAGCATGAAAAATGAAATTTTTTTAGCATTGGGTCATTTTAAAATCAAAGAATTAGGATTTGAAATTAGTCCCATTGCGTAGATCTCGAAAAAAATGATTGAAAAAGACACCAAGAAAGCCAAAAACGGACGTCAGACAGAGGAGATATGGAGGAGAGATGGTTCCGGGTCGACGGACCCGACCCACGCCTGTAACCGGGTCCGAGTCGACTCGGCTAGAGGTTGAAGACAACCACCAGCCTCCAAAACAACGACGTTTCGGTGATTATTAAAAAAAAATTCATTTTAAAAGGTGTCTAGGCCAAAAAAAAACCAAAGGTGAGTATTATTTTTTTTCCTCTGGCCCAATTTGGTAAGCCCAATAAGCGAGGCCAAAAAAAAATATGAACTAGAAACAAAACAAAAAGAGAAAAAAATTTGGGCAGAAAAGCCATGTGGCGCGTGAGGCCACGTGGCATCTTAGTTTGACACGTGGTAGACACATTTCGACAGTGCTCGGTGCGTGGAGTCTGATGATCCAGCATGTGTCGCCGAATTGCCTCTGGAAGGTAGCACATGGTGTACACGCGCCACTGTGTGCGTGTGTTTTTTCTGTTTTTTTATTCAGTTTTTCTAACTTCTTTTTGTGTGTGGGGGTGTGTGCCTGAGCCGAATGAGACCCAGTTTGCTCCTAAAAATTCCTAAATTCATGATCTTTAATGTGATATGCCATTTGAGTAGTTTAGACGCCAATTATTATATGTTTATGATATTCTAAGTGCGTTTATGAATGTTTTAAACCATTTCGAAACTTCTAAAATTCATTTGTTGATTTCAATATTTTTCTATTATATTTAAAAGTGTTATAAACATGTTTTCATATATTATAGAGAGAATATTGTTTTATTTATATTATAATGAAGCATGATTTTGTTGATAATTCATTATATTATTATGTGTTTTTGACAAGTGGGAGCTTTTAGGAGTTGTTAGTCCTAAAAGTTAGAGTTGTAAAAGTGCCTATATATAATTCTTGATAGAATTTTAGTGATGTTGCTAATATTTATGTGATGGGAGATACAAACGTATACTCCTGATCATGAATTTAGTAGTATTACTATTTTTTCTGGTTAAGAATAATACAAGTACATGACATTGTATCTATGTTGTGCTATATATATTGTTGATGATATGTTCAATAGTTTAATTCCCTTAGAGAGACATATTGAATGTGGAATAGATTTGCTTCAGAATTGAAAATGGCAACTAAGAACATTATCGCTGAGTTAAATAAAGGGGACAAATTAAATGGTGACAAATGGGATATCTGGCACCGAAAAGTCCAATATATTTGGGAGGAACAAGAGGCAATGGAACCTCTAACAACAGTTGTAGCACAACCTGCTGCTGGGAATACAACCCAACACAGGAGAGACCAAGAGGTCTATGAGGCTTGGAAAAAGAAAAATAGCATTGCAAGAATTACATTGCTGAGTATAATGGCAGATGACCTCATGTGTGAATATGAGAAAAATGAAACAACGCAAGCCATATGGGCAGTGTTGAAAGACAGGTTTGGTGATACATCCACCTCTAAGCTTAGACGATTAACTATTAATTTTGATACATATAAGCTTAGGCCAAATATTTCCATGAAACAACATCTGGGAGAGATGGCAAATATGATTAGAGAATTGAAAGAAGCTGGGCATACTGTGTCTGATGAACAACAGTTTAGGCAGTGATAAGATCATTGCCATCTAGTTGGGAGCACATGAAGGTTAATCTAACCCATAATGAAGGCATTAGAAATTTTAATGATGTGGCTAAATGTAATATCCTGGATTGTGACCAAGGATTAGCAACTTCAAAGTAATGTAATTAATATTAATTGAGCACTTTTGAAGTATATCTTGTGTATTGTGCTAATCAGGGGTAAAACGGTAAATTTACCGATCGACTGGTAAGTTACTGGAGAGAAAACCCCTTGGTAATCATGATCAATGGCTGGGATTGAAAGAACAAGGGGTGGAATCTTGTGTGGATGAGTTCATATGCACTCATAGGAGGAAGGATGAGATGTTGCCATGTGTCCAAATGAGAGCCATTGGATTAGTCAAAATTTTCAAACTCTACCTCTCTCCCTCTCAAGTCGGCTGTGTGTGTGTGTGTGTGTGTGTGTGTGTGTGTGTGTGAGCATTGAACTATGAGTCATTGATCAATATCTCTCATCTCTCTCCATTCTCTCCATTTTCGCTGAAGTTAAGCAAGAAAGAGAAAGAAGAAGGCTTAAAGAAAGGTGAGAAGTTGTCCATGAATGCTCAATTTACTTTCATTAATGTTGTTCATGAGGTTGAGGGCTATATTCCTATGGTTTCAGAATTTTGGTTGGTGAAGTTTGAGAACTTGTGGAAATTTGGAAGTTGAAGAGTTGAAGAATTGGCTCTAGGAAGAAGAAGAGGTAGGAATTAGAAGCATTGTGGTATAGTTGTTTTGATCATTGGTTGAGTCTTGAGGACTTTGGAATTTGCCCTGATTTTTGATAAATTTCGAAAAGCATGATTTGGTTAGTGTTTAGTGTGGAAATTAGTGTCATAGAGTGTCTTTGTGTATTTAGAATTGGCTTGGAATTTTGGGTTGGAATGGATTGCAATGTGTGTGTTGATTGAAGATGTTAAGGTGACATGTGATGATTGTGGTAGAACATGCTCATGGATAATGAATATGGTCATTTTGATGGCTCCAATGTGTTCCTTGAGCCAAATTGTGTGAAAATAGCATGTGATTTGAAATTAGGGACCATTGGAAACCAATTGGCAAAATTTGGAAAATCTGTCCAATGTAAGTCTGTTCTGGGCAGTCAAATGGTGTGGACGTTTTGACTGGGCAAATGATATTGAAAAATTATGAAACTTTCCAATCTTAAAGTTCACATCTCAAGCTTCAAAATGGATATAAATTTTGTGTCATTTCGCTTTTTGAGCTGGGAGTTTGAACTGTCCAAAGTTTGGCATCAAAGCTGGACCCTGTGTTGGTACAATGTTAGGTTTTTGGTAAATCTGGACTTTTGTGGTGATTTCTAGTTATGGCCAATATTTTTCCTTGAAAGAGGACTTAAATAGCTTTCATTTGGCTTTGGAATCACCCCATTTAGATTTTTCCTGAATTAGTTATGATTTTTGGAAGTTCAGCCAGAAACTAGATTTTCTTGGGCCGCAGCCCAAATGTTTCTGTGCGTCTCTGGACAGCTTTGGGCTGCAACCCAAATGTTTCTGGGCAGTTTTGGGCCGCAGCCCAAGGATTGTGGGCCGCGGCCCACCCCCAAAAATCTGTGTTTTGCACTTTTAAAGGTGGTTTTTTGTATAGCCTTTCCCAACCCTTTAGGCATATGTTTAGGCCTAAAATAGTCACCTAAAGAGTTCAAATGATAACCAACTTAAAGTATTATAGAGAAAAGAACTTGGAAAAGAGATTGACGGGTTGTCCCTAATTTGGTTTATAGGATTTGATATTTGCCGTCCTCGTGAGCCCGCAGTGCCAAGAAACGTCGGGAAAGGATCAGGTAGTGACTCTCTCTCTTATACTATGTGTAATGCTCTGTATGTGTGTGTTATCACTGTTATGTGATGATTCTTTGATGTTGCTGCGATTACAGCTGGTAATAGCTGTCGTTTACAGCGCAAGCTGTCGTTTACAGCGTAAGCTGTCGTTATTGTGATTACAGCGTAAGCTGTCGTGATGGTGATTACAGCGTAAGCTGAGTTGATGTTGATTACAGCGAGAGCTGTCGTATTATGCATACAGCCGTGAGTGCTGTCGTTTGTGGTGAAAACCATGTATCTTTGAGATTGCTGCTGCTGTTGTTGGTTGTGATTTATATACATGCTTTGTGTTATGCATTGTGTGAGTGGTCTGTTACTACTGGGATTCGTTCGAATCTCATTCTTTCCTATGACTAACATTTCAGATAGGGCATGTGGCTCAAAGGAGAAGCGGCCAACCCGAAGCACTTAGGATCTTTAGTAATACTAAGGATTTTTGAGATGTTGGTTATCTACTTTAAACTCGGGATTACTGAATATTTTGAATTAGGAATATTATATTCGATTTTGGTTGTATAATCCCCTAGTGGATACTTATAAACCTCAGGTTATATGTATAGAACCTGGGAGTTGCCGGGGATTTGGGTTATACACTCTGATATGATTGCATGTATAATAATTGCACAGGTAATTATATTCGAATTTTGAAATTGAGACCAGGATGGGGAAAATGAGTTTTGAAAGGCTTGCGAAAATTTTACTGTGAGACTGAAAATTTAAAACGAGGTTAAAGCATCCAATGGTCTCTAATCCGAATTAAATATGCATTATCGAATTATAATTACGTGTTTAAAAGCAGGGGGTTACACTAAATACTTGGAACTTGAGGATGAGCTCTTGGAGGCATACAAGTCCTCTAGCCATGCCTACTACATAGAGGGTGCAGGTCCTTCTAATGCAAAACTCGATTCCAAGAAGGGGAATAAATTCCAAAAGAATGGAAAGAAGGACAAGAATAAATTTGTAAAAGGCAAAAAGGAATTCAAGAAGAAAGGAAAAAAGGGCGGAAAGAAGAAGAAAAATGACTTAAAGAAGGTCAAATGTTTTGCCTGCCAAAAGATGGGTCATTTCACATGGGATTGCACTTAGCGAAATGAGAGTGAAAAGGTACTAGTGGATTATGTAAATTCACATGTTTCCTATGTTTCTAGCACTATTTGCCTAATAGAGAATATCTGTTCTTCTTGGATTTTGGACTCAGGTTCAACAGACCACGTGACGAGGGATTAAGGATCCTATGTAGAATACCGTCGGTTGCCTGACAAATGTAAGTGGCTTTATGTAGGCAACAATGCAAAGATTGAAGTTAAAGGCATTGGAACTTGCAAATTAACTTTCCGTAGTGGAAAGCCTTTGATCCTTCATGATGTGCTTCATGCTCCTGACATCCGACGGAATTTAGTTTTTGTAAAATGTCTTGTAAACTATGGGTTTAATGAAAACTTTCATGATAAAGTTGCAGACATATTTTATAATTTTGTATTTTATGGTTTATCTTTCCTTTCAAAGTTCTTTATAATGGATACTATTGATGATTATAATATACATGATTGCTTTGCTACTTCTTCTTATTCAACTATTGATATGGCTATTTGGCATGCTAGACTATGACATATTAATCAAAATAAAATGATTAAACTAGCAAAAGAATGTTTTCTAGGATCCATATCCAATATGAAAATGTCCTTGTGTGAAAGTTATCTAGCAGGTAAGGCAACTAGAAAACCTTTTGGTAAGGAAACTAGATCAGAACAGCCATTGTAAATAATTCATTCTGATATTTGTGGTCCTATGAGTGTGAGGGCAAGGCATGGAGCTTGGTATTTTATCACTTTTATTGATAACTATTCACGATACGGTCATGTCTATTTGATCAAACACAAGTCTGAGGCTCTTGAGTGTTTTAGACGATACGTAAATGAAGTTGAAAATCAAATGGACAATAAAGTTAAAGTATTACAATTGATCGAGGATGTGAATATTTTTCTGATCAATTTAAAGAGCTCTGTGAAGAAAAAGGGATAATTAGGCAGCTAACTATCCCTGGTATTACACAACAGAACGGAGTTGCTGAAAGAAGAAATAGAACACTTCTAGACATGGTTAGGTCAATGATGGCATAGGCAAATCTACCAATTTCATATTGGGGTGATGCTTTAATGACTGCTACCTTCATACTTAATCGTGTGCCCTCAAAATCGGTTACTTCAACACCTTATGAGTTATGGACAAAATGCAAGCCGGATCTTAGTATCCTTAGACCATGGGGGTCAGCTGTATACATTCATGATAATTCTCATAAGTGTAATATCCTGGATTGTAATCAGGGATTAATAACTTCAAATGATGTAATTAATATTAATTAAGCATATTTGAAGTATATATTGTGCAATGTGAAATTAGTGATGGTTTAATGTGTAAAGTGATAATTAGGGGTAAAACGGTAAATTTACCATTCGATCGGTTAGTTGCTGGAGAGGAAACTCCTTGGTAATCAAGATCAATGGTTAGGATCAAAAGAACTAGAGGTGGAATCAAGTGTGGATGGGAGTATATGAACTCATGTAAGGGTGAAGAAGGAGATGGTGCCATGTGGTTAAATGAGAGCCATTGGATGAGAAGCAACAAGTCAAATATTTTCCCTCTCTCCTCCTAGTCGGTTTTGCATGGGAAGAAGGAAAGAAATGATCATCACTTTTCACCAACTCATTTCTCTCTCCATTCTCTCCATTTCCGGCGAACCAAGCAAGAAAGAGAAAGTAAGGGTTTGAATTTTGTTAAGGTAAATGATCTTATATGCTTAGCTACCCTTCATTAATGTTGACCAAGTGGTTGAGAGTTTGATTTCTATGATTTCAGAATTTTCATTGGTGGTGTTTGATTGTTGGATAAATCTGAAAGTTGGGGGAATCAAGGTGTTGATTTCAGCAAGTTGAAGAGGTAGGTTTGTGATGCATTTTGGTATATGTGTTAAGATGTTTGTCTAATCAATGAGAATTCTGGAAATTTAACCTAATTATGATGTTAAGTGAAGGGTAGGCTTTGATTAGTGTGTTACTGTTCATTTGGTCAGTTTTGACATTTGGGAGTGATTAGAAATTGATTGGAAGTTGAATAAGGGAAATTTGTTAGAATGAGGTTTTGAGTGGTTTTATGATTTAGAGTGAGAAGGTGTTGATAGAGTTAAATTTGGGTTGTTTTTGGTTGCCAATGGGTTCCTTGTGTTGAAATAAGTGAGAATGAGCTTTGACACAAGTTTTAGAACCATTGGAGTTCATTTGGTGAATTCTGGAGAAGTTTATCAGTTGTTGCGATCTGGTTTCTGATGGGTATCACTCGAGTGAGAAGGAGTCTCACTCGAGCACAAGATGAACATGCTCGAGTGAGCATGTGTGTGCTCGAGTGAGGGTGCATGAATCACTGGGGGTGAGTGTCTCAGGTTATCACTCGTGGGAAGATTGTTGGAAGTGAGCGGGAACACTCGCGAGTATGGAGAGGTCACTCGAGCACTAGGGTTGTGCTCGAGTACACTCATGACTGGGAGGAAGGGATCACTCTCGGGTTGTCACTCGCAGGGTCTCACTTCTGTGGTGCTCGAGTGCTTCTGAGGTCTCTACTCGAGCACAGCCTCTTGTGCTCGAGTGAGAGTGTAGGATTGTCGCGGGAGTTGCTCTCGGGCAAGCACTTCTTGCGTCTCACTCGCATGTGCTCGAGTGAAAATGGGGGGTTATGCTCGAGCACGGCCTTCTGTGCTCGAGTGAAGGGTCCAAAAATCAGTGTTTAGCTTTCTAAAGAGGGATCTTTGGGGATAGTTATCCCAACCCTTTAGGCATATGTTTAGGCATTTAATGGCCATCTAAAGAGTCCAAATGAATACCAACTTAGAGTGTTATTGAATTAAGAACTTGGAAAAGGAAATTAACCAAATGTCCCTATTTGATTATAGGATTTGACATCTGCTATCCTCGTGAGCCCACTGTGCCAGAGACCGTCAGGAAAGGATCAGGTAGTGACTTTTCTTTCGTACCATATGTGATGCATTGTATGTGCTTATTATCATTGATTTGTGATAAGTTTGTATGTTACGATTTATGTGGATATGGGTAAGCACCGTCAGTCCAATAGTCCCTGAGTAGCTAGCAACGGTTCGAGTAAGGGTTGTGAGCCTTCCCGGCGGAGAAAGGGGATGAGGATGAGGTGTGACTATGTGATTATGTGGCCGAAAGGCTGATTGTGAGCCGAAGGGCCATTTGTGAGGCCGACGGGCCATTTGTGAAGCCGGATAGCTATATGAGCTATAAGGCTATGTTTATGCACTGCCACACCAATAGTCCCTGAGTAGCTAACAACGGTTCGGGTTAGGATGGTGTGCCTACCCGGCGGAGAAAGGGGATGAGGGTGGAGTGTGATTGAGCTGCTATATGATGATTTGTTTACATGCTGTGTGTTTATATGTGGTATAAAAGTTTAGTTACTACTGGGATTCTCTTGAATCTATTCTTTCCTTTGACTAACCTTTCAGACAGGGCGAGTGGCTCGAAGGAGAAACGAGCAACCCGGAGCGGTTAGAGTCTACTAGGGACATTAGTATGGATTTTGTTGGCCATTCATTTTGGATAGGGATTACTGTATAACATTTTGAGATGTAGATAGTTTTGAGATACTTGGTTTTGTAATCCCCTAATCAGGATTTGAAACTCTATGTATATGTAAGTGAACCCGGGGGTTGCCGGGGTTAAAGTTATAAACTCTGATATATGTGAATGTAAGTTAACTGCACAGGTGATTATATTCGATAGTCGAAATCGAGACTGGGATAGAAAAGAAGTTTTGAAAAATTTTATAAGTTCCTACTATTTAGTGGGTGATTTAACAAGTTTTGAACTATCCGGCGGTCTCAAACCCCTTTTATTACGTTTTATCGAATTATAATTACGTTAATTAAGGTAGGGGGTTACAATAAGTATGGAAAGTTAGGTCCTAGAGGAAAGAAATGTATCTTTATAATGTACTCTGAACAATCTAAAGGATATGTCTTCATAGGTGAAAATGAAGATGGAACAGTAACTGAAATTGAATCTAGAGATGTTACATTTATAGAAAATGAATTCCTTAAAAGGGGAGACATTGACCGCACTGTATCTCTTTATGAGACACAAGAACAAACAAGTATAGAACATGTTGGTATACCTGAATCATCCTAAAATGTCGATCTAAGTGGGAGCTTAGAAAGGTCAACATAAAGACCTAGACAAAGACAAGAAGCTCCTACAAGAAAGAGTAACAGGGAAAGTATACCTAAAAAACACTTCCAAATAGAAAGTGAAGAACTTATTGTTACTCCTGATGAGGATGATGAACCACGTTCAGTACTAAAAGCCTTATCGAGTCCTGCTAAAGATGAATAGAAAAAGGCAATGGATGAAGAAATGAACTCAATGAGAAAGAATAAAGTTTGGGAATTGATTGACCTACCAAAAGGGTAAAAAGCCATTAGGAACAAGTGGGTTCTCAAAATTAAAAGAATGGTGGATGAGTCAATTGATAAGTATAAGGCACGATTAGTTGCAAAGGGGTATACACAGCAAGAAGGTATAGATTATGAAGATACCTTCTCACCTGTGGTATGATTTAATTCTATAAGAATTATTCTAGCAATAGTAAACAGTTTAGACTTGGAATTACATCAAATAGATGTTAAAACTACATTTCTAAATGGTGATCTAGATAAGAAAATCTATGGAACAACCATTATGTTTCATTGAAAAAGGAAAAGAGAACAAAGTTTGTAAACTTAAAAGGTCTATTTATGGACTCAAGCAATCATCCAAACAGTGGTATTTGAGGTTTCATAAAGCAATAACCTCTTATGATTTCTAAATGATTGAAGAGGACCACTGTGTCTACATCAAACGGTTTGAGGGTAATTTTGTTATATTATCCTTATATGTAGATGATATACTATTGGCTGGAAATAATCTAAATTCGTCTATAGCTATTAAAGAATGGCTTTCATTAAATTTTGAAATGAAAGATATGGGTGAAGCAGAGTATATACTTGGAGTTAAGATCTAAAGAGTTCGTTCAAAAAGAATCTTATATCTTTCACAAGAAAATTATATTAAAAAGATTCTCGAACAATTCAACATGAGCAACTGTAATTCTTTAGATACCCCAGTGGCTTCCGGTGCAACCTTAAGCCATGAAATGTGTCCCAAAACTGAGTCAGATTAAAAGAAAATGATGAAAGTTCCCTATGCTAGTGTTGTTAGTAGTTTAATGTACGCAATGATGTGTACAAGGCTAGATATCTGCTTTGTGGTAGGATTGGTAAGTAGGTTCCAGTCCAACCCAAGTGAGCGTCATTGGAAAGCAGTAAAAAGGATCATGAGATACTTAAAAGGCACATCTAACCATGCACTATGCTACGAAGGAAGCAATCTACGCCTGGTTGGATACTCCGATGCTGATTTAGGCAGAGATGAGGAAGAGCGAAGATCGACTTTAAGTTATACTTTCTTACTAAATAATGGCCCCATATGTTGGAGTAGTAAGAAGCATACATGTATTGCTTTACATTCTATAGAAGCCGAGTTCGAAGCATGCACTGCAGCTACACAAGAGGCATTATGGTTGAAGAGGTTCATTGAACATCTTGGATTTGGCAATGAGAGTACCAATCAAGTATTAATGCATTGTGATAGCACTGCAACCATAGCCTATACTAAAGATCCCAAGTATCATAGTAAGACCAAACATATAGACATTAAGTACAATTTTGTAAGAGATTATATAGCACAAAAAATTATTGCTATACAACATATTTCGACCAAGAGTATGGTCGTCCCCTGACCAAACCAATTGTCAAGGAAACATTTGAAAAACATGTAAGGGCACTTGGTGTACGTAAAATGTAAAATTTCAGACTTTATGTATTACATTTATGATTAATTAAAGTACTTGACATTATTAGTATATATGTCTGTGTGAAAGTATACAATGTCTAGTATGTCGTACAGGCTTGTGAGGTTGTTTCTCTCACATGAGCAACCGCCTTTGACAAATGTCTAGTATATCATGCATGTGTATCCATTAAGCATGTGAATGGTAATGTTTATAGATATGGTGAAAAGTTACTTAAGGGTAACACAAGAAAAGATATATAATAGGAGAATTCTTGAACTCTTCATTAAATGTACACTCTTGAAGAAGTGACTTCAATTTTAGATGTCCCTACCTTTTTAAGTTGGTGATATCTTGGTACAAATGCAACTAATATGACCTGAAAACATGTCAAGTATGTCATGTGTGCTCAAGTACAATAAGATGCCACAATGGAAAGACGATTTTGGAGATCCTTTAAAGGCCATTGGACAACATTTTAAAACGTCAACTCAAACACATACAATTGCATTGCTGTAATCAAATTTCTTGAAGAAAGATGGACTTATATTGAAGTTTCCAAGCGAAGGTAGCATGCATAATAGAGAATTCAGGCCACTGCATGACAAAGTACATCATGATATATGATCAATCCAAAGACTATCATTGTGCCAATAGAATAATAATGTCCCCACCTAATATATCAACAAGATCTATATTGCATTGTCTAGAAAACGTAATGTCCTGAATTTCTAAGCTTTGAATTAATGATTTATAAAACATTAATTAAGGCCTAAAGAAAATAAATTTTTTAAGATAAACTTATTTTCAAGTAGAAGAATTTAGAAAAATAAGGGAAGGAATGATCATTAAATATATAAAAGCTCAAAGTAATTAAGAAAGTTAAAGATAATTTTCAAAAGCTGATTCCTAAAATCAAGGGTTATTTCTTAGGCTACATTCTAATTAAGAAATATTAGCTCATAAGGCTTATTAAACAAGCTTGGGAATTAAAAATAAATAATATCTACCTCTTTGATTTGCTAATACACGTGTTTTCCCTCCCTCTTGCCTCAAACCTAAATCCTCCCTTAAGCGACTTACACTCAGCCATTGCCCTTTTCTCCATTTCAGCCTCTGCTACCCTTGCTCTTTATCTTCTTCAACAAGTTTCAGGGGAGGCTCGTGTAGCATGATTTCCTCCTACTTCTCAGACATTCGTGTCACACCTCTTATTTATTTCAAATTCATCAGAGTGTTTGTGCGCAGTTCAGTGGACACACAGAAATAGCATAAATATATTGATAATAAGTATATGATTATATTATAAGAATTCCCTACAAGAATTCTACATAATGATTACAGACTTAAAATATAATAAAAGCCTACAGATAACCAACGTCAGTGCATGATTTAGACCAGAACCTTCAATTGCCAGTAATTACAACTTTTGCCCCTTGAGCCACTGCCTACTGCTGAATACACTATACATTGTGGAAAGAGTGAGATTTGAAAGAATCTCGGTAGCAACAAGTTATCAATTATATAAAATGTAATAAATAAATATGCAACGCACCACATAGTGTAATATAACATTAACACAGTATACCAGTATGTATACACAATTCAGGGCCAAACCCTTACTTGTCTATGTACCTCAGTTGGGTCCCAAACCACAATTAGGTAATGTGCCCCTTGGTACTGTGTATCAAAGCTGGGTCCTCACTAGGCCGAATGGTACTTGTGCTTTTCCTGCACCACAGCTAGATATTATGTTCACTATTCATATCACATAATAAAGCAACATACAACATATATATCACCACATAGTGTATGAAATATAGAGTTACTACCAGAATTGCCCTTTCCTTGCCTGTTTGTCTATCTGTCCAATATCTTGTATCCGGCTCGGGCTATTTATATGTCCTAAAATTCCCAAATGTACAATAAATGAGTCATAACTCATTCTAAACTCATATTGTTAGTTATCTTTGACTCAAAATCACATATTGACCAAAATGCTATTGGGATCTCGGGTCTAAGCTCCTTTATACCTGGTCTAACTGTACTTTACCAAAAATTATGATCTAGGCTATCCCTACACAATTTCGCATGTATAATCCATTTTTTCCTCAGATTAGTCAAATTGGTGCCCAAATTATAAATTTACTCTTGTCAGCCACTATGTTAGGGTTTTAGGGGTAAAATTATCATTTCACACCCTAAAGCATTCACACTTCATATTATACATGTTACCAACACAATTTTTCATTTTAAACACAATGGAATCATCAAATCAATGAAATTCCAGCTTTAACACCCTATTAAACACAACTAAGTGAAAATCTGGAAATTTTAGGGGAAATGAAGTTTTATGATTTCAATCAACCTTACACCTTCTTTTCACCTTAAATCACTTATTTAACCACTTAATTACACTTCCCACATGATTAATCCAAATTTGGGCAGTGTAATATCCTGAATTTTGGGATTGGAGGCTTGGGGATAAGCCTAAATTAAGCAGACTGCTAAGCCCTGGTTTAGCAGGTGTCTCAAACCTATTCCCTAACATTTCTTGTATCTTTAAGGTGTTAAAGGGATAAATAGTTAATTAAAGAGTATGGAAAATTTGTATACAAAAATGAAATTTGTTGAAGTTGCAAGTGCATGTTGTTTCATTGCTTCTAATGAGGCAGTATTGTTATTCAATGCATTTTTTTGATCAAATGATGTTCAATAATTATGAAATTTTACAAGATGAAAATATAAATCCTAAGCTTTAATTTGATAGGTCATATGACTCAATTAGAGCTATATACAAAAAGTTATGAATTTTTGAAGTTAGCCTAGAAAAACTATGAATTTTCTGGAACAGC
The DNA here is from genome assembly GCA_963855925.1 of Inga laurina. Taxonomy (NCBI): domain Eukaryota; kingdom Viridiplantae; phylum Streptophyta; class Magnoliopsida; order Fabales; family Fabaceae; genus Inga; species Inga laurina. The sequence goes on from OY979706.1 coordinate 32,675,467, forward strand.
ATTCAAAGAAATTAATTCTGGGAATTTTGTGCTTCCAACTAGTGAGGGGATATATTTTTTCCTTGAAACCAGACTCAATAAGGGTTCTATAGCCTTTGGAATCACTCTGATACGATGTCTACAAATTTGGTTATGATTTTTCAAAGTTTGAGTAGAAAATCTACCAGAAATTCCAAATAATCCGAAAATGGAAAAAAAAGTGGTGGAAATCTTGTAATTATAGGAACATTTATTAAGGCAAATTTCCCTTCATCCTCTTCCCATTTCCGTGCAGCCATGGATGAAATAAGAGAGAGAAAGGTTGAGAGAGTTTAGAGAGAGAAGGAGAAGAAAATTCACGAGGTAGGTCAATTTCTTTAGTGAATTCGTTCCTAACGTGTATAACTCTTCTCCTAAGCTCCTCTTTTATGTGATTTAAGGTGTTGGAAGCTAGAATTTTGGTGTTATGAAGAGCTAGGGTTTCGGCCATACAAGGAAAAGCTAGAGGCAGCTTGAGGTAACTTCTGAAACTTTAATCTTTGATTGTTCTAACTGCTGTGGACAATTAAATCGGTGAAATTTCACTGGATTATCTTTGATTTGAAATTGGGAAGTTGTAATGGCCTAAGGGTTATGCTACTGAAATTTGGTCCAAATGGTAGTTGTAACCTAATTAAATAGTTAATAAAGTGGTTAGGAGTGGAAAGGAACAAGTGTGCGAAGTTGAAATTGAAAAACCCCAATTTTTCCCAGAGTATTGAAGATTTTGGCTGGAGTAAGAAATAAGGCTTAAATTTAGATTTTCAATTATTTTATGATTCCATTGAGTTCATGAGGGAAAACTAGATGGGGTTATAGTTGGTCACTTTTTCAGAAAAATCCGAAAAAGCATAATTACGAAAACACTCATGAAACACTGAAATAAAGGCTGCTAAGGGCATTTTTGCAATTTGACAGTGCATTTGATAATTTAGAGTCCCAAAATGAATTTCTTAGGCAAAAATATGTGAGAATAGCCCATGTTAAAATTTCGAAAAAAGTACAGTCGGGCTAGATATAGCGTGGCTGAGCCAAGGTCCCGGGGGCAAATTGGTAAATTTTCACCATAAGATAATATAACAATAATAAACATTATGGAAGTGCATAAAATGGTACACAAATGGGTTTTAACTAGAGCCGGTAAACCCGCCAGCCCGCCCAAAAAACCCTTAAATAAATGGCAACCCGTTTAAATGTGGAGCCCGTTTAGCCGGCGGGCTGGCCCGATTTTTTTTTAGCTTTTTTGGTTTTTTTTAAAATAAAATACCTTCAAATACCCTTATTATTACCTTTCATTTGATGCCTATTTAATCAATTCCTCATGCTTTTTATTTGACATTTTTATTTTCATATTATATTTATTTATTCTATTATTATTAAATTTAAAAGAGATGTGTTTATATGTTTTTGTTATGTGAGTAGATGAAAAAAAAGAAAGTAAGAATAAAATTGACTTCATAATACAAATTAAAAAAAAAGAATGGTAGGCCAACCCGCATAAACAGGCTCGGGCTGGCAAAAGCTAGCCCACAAAGGGGGCGGGCTACACCAGCCCGCCCCGCTAAAGATTCCAACCCACACGGCTAGCCCGCAACCCTCGGGTTAGCCCGCATTCCCAGTACTAGTTTTAACCTAATTCTAGTACATGTGATATTTTAGGATAGAGTTGGGACCTAAGCTTGGCGTGTTGTACGAGGCGGGCGATTTTAGGCAAGAAAAGGGTTAAGGTAAGGACTACTATCTCTCATGTACTGTATGACTATTTATATGATGTGTGTTACTATATTTTGTGATATGAACACGTTCTAGAGGCACATTACCTAACTGTGGTTTAGGACCAACCCAAGGTACACTGGCATTGCCTAGCTGTAGTCAAGGACTTAGCTAAGGTATATGTAGGGGTTTCAACTGGATTGTTAGCCTTGAGTTTTGTGCGCGCACACGGATTGATGTGAAATTTCATTTTATTTGATATGGTGCATTGCATATTTAACTCTCATATTTTATATGTTGATAGTATGTTTCTACTGGGATTCATTGGAATCTCACCCTTTTTTCTAAACAAAATATCTCAGTGGGTGCCAGCAGCTCAAAAAACAAGGAAGAAGATACGGGGAAGTGATGGGCACGTTTCCCGAATGAGGACAGTGGTTATACTTAGTCGTTATTTTGAATATTTTGGGATAAATTGTATATATTACCAAACCCTGCAAGGCATTCCTTAATGTAGTCATGTACTAAATATTAGTATTTTGATGCTAATCCTCTGTTACCCACCGAACTGAGTGCAAACTCTCTAAAAATTGAGAAAGTATGTTAAAGGTATGACAGGTAGTACCTCCCCTTAGGGTATGTGCCTCCCAAATTAAAAAATCAACCAAAGAAACTAATAAATCAACCACAACAACGACAACCTTGAATCTAATAAGATAACAAGGTTTTATGGTTTACCTTTGTTTCTCTTCTTTCTCCCTCTAAACAGTGGCCTCCTCCTCTCTCTTCCTCTTGATTTTGTGCTTGCTACATGTGTGTTTCAAGATGGCATATAGATTAGAGAGAGTTGTGCATGATTTAGAAGTTATAACACAAAAATTTCCTACTCAACTTACCTTGATTGCTTCTTGCATAACTTGAGCTCTCACTTTGTTCTTGTTTTCTCTTGCTTCTTGTGTTTGGACGAAAGTGGCTCTTGGAAAATAGATAAGAGCTCTTAAAAAATATCATCATCCACCTCCCTAATATATTATATTTTAATTGCTAATTAAGCATGAGAAATTTGACTTTTCCTTCATCTTTTCCACTTGACTCAAAATACTCCCAAATTCACCCTTTATGTCCAAGTGAATATTTTCTCTTTCCCTTCCCATGTTGGACAAATTATGAGGCCTTGAAAGGGATAATTATCTTTTTAAAATATCCTTCATCCACCTGCTTACATATTAATATTTAATTGCTAATGAACATATGGTTATTTTTTGACTTTTCTACTTATTTTACTTGGCCTAAATTGCTTAATCTTTTGGCATAATGATCTCCAAATATTTATTTTCCCTTGATTTCCCTTTTTGGCCAAAATTGGCCTTAATTATTGGGGAAAATAATAGCTTCTTGTTTTATTGGTCAAATGACCATTTTCACCTTACATTTTTGTAATTAAATTAGGCCTTCTTCCTTTGCTTTGTGTTTGGCCAAAATTCACAATATATTGGGCCCAAAAATTGTATTCTTCCATTCTCCAATTTGGGCTCCAATAATGGACTTTTATGAAAACACAATTTAAATTTATGTCATATCGTGGCCCAAAATTTGTGTGCCCATTAATTGCACTATTTGGCTAATTTAAGTGTGTCAATATTCACCATTTTATTCCCTTTATTACCATAAAGGTGTAAAGGAATTTTAGTAACTGAAATTTGGGATATTACAACGCACCTTGCTAAGTAAGCAAGGAAGTATTATATTGAGGACGAAGACATAGAGGAAGGGATTAGAAAGAGGGAACTAAAAGAGAGAGAGATCAACATAAAGGAGGATATCAGGGAGGAAACCAGTCACATGCAAGCCAAAATTTCAAACCAAGGTCGGTAAATATTTGTCATCTATTACTCCTTCAATTTCTTCAGTTTGGGGATGTAAGGAGTAAGTGAATATGGGTTTTGATAAGGAGTAATCAACAATTAAGAGTAATAATAACAATTACGGGAATACTAATTATAAAATAAGAGATATATGCATTTGGCTTGCTCTGTTTTGGGTTAAATCAAATTCAAGTTATTATTTTGTGGCTTTGAATCTCATGAATCAAAGTTAGGGTAAATGAAATTGTTTGATATCATGTTATATCAACATAATAGGGTGTGTAGATGTCTAAATCGTAACCTTATGTAGATTATTTGTTGTGAGTTGTGATTTCTAAATGAAGATTTGTTACTCTTAATGTACATTGTCGGATACAATAACAAAGAATTAAAGAGAAACTTAAGTGTGTAAGAATGGTGATTTTGAATCTGTGAACCCTATTTTGCTATGCATACTATCAGGATCTAAAGTAACAAGGGCTAAAGGCGGTATAAATATTAGAAGTATATGTCATAAGAGGTGTATGGTTAAGTAGAAAAATTATAACAAGGTTGTTTATTAAATTTGTGAATCTTGGAACCCAGATGCAGATTCATGGAACTAGTAGAGAAGGAAACACTATTGTTATGAGATGAATTAATATGGAAGCAGCTATTATAAACCCACATATATACATCTTTGTGTTGTCCAAACATGAGAAGATGATGAAATTTTTTAGGGAAAATATAAATGTGTGTGTGCATGATTATGTGGGCTGTGATGAAATTAAGAAGGATAAACCTGGAGAATTTTTCAAGATAAAAGTGTGGTCGTTTGATTTTTATTTCAAGGTTAGGAAATGTTTTGACCATTTATTAGTTGTGGTACAAGTATTGTGTGTGGGTGGGTGGGTGGGTGGTTGTTTTCTTTTTGTCTGAAAAGTTAAGGCATTATGAGAATTATTTTTTACTTTTGTTACTGCTATTTGAAGTATGTATTTTGAAGTATCATGAACACATATATGCTATTTAATTGTAAGGTATTAGAGCTACAGCTATAGAATGTCATAAAGGTAAGTATACATGCTTCCTTTTTCTTCCCTTTACAGACTGTTGGTCAAGTAAAAGGGAATTGAACTTTGATAGGGAAAATGATAAGGTGAAGGTAATTAAACTCTATAATGTGAATAGGAGCAATGACTCTAAATATTGTAGAAGTTATAAGTATAACTAAGTTGCATATACAGCTTGTAAAATTTCAAATTTCAGGACTAAAGCTAGAAAATAAGCTTGAATAAGGAGGACTACTAAGCCCAATTCGGGAAGAGTCCTAAGAATGAAGGGCGATAAAAAGACTCTCAGGGACTATGTAATTTGGCCTCACCGGGCAGAGGGCTCGACATTTGTAGGAAGTATGATTAAGTGTAGGTGTAGATATGAACAGGACACATATACGGTGCCATCTAATTGGTTTGAAGATGCCACCTAGCCATGTCATGAGGTATGAGATTGATTGGTCGAGCGAAATATGCCAGTATAGGTATGCACATGACATTTTTAGGGTAGACATGTGTACCCTATGTTTTTGAAAGAAGACATCGGTAAGTGGAGCCATATGGGGCCCACACATATACTCTTACCTGGCATCATTTGGTTGGCCTCAATATACATGAAGCAATCCTGAGTAAGTCTTGAGTAAGCACTAATAAAGTAACTTTAATAAAGTAAGTAATCATGACTAACTTTTGTGTTGGCTAAGCAACAGGATAATAAGTGTCCCTTAATCATTACAAAGGACAATGACACTTTTGTATTGGAAGAATAAGAAGGTGACAAGTGTCTATCATCATTACCATCACCTTTATGCCTTTTGAGTTGTCATCACCGAGGGGAGCCACATCACCCCGAGCCGAGGAAATCCACCGGTCTCTGGTCTGATCACTTGACTAACTTTCTCAAACACCGAACTCGGGAGCTGGGGGGAAACCCTCAGACCCTCACTATCCCTAACAAATTGGACTGCTAAAGGCCCAAAAAAAGAGGCGGGATCCACTCTATTAAAGTAAGTGACACATATCACGAATCGCTGGATCACTAAACAAATGGCAACATAGGAATGCGACACGTAGCAGACAATTTCCAAGACCATTAACGGCCCAATAGTTTCATCCATCATCATCATTAAATCAGAAAAAAAAAGCCAAAAAATTGCAAGAAATGATTAGAGGAGAGATAGAGGATGAATAGTAAATTTTCTTAACTTCAATCTGCCAAAACACTTCCAAATCGGCGTTTTCTCTCAAAATACCCTTCACAAACCTTCTTCTACTCATCCCAAGCTTCATTTTTACGGTTTTAGATTTTTATTTGGAGGGGTTCAGTGCCATCTCACCTGCCAGAGTAGTACGGGATTTCTGAACCAATTGCAGAAACGCGTAGAGGTAAGCGTGGGCTTCATTTTGAACCGATTAGTTTGTTGTTTGGATGAGTTTTCATGGGGGAGGGGTACTCTTAATTTTTCATTCAGGTTGTTTTTTGAGGTTTAATCATGTATTTATGGTTAAATGATGATTTATGATGATTTTGGAAGTTTGTGTTCAAGTCTGCCTGAATTCATTTTTTGAAGGTAGAGAACTTACAAGGTATTTTTGATCAGCCAAATTAGTCCAAATGCTATGAAATTTTAAAGGACTAAAGTAGACATCCTGGGCTTTAATTGGATAGGTAATATGAGCCATTTGGACTAGTAGATTGAAAGTTATGATTTTTCAAAGTTTGAACTTGATTCTGGAATGAAATATGTGGCAGTATATGTTTGATGAATTTCTGAAAAATGTGTGGTTGTAATCAATACTCTATGATATTTTTCACTGAAAGAGGACTTAAAGAGATTTTTATAGAACCTAGAGCCAGCCCATTTGGAATTTTGTAGAATTAATTATGAATTTCCAAAGTTTGGTTTTGAAAACTGGCGAATTCTAGGGGGCAGTGATCAATTAAGTGTGATGCGGTATTGTTGTGCATCTATAAGTGTAATGACTATATTTTTCCCTAACATTAGACTGATTAGGGGTCACATAGCCTTTGGAATCATCACAATTAGACATCTGTACAAGTACTTATGAATTTTCAAATATTACAGAAAATTCTAGCAGAATTGGGTATATGTGCGAAAATGGAAAAAAGGAATTTAATTACCTTGAACTCTAAGGGTAGAAATTAGTCCCTTAGGATAATTTGACCACTTTAACTCATTGGTTGATTAGGTAAAATGACCATAATGACCCTAATGATATGATTATATATCTAGGGCTATGAGAAGTCAAAAAAGAAAAGAATGGAAGAATTTCAAAGAAACTTTAGTAGTTGGAAGATAAGGAGGACACAAAGACAAGAAGTAGTTAAACTTTTCTGACTTGCATGCATTTGATATGTGTATGCTTGTGTGATGTTATCTATTATTGTCTTAATGAATTGTATGGAGCATATGTGAATGATTGAAGCTCTGTTTATACTTATGCTATGGCCATGAGCGTATAGTAAATCATGCATATGTTATTATTTTGGCATAAATTTATGTAAGCAAGTATGTCATATACTAAGCTTTATCTTGCATGCATAGTTAGCATTGTTTACTACTGTGATTCGCCCCGAATCTCACCCTCGCCCAACCAACCATACAGGTGTGATGAAGTACAAAAAAGTATTGTAGGGAGTTGCACAAGAGGGAACCATGGAAGAGAAGTGAAGATTGATATGTTGTGTATTATATTAGACACTTTGGTAGCCCTGTGTGGCTACACTGTCTGTATAAATATGCAAATGGATGAATTAAGAATGAATAGAGGAATAATTTGGATAAATAAATGAGCAGTGAATCATTGTGATTGAATTAAATAAAGATAAAAATCGATGAGTAGTAATGAAGTTGCGAACCACTGAATGATGCTTCCACAAGATTTTGAAAATTTTTAAAAATACCAGCTCAACTACAGGTTTGAATCCTATCCTGAGGTTGGGAATTGAAAAAACTTTATAAATGACTATTACTTCATTATTCAAATTCACTGCGTAAAACTCATCAGATCGATTATAGAAATAAGGTGTTATCATTAAAAAAAATAGAGAATTAGAGATGAAAATTAGCGACGGCATTAATTCCGTCGCTATTCTGTATTGAAATCGTCAATAAATTCGTCGCTAACTTTAGAGACAAAATTAGAGATGGATTAGCGACGGAAATTAGAGACGGAATTATTCCGTTGTAAATTTCCATCGCTAAATTCATTTAGGGACATATTAGCGACAAAAATTATTTTGTCTCTATTTCCATCACTAATCCGTCTCAAAGAGGTCACAAAATTCCGTCGCAAATTCTGTCACTATTCCATCACAAATTCCGTCGCTAATTTTGGGGATAATTTATTCCATATTATTGATAAAAAAAAATTAGTGACGGAAAATAATTCCGTTGCTATTTCGTCACAAATTCCGTCGCTATTTCGTCTCTAATGTCCGTCAATTATTATTTCCATATCTAATCCATTACTATTTCTGTCACTAATTTGAAAATTTCAAATTTTCATCATTTATACAATAAATGATAATATAATCATTTAAAACTTGTTGAGACATCATAGAGACGAATTCTTAAGAAATGTATTCGTATAAGAGTACTTAGACTAGGACCGGACCGGTCAGTTCGGCCTGGAAACCGTTGAACCAATCAATAGACCGATTCGGTCTGGTGACCCAGTCCGGTCTGAGTTTTTTTATTTAAAAAAATCAATTTTTTTTTTAATTTTTTTTAAGAATTTCATATTAATAATCCTAAAATCTTCCATTTCTCCCCAGTTTAGCTTCGTTTTGACTCCGGTTTGACTCTGGTCTGACCCACTGACCCTTAACCTAATACCTTGACCAATTCAATGACCGATCCGGGTTTGATTACCTTGATTTGTATATATCATTAAAATGGATTCATCATGTGACTTCGTATTAGCTAAAGAAACAAGGAAATAATATATAAAGTAGTGTCTTTTAAAAATTAACATAATAAATGAAGAAATAATAATTGTGTAATGAACAATATGCTTTGAGATAATATATGAAGTAATCTCTTTTGTCATTAGTTTCTTCAAGTGCACATAAATATGATAAGAGTGGTAATCAATAGGCCAAAGCAAATAATAAAGTCAGTGATTAATGAATTTTAAAAAGAAAAATGTTTCAAAGTATATATATATAGATATAATTTTTTGAATATAATCATTCACTGCTTTGAAAATACAACTAGATAGTAGTAGTAGTATTAGTACTAATTTCTTGAACTTTATTAGATAGGTAATCAATTTATTTATACACTCATTTATTAGTGTTACTAATATGATTTCTTTAATGAAATAAAAATAAAATAGTTGTTTTGGAAGCTATATATAATTATGAAATCCATAAATAAAAATTAAACAAAAATAAAAACAAAGAACACTGACATGTAAAATTTATTTATAAGACATAAATTTTGCGATAAATTGCAATAATGCATTCTACGATTTCAAACAATATATAAAAACATGTAAATAATTACTACTACATCTATTTATCAATGTGCAATTAAATATTCATTTGATTTACAGTATAAGTTCGATCTTACGATTGTATAGAAAAAAAAGTTCAATCTTGCAACTTGACCTAGCTATTTCAAAATGGGAAAATCCCATATAAAGTCTCTTGAACTAATGAAATTCAAAATCAGGTTGGTAAATTCCACAAATCCTTAATTAGGTCATAAACTCGATTAAAATTTCAGAATATGGGTAAAATGACTTTACAACCCCTCCCTTTCTTCTCTTCTCTCAAGATATTTCCCCTCCCATTCTCTTTGACTCTTTCTCTATCTCTCCCTCTACAACAATCTCAATTGTGTTATTTTTCTCAACTATGTTATTTTTTTGGCCGTTATTGTGAACCTTTACATCGATTAGCATATTTTGTGATGTCTCTTTTTTTTGACACACGTATAACAACACTTATTCAATCATTTTGTATTAAATGTTCTCTCCGTATGGTTCTTATTTCACTCATCTCGTAATTTATAAATAAATATACAATAAGTCATTTCAATTTAGAAAACAACTTAATTGTACTCTGTATTGAGAAAACAACTCAAGGGTTTAGGGTTCAAAAGTATATGTGCACACATTTGCTAGTTGAAGGAACCTGTAAACCCATAAGTCATTTCAACTTAGAAAGATTGGTATTTCATTCACTTCAAGTATGTATACAACTATACATCATATAACCTTCAGGTATTTCATTCACTTCATTTTGAGTTTTTCTGAGCATATCAAGATTGCTGAATAGCTAAATCAAATGTGGAGCCTGTAAGTGTAATTCTTATGTGAACTTGGTTTGTCACGTTATGAATGGTCTAATTAGTTTAAATACAACAACCCAACTACTATTAATCCTAGTTGATTGCTCATGTGATTTACATTCTATTTTTCTTAAAAAATTCAAATCATTTAATTAATATTTCACAAATATAGAAAAGAACTATTGTTAAATATTTTAATTTTATTAATATACCCACGAATATTTAGGAGATGCCAAATCAGTTTATGAGTTGTTGTACTTTAATTGGTTAGACTATAAATAACGGGATGAACAGGGTTGATACAAGAATTTGTAATGTGTGAAAAATAAGAAAAATACTTACATACTCCTGGAGCACCACTTCATCTGCGCTCTGACTAATTAAAATATAATAAATCATCTTATTTTAATTATACATGGCTGATGAGTCATCTAAAGGAATTTAAATTTTTTAATTTTAAAAAACATAAACTTCATAATTTAGAAAAACAAAAAACTCAATTCCCTTTCTTGAGTTGTTATTTTTCAAAATTATAAAATTTGAATTTTTTCATATGACATCAACCATAGAGGATTAAAATGAGATGAATTATTATATTTTAATTATATGAAATGACATTCCTTAAATATGTAGTATTGTTTGAAAAATAATGGCCCAAAATATTCGCGCATTCCCTCCAAAACTTTTACACATTCCCTCCATTTGAGGGGTTATTTTTCCAGATTCCCACTTCTGCTTAATTGAAAAAGTCTCTCATTCCAGACATCCTTCATCCCTAGTTCTCCAGACATCGCTTGTTAAGTCGCAGCTCACCGAGTCACTGTCCTCTCCCTTCTTGGTCAGCCATCGCAGCTCTCTTCTCTCGAGCGCTCTCTTTCTCATCTCTCACCTTCCTCATGCCGCTATCAATCTCAATCTGGTTTGTTTTCCTTTTCTTTTTATTTTCCTTTGTTTGTTGGAAACCTTCAGTTCTGTGATGTTTCACTTTTCTTTATGTTCCTTCTCTTTCTCTTTATTGCTTTATCCTTTACAGAAACTGAGTTCTTCTTCAATTGATCTCCGAGTTATCCTTGTGTTTGTCTTGCTAAAATGAACCTTGGAAAATTTTTAGCATTTGCTACTGAAAGAGCAGTCGAACTCTGTCTTATGACTCTGTTCGCTGTGAACATAAGGTTGCAGCTTTTTCTATACCACCACTTTCTAAGTGCATAGCAATTATGAATGTCAGTATTAAGTAAAAAAGTTGTATTTTTTCCCCTTTTGTTCAGGTTCAACTTCCTTGATCTGTGTGTCACCAAGGGCAAACATATCCGATGAAACATCTGGTGGGCCAAGTCAATTTGTTGATGAGAAACCAGACCGTGCAATAAGTGTGGAGGATGTTAAAACAACAAAAAATAATGCATTTAGTGGAAACATTGCATCTGAAGAAACAAAAAAAGAATCACCTGTGGATGAGTCAGTGCAGCCGTTTGATTTTGCTGAAAAACTTGATAATATAAAGGTTGCTAGAACTACATTTCTTCACTCCTATTTGATATTAGTAATCCGTTGCATGTCTATACCCACCAGTGACTACAATTTTGATGCCTTCCTATCTGCATGAAGTGATTTATTACTTAACTATTCTATTGAAGATATTTATGCTATATGCTTGGCTGCTTGTCTCTTTTAACCCCTTGTAGTTTCTATTGAATTTCACTTTCCTTTTGTGTAATGTCCGCTGAAAGTTGTTTGAATTAGTGTTTCATAAAAACATTTAAATCCATATACCATATAAGACAATCCTTCTGGTGTTTATTTTTCAATATAGTATTATTGGACTTGCTTTAATTTATCTAGAAAATTTCTTCCCAGCCCTTGGAACCTATGTGGGACAAGACATTTTGAGTTGTTCTTTGGTTTTCATTCCTTGGGTTTTGAAGGGAGACTTCCTAACTGACAAGGGTTAAGTGCCACTTTTCTATGGTTGTATTTGCACCTCTTGTGTAATCTTTCCTCTCTGACAACAATTCTTGTTTTATCCAAAAAAATCTTTGTTCTGTATGTTTTGTCTATTTAATTTCAAATATCTCTTTTATTTGTTGTTTAAAATATGCATTATGCTCTGAGCATTAAATTGTTGATCCTAAATATGCATTTCTCGACCTTTTTTATTGACCCATGTTCAAATTGAGTTGCTATGAGGATATGAGGATGCTACAGATTGTTGATAGCATTCACACTGTGAATGTTCGATGATACGAGCCTAAGTTGTTATCCGAGCAACCTAACATGGATTACAGTTTTAACGTATTTGAATTTGTAATTATTAAAAATTTGTGACTACATCCTCATTTCCTAATGATATTTCATCCTTTACCCAGATAACAAATTAACATTGCTTTGTGCCCCCCCCCCCCCCCAAAAAAAAAAATAATCCTGTTATTTTTTTTGTTATGATTTGTGCCTTTTGTGTTGAACATTGAATCGTTGATCGAACAGATGTATTTATTTACTCAATTTGAATTATGGTTAAAACTCCAAATCTTGTTGCTGTGATGACCCTAGTTATGACTGATGGCATTCATAGAATGTCTAATGAGATTTCGGCAGTAGTGTCGAACCTGAGCGGTTACCTGAGCAACTTTACATGTGTCTGCCCATCCCCCCCTTCTTGTATATCCCACAGTTGGGGTGAATTTAGACCTGTAACTGTAAGCAAGAATTTTGAAATCTTATCTTTTTTGTGATCATTCATCCAGCGTTGAAGCTTTTACTGTTGAAAAAGAATTCATCTATGTTCCATAGAATTTTTTTAATATCTTTTTTTTCCCTTCTGATATGTTCCTTCGCGTGAATTGTCTATCCTGCAGATGTATCTATTTATGCAGTTATAGACCTATTTCCAAATTTAGTTGCTGTGATGACAGTAAAGGTTATTGATGGTATTCATAGAATGTCTCATGAGATTTTGACAGTCATGTCAAACCTGAGCGGTTACCTGAGCAACTCTACATATTCACCTTTGTCCTGTATGTTATCATTTACAGTTTGAGGGTTTTGTTTCAATTGAAATGTAAACTTTGGCTCTTTTTGATCCATTCTTCCTGCTGGTTGTGCCATATTTTGTTTAAATTGGGGCCTTTGCATTTGTGAGTTTTTAATTTTCTTGATTTATCCTTCTTTTGATTTTTATTGGATGCTTTATTATTTATACTGGTTGCGTTGTTAGAATATGCCCTGTTATTGGTACTGGATGCATTGCTAAAATATTACAACGGGTTTTCAATCATTTCTAGTGTTCCTCTGAGTTTTTCATTTAATTGTGTTCTTACTGATTACGAGGTGTTAACCTTGATTTTAAAGTGCTCATATTCCTTTTCAACTCTGCATTTATTGCAGTCTTTGCTGATTTACATTTTCTTGTGTAACTTCTTTCCATCCGCTTTAATTTCTTATCCATCCTTTTATGGACTTTTAACCTTTTTGTATTGTTTCAATATCATATCATTCTTTCAAGCAACACACATTCCTTTTAATGTCAACTTTATTTATTTTTTTGTTCTCATCATTGTCGCATCAGATTCCCAAGTTACTGGAAGTAGTAGGCCTTGGATATACCCTGTGGTTCACTTACTGCTATGTTCTAATTAAAAAAATCTTTTTCTTCAAGTGCCTGGTGTAGATTGGAGCGGCTGGTATAACTTGGTGTTTGTTCTTTTAAATTGCAAAAGGTGGGTTGAACTAAGCTTGTGCATACACTTGTTTTTACTGTTACTACCTGATTTTACCTAAGAACTGAAAGTTTTGGTGGTAAATTCTGCATTCTGTTGGTAGGAAAAAAAAAAAAAACAAAAGAAAAGAAATCAGTTATCCAAATATTTTTATTCTTTGGACTGACTGCTACATTGCATTCCAACTGGTAAAAAGATAAAAAATGTATATATATTTTTTGCTCTTATTTGTGCACCCAAATTTAGGGGGTGACCGCCTATCTTCAGGTATGGCCCGTTTGAAAGTAAAGGGTTGGAATGGATCTTTTTGGCCATATTACAATGCAACATGGAAATTTCTTAAAGATATCCTTATTACAAGCTGGCATTGTGTAATGTTTTGTTTTTGTCATCTTTTCCTTACATGAACCAATCCATCCTCATCATGCAGGAAGTGGTATATTCATATGGCTTTGGCAATCTATTTGAATAAAAAGAAAAATGTTCTATTTTTTGTTTTGCCATAAAAAAATGATCTATTCTGGACAATTTTTTTTTTCTCAAGTTACTGGAAAATTTGAAGTAGGTACTTGAAATTTTAGAACAACAATGGAATTTATCCTGCTATTCTAGACAGTTTTTATTCTTCTCAAGTTGTTTCCAATTGAAGTAGCTTTGTTCTTTTGCATAATTTCTGTTGCTGAACCATTATTGCTTTTTAGCAGAATTTCACCTTCAGCAATAGAGGTTTGTTGTCTGCCAAAAATATATAATTACCAATTCACAAGTTTGGAGCATAGTGGTATCAATATAGCTAGGGAATTAACAGAAAAGGAAGAGGAAACCAAACAAAGAAGGTAGGTGTGTATATAGTATCTTCTATTCTACATTGCTTAAATCATTTTAGATGCTGATTTCATTTATCTTCTATTAACTCGGTTGGAAGCACTTGAGCTAAAATTCTCTGGGGTCGTCAATAATTCAAACCCTGAAGCTTATGACACTGATGATAGCACACCATAAAATAGGGTGGTTAGTAGGTTGTTTGACTACATTAAAAATTTGTGTGGTTTGTTTGACACATTATATATATTTTCACCTACGTCCTTCTGTTGTTGTGGTTGTAAACTTACTATCATTTTATAATTTGGTTTAAATTGTTTTTATTTATAATCCATTTAATCCCACTTTCACTTTTTTAACCATTATTGACTTACAATTAAATTCAAAATAAAATAAAATTTTTAATTGGAAAGAAAATATTAAAATAGATTAGAAACATATTTGTGATGGAAATTTCGTCACATTATTTTAAAAAAAAAACCAAAAATTAAGTTTGTGATGGATTAGTAACGGAATAATGACGGATTAGTGACAAACGTTTCGTCTCTAATCCTTGACAAAACTAGTGACGGAAATTCCGTCCCAAAGTAGTTGCAAATTAGCCACAGAAAGTCGGTCACAATTCTGTCTCAAACATGGAATAGGCTATCTCAGAAATTAGTAATGGAATTTCCGTTCCTAATTTGTCACAAAATTGGAATAGATTATTCCACAAATTAGCGACGGAATTTGTCATTAGGGATGGAAATTCTGTTGTTAATATGTCTCTAAATTTGTGACAGAATTTTCCGTACTCAATTTGTCCCAAAATTGGAATAGGTTATTCCACAAATTAGTGACGGAATTTGTCATTAGGGACGGAAATTTTGTCTCTAAATTTGCGACGAAATTTTCTATATTAGTAACGCCTTTTTTAGAGATGTAATATTTTCCATAGCTAATCTGTCACATATTAGCGACGGAAATTCCATGGCTAAACTAATTTTGTCTCTAATATCCTTTTTTTTTTTTTTTTGTAGTGTACATAGCTTAAATGTCTTTATGGCTAAACATTTAAATTATATTGAACCACTATTTATAGAGTTATATTGAATTAGTTATGCATTTCTAAAGTTCTTAAGAAAATCTCATTCCAACAATAAGTATTAGAACTTGAAAGTTTTTAATTGTTGGTGATTTCTAGGATTTCTAAAGAATAATTGTTGTTCATTCTCAACTACATAGCTTTAATAAATGACCCTAGAAAGGTATGACAAAAACTAAACGGATATTTGTGACAGTATGAAGATAAATAATAGGACAATCACTCCAATAAATAGACATGACATGACAAATCTGAATGAGTTGCAATACAATGATTATCAGGATGAGACCTTCCTATGGCCACCATAGACATAAGGGTTCAAGTGTGCAAGTAATCTGCAGAAGTGTCTCAACTGTTAGCATGCAAATTAGAATGTCAATAATTTTGTGTTTGACAGTAAAAAACTTACATGTCTCGATTAGTACAAGTGCAATACCACTTTTTGCCCTCTCTCCCTCCTCCCACAAAGTAGGTGTTCAATAGTTGGACCATTGGTTGTTGATAGCATTGAGTTGAGTAAACAAACCATCAAGTCCTTTTTCACAAAAGCAAAACAAATTCAATGCTCATCACGAACTAAGGGAGAAAACATAAAGTCACATTCAAAGATGCTACATCCCAACCTTTTTGGGGGTCAGCATATCTGATGTGATAATCCATCTTCCAATTGTCAACATTTGACAACATATGTTGCCGGTGCAAAGAGACAGGATATAGCCTGTAACCCCCTGCCGTAATTATATCTGAAATGCGTGATTAAAATGAAATAGAGACCAATAAGAAACAAAACTTATTTAAAATCTCATCTTCACGATAGGGTTTTCACAAATAACTTTCGAAATCAAACACTTTACCTGGTCTCACATTCACATTTCGAATACAATTACATCACGCTGAATATCACATTTATACAAATATCAGAGTATACAACAATATCATCCTGGCAACTCCCGAGTTCCATTTATTAACTCAAAGCCTTACAGGGCATATTCGCCTCTACAGGCCCTCATATGGGGATTACACAAAGTCTTCTCAAATACACATCTCAAATACATATCCGAATACATACTCAAATATACATCCATATCACATATAATTATCCCAACATCTATGATAACCAACTACAAAACTCAAATACTCTAAGGAGTCTTCACCGTCCTTGAATGCCTGCACCATCCTCGCTCTTCCTTCCATGTCTACAATGTTGATAGGGGAGGATGAGATTCGAGAGAATCTCAGTAGGAAACAAATACCAAAATGCATGTATGATAAGTGTATAATGCATGACATACTTGCGATACATATCACATGTCCATACCATGACACATCTGCATGCTCAATGTTTCAACAACACACTCATGGCCATAGCATAAATAGAAACAGAGCTTCAAACATCATATATGTTCCACATAATCAAGCAAAGCAATAACATGCATCAACACATTAACACAATATCATATACAGGCAAAAGAGGTAAGTTCCCTACACTCTTTCCACGTATGCTCCAGCTTCGCTTACTCGCGATCAGAATGAATACCGAACCACGATCAGGGCGAATATCAACCCTATAACCAAAGCAAGGACATAGGGTTAATCCCTTTCTCAATTCCTCAACATACAAACACTTAATGTTGGTTATCATTTAACACCTTTAGGTGGCTAATCAAAGCCTAAATATATGCCTAAAGGCTTGGGAAACACTTGACCAAAGATCACCTTTTAAAAGTCTAAAATGCAGATTTGGGGGTTGGCCGCGGCCCACAAATCCACTAGCCGCGGCCAAAAACTGCCTAGAAACATTTGGGCTGCGGCCCAGAATCCGCTGGCCGCGGCCAAGAAAATCTAGTTTCTTGGTTGAACTTCCAAAACTCATAACTAATTCCAAAAAAATCGAAATGAGGTGATTCCAAAGCCAAATGAAAGCTATTCAAGTCCTCTACACAGGAAAAATATTGGCCTTTACTAGAAATCACCACACAAGTACAGAATTGCCCACAACTCAAGACTGTCCCAAAACAGTGTCCATTTTCGACCTCAAACTTTGGACAGCTATAACTCACAGAAGACAAAACGAAATGGCACAAATTATGTGTCCATTTTGAAGCTTGGGATGTGAAATTTAATACTGGAAAGTTTAATAATTTTCTGACTTCATTTGCCCAGTCAAAACGTCCACACAACAAGACTGCCCAAAACAGAATTCACACTGGACAAAATTTCCAGTTTTGCATCAATGATTCCAATGGTTCCCAAATTCACACCAAATACCATTTCCACATAAATTTGCACAAGGAGTCCATTGGAAACACCAAATCAATCAAATAACATTATATTGACATGTTTCCACTAGATTCACAACATGTCAACACACAACACACAACCCCAACACAAACACACATTGCCATTCTTTTCATTCCAAGTTCTCAAACCAATTCCAATGGCTCTATAACACATCAAGACACCAATTGCCACTCAAAAAACAAGGCAATTCATACATTTCGAAAATCACACAAAATCAGGGCAAAATTCACAATTCACAATACTTAACCATAATTCACAAAACTTAGATCAAAAGGCTTCAAATACTCACCTCTTCCTCTTTCCCAAACCAATTCCTTGATTCTCCATCTTTCCACTTTAGCTCAAGCTCTCAAACACCTCTAATAAAAAATCTAAAACCATAGAGAAAGATGAACAACTTTATAGAAGGTGATTAGAGCATTAGAGGACATTAAGCCAACCAAAAACTCACCTTTTGATTTCTCTTTCTTCCCTTTCATGGACGACAATGGAGTTGAGAGAGAGAAAGGGAGTGAAGATGAAGATGAAGAGATGAAGTGAATGCAGATTTTGGGATGCCAAAACGTCCAAATAAAGAGAGGAGAGAGGGAAAATGAGGTTTGACACTTTGACCTCATCCAAGGGCTCACAAAGTGCCAAGTGTCACCATCTTGACAAACCTCACATGAGCTCATATAAGCTCACACACATGTGATTCCACCCCTTGATCTCTTACACAAATCAATCCTAACCATTGATCTTAAAGTTACCAATGAGTTTCCTCTTCGGTAACTGACCAATTGGTCGGTAACTTTATCGTTTTGCCCCTGATTATGACAATTCCTCTTGAATCACCATCAAATACATTTTCTCATTCATTTTCTTTCACAATGTGCCCTCTCTTCTATTTTAAGTCAATTTAGAGGTTAATCCATTATTGAACTTAAATACAGGGTTTCGGCGCTGCTCAAAACACATACGAATCACATCGGGTGCCAAATCACACCATAATCTCCAAAAGGGTTTATTTATCACTAACCACATCCACTTTTGGAGTCATTATCTCTTAATCACAATTTGGGATCTTGCTAAACCGGGGCTTAGCAATCCACTTATTTCAGGCTTATTCTCTAGCCTCGAGTCTCAGAATTTGGGGTATTACATAGCCCCTTATTAGCCACAAAAACAACAAAATAAAATACAAATAGCTCAGACACCTTCTATGTGAAAATTAGCTAAAAAATATGTCATCGAACATGTCCCCCATCAATCTCTTTTGCCTCATCTACCAACATGTTTGCAATGATTGCTATGACCTATAATGAAATATGCTTAGTTATTTCATTCAGTTTAGTAGAAAGTACATTTGAATAAGATATGGATAGAGCAATTATTTTCAAGTTATTCAACTCACAGTCTCTTATCCATCCTCAAGGGGAAAAGTGTTGCAGTTCCAACCTTTTGACAAAGTACCCTAGGATGTCTATAATGTATTTATCACCTTCCCCTTTTGCTTGTCCTTCGCGTGCAATAGTGATACAACCGTTCCTTCTAAGTAGGCTGACCTGCCTTCCCAATTTCTAACACAATAGGTGAATGCATTGTAGGTTTTATTATCCTCTGAGACCTCAATTCTACCTCATCCTCAAACTCTCCATCAAAGGCTTCCTCCACAATGGCTTGCTTCTCTTTTTCTTCCACACATTGAGCAACTTCATCCCTTGTGATGCTTCCTTACCTATGTCCAGTAGCTCTAGAATTGGTGCAGTTTCCTTCTCTACCTTTAGAAGCTTTATCTCAAGCATTGTATTGACTTCTCACCTCATTTATCTCAATGTCTACCATAACCTCGCGATCTCTTGTACCACCTTGTCCCAATTATTGCTCCATCTGTAGCAACTTAGCTGCAACACTATCAGTGACCTTTCCTATTATGTGACAATATAATCATCTGATTTTCTGCTACAATGACATACATTAGGTTATGTGCCATAAAAATATGACATATACAATCATAAACACAATTTTTACATACCGATTCCTTGAACATTAAGATCTTTGGAAATTGTCGTGTGTAATCATAGTCAATGTTAGAATTAGTTAGGTTGCACTCATGGTTTGGAGTGGGTCGTGCGCAATCTGAAATTTTATGGTGTGCGAGAATAGAATTCCTCCCTCCCTCTCATTCTCAAGCCTAGTGATTTTATTCACATTTTTGTTATCCCAATCATGTAGTGCATTTTTAGCTAATGGCATTTGTTGCCTAGGCATGGAAACATTTGTAAAATAAAATATTATCTACAACCAAGGTAATTCAAGTTAGGAAAACAAATCGTTAGGATAAAAGGTTTTAGCAATTTACAAAACACAAAATTATAATACTTGCCACTAACAAATAAATGCAGCCATTAATATATTTTCTTGTCACTCCTTCCTTTAAAGCCTTCTTGTATCTATCAACTCCTTGACCATAAAGTCACACCAATTGTGCAAAGCTAGCTTTTTCTTCTTACAAGAAATAATCTTTAGCCATCGTTCGCTCACACCTCCACTTGTAATAGAACACAACAACGTCCCCAAGCTGTATAGAAATAACAATAACTCAAGCATTTCTTATTCTTCCTCTAAAATAATCAATTCCTTTATGTTAAAGAACTTTCCTTCCTATACTTCTTCAATTTTGAAAATAACTCACTTTCAATGTCAGCTTCCTTCCCCACATCATTTGATTTGTTAGGTAAGCCAAATAACATTTTTACATGATTCCCATCTATTCTCGCCTACAATTCCTAATGCATATCGAACAAATTTTAGGGTCTGTTGTTGTAATCAATTTTTCAAAGATCATGAAGTATCTTTGTGCAATTTACCTCCAATATCTTATAAAATCCAATATCATTAGCATTGGCTTTGAGCCTTTCATCAATCTTCACTTGCTTTGCTACTTCAACAAATTGTTTCTGTGAGCATCGTGCTCACAGCTCCCTTTCTTTGATTGAAGAAGGACCTACCATACGATCTCTTTCCACCTTAACCTTTCTAACAAACTCAATCTTCTTTTTCGCTGGCAGGTTCTCCCCTGCCTTTCTTCAATCTTTGGCTACATCCAATATTGTGTTGAAGTTGTCTTTTCCTCTTTTGTCTGACCAATAATCTTTCT